>OX421448.1:51629698-51647198 GCA_949126865.1 Montipora capitata | reverse complement strand
AATCCTTTAAGTGCTCCAGACTTTGCACATTCTGAGTTTCACGTTTGTGATTTCTTTTTTAGCCCTCGCAGTGACAATTAAAGACATTGATTTGATTTTTTTTCCTGAGACCGACACAAGTTTTGAACAATGCGACAAGAAACGAACCAGTGTAAAGCTAAAGAGCACCATACTTTCGAGTTTGCTTTGCGAACGTTATTTCACATGACAGCTTGTCAAGTTTTCGTCCAATCACAGTGGAAATATGTTAATTAAACCAATACAATGCACTCGCTTGCTTCCATCACGGGTATTCGCCATTACATCAACAATAGCTTTTTACCGACGAGTGATTTTCGCTCGCTATGGAAATTAATGGGAGGGTTATAAAATAAGGAAACCCCTTCCTGGCTTGCTGATATGTTAGCTGATAATGTCCGCGGCTGAAAGATTGTTCTCTCAATTTCACATTCTCGGCCAAATATTCATTTTTCGGACAATCTCGCAGTCGACATACCAACCTCCTGAAGGGGTTTATTTACTAAATGATGGAAAAGATCTAGAGCCAAATCGTAGTTAGTGGAGTGTCCCCTCTACTAGATGTGGTCAAATCGATGAAAAACCCCTCACTTATAGCATTGGCTTTTAAACTTTGTATTCAAATTGATACACTCGGTATATCTGTAATTTTTTCAATAAGTGTCTAAATTCTTGCGCCCGCTCATTGGCTAAAACCTGGTTCACAGGTACGACACAAATGCAAACGCAAACGAAGTTCACACGTCCCATGCAAACGCAAAACCAAACGCAAGGGAAGTAAGAAACGCAGGCGCAGTTCAAGTCCTCTTTCCAAGATAGTGGACGAGAATGAACCTGTGTGTATTTTTTACCTTGCGTTTTGAGTTTCCCCGGTTCACACGTGTGAAATGCAAACGCAAGCGCAAATGCAAACAGGAGAAAATGAACAATTTTCCATTCCTTTCGTCTGCGCTTGCATTTGCTTTGAGGTAGTTCACACTTGTATTTCCGTGCGTTTGCATTTGAAATATGTGTCGTACGTGTGAACCAGGCTTAATTTTTACTATATATATGAGTACAGACGGAAAATTTGTAATTTATGCAAGCTGTCAACTTCAACTGTCAACTTTTTAACCAATGAAATTTTATTGACAGTTGTAAGTAGACAATAGGAAAGCGAGAAAAGCTAATAATAAATAATGATGACCTTAGTCTTGGGACCTGCTCGTTTATGGGGAGGGTGCTAAGATGAGAAAGTTTCTTAAGAACTTTCCGGTCTTGTTTTTCTCATGAAGCTCTAACATTTAAACTAACTGAGACGTAGCAATTGACAATGTTGGCGTCAATGTTCAATGCTTTACTACTTCTTCCCCCCTCATTTTAACCCGGCAGTTAACCATTTTGGGGTTTTGTTATTGTAAAAAAACAAGTTGACGTTAGTTAACCCTAGACACAAATATCCGGATAGTTTTGTAGATATTTAGAAGATTTTGAGATATTTGGAAAATCTCGAGATATTTACAAAAAATTGTGACATTTAGAATTTTTTAGGGAAAACTATTGAAGTCAGGTTTTTTTCTCAGAAAAATGGAGAAAGAAAGCAAAGTTTTAAGTTAAATGGTACTCACAAACACAGAAATTCAAATAAAATCCTTCCATATGGGCCTGCAGTAATCACATGCAGCAATATTCTTCATTTAATATATGTCATATATGTTACGTTTGCACTAGAGGACTATGTCAAAGCAGCGTTAATGCTCCTAGTAAAGAATCAGTAACTTTTCTTGTAACTTTCTTGGAGACTGCGGGACGTGAGGGGTAATGAAATCCAAGGACAAATTAAAGTAAAACTGTTAAGAGTCTTGTTGTATACCTTACAAGGACACATTTGAATTTCCTTATACTTTGCTAGGTTATTGCTGTATTATTTATGGAAATAAAGGCAGATATTTTTGAGATATTTAGAAGGACGAGTTATATGTCAACTTATAAGTCGTCATGATGAGTTATACGTCGCCACATATAAGTCGTTATGACGAGTTATATGTATGGGTTATTGACCAAGCGTGAGGTCAAGATGACTGGATATTGGCCAAGTTCTTTTTTTGCGTGTTTATGGACCGAGACGAAGTCGAGGTCCATAAACACGCAAAAAAAGAACGAGGCCAATATCCAGTCATCTTGACCGAACAATCTTGGTCAATAAAGGATTTATTATATGACTTAAAACACTAAAAAATGATCTTTGATCTTGCGGGACCAAGCGAGAAATCCCGAGCGGGCAGTATCGCTCCATCTTGCCCGCTCGGGTAGCCAATCAGAGCGCGCGATTTGGTTCATCTTGCCCGCTCACGGAGCTAGTCATATAATAAATCGACTTATAAGTTGCCATGACGACTGAGTTATAAGTCGACTTATAAATCGCCATTGCGTGGTGTGTAATAAGTCAATTTATAACTGGTCTTCGGTGATTAAAAAAGTCTAAGGCCTAAAAGGTAGTTTTGGACGAGTTATAGGTCTTTTTTTTCCAAAAAAAAAAATTTTTGGATGGATGTCCTATCGGGGGCTCCGCACCTTTCTCTGCTTGTCGATTTTTCTTTGCAAAGCTTGTCTCCCTTATGTAAATTCAGAAGCCCATTACCCGGAGCTTCCTTACGTATTGTACCCTTGATTCAACCCTGTCCCGAGTGTCTCTTTATTTTTAGAACTGCTATATTTTGAAATACCTTCTTTTTTCTGGTTTGCTTAAATTCTATGGAAAAAAGGTTTGCCTCTGACTCTTGATTCATCAGTCATACGATAGCGAAGTTCGTTATCCTACGCTATTTAAAGTAACGTAGCGCGAAGCTTGCGTTCGTTACCATCTAATTCATGCTCACGCGATGCCTTTGTAGGCTTCTGGAAGTACGATATGATCCTTCGCAGCGTTCGGGTCCAAAGTAGAGTGCCAGGCTTCGAGGAGGAAAAGTCGCTCCTGGTAATTAGCTTCGAAACCAACGACCTTGATATTTTCAAAGTTCATAATGTGGCTGAAATGGTGGACATGGCTCAGTTGCAACTTTGGAGTTTTGGTCAAAACCTGCCACTGCCTTTTCGTGCTCCTCATGAACTTTGAAAATGACCTCATGAAACTCATGAATCTCATGAACATCATGAACTTTGAAAATTTCAGAGGCAAACCTTTTTTCCATAGAACTTCTGACATCTCCTGACTACACTTTTTCCAGTTTCTGGTGTGCTTTATTTGACGTAATCAATAGATGACCACGTGATTGGCTATTGTGAAAACACCCAAGAAAAAATCCCCTGGGAGGCGCTTCTAAAAATAAAAAAGATACCGGATAGGGTTGACTTAGACGGTTAATATGGAAGATGGAGTCTCCGGGTTATGGCTTCATGGTAAATTTATTTGCTGTGTTGTGCAATTTGTAAGTGCTGTTCAAAAAACGAACTTCCTCTAGGAGGGCTTTTTCAGGCCATCCCTTCATGTTCTGCCAGCAGAGAAGACTTTTAAGTCCTTAAAAAAAGAATCCAAATAACTGTTCTGAGAGAATGCTGCAAGAGAGTCTACCTTACGAATGAACGGATATGACATTTGGGATTGGTGAGTGAAAAACAATACCTGGTTAATATCAACTCACATAGCTGGGGTGAAAAATACCGAGGCTGACAAAGAGTGCCGGATTTTTAATGCCCGAACTGAAAGCACCCTTAAAAGGGGGATTTTCAAGCAAATGACAACTCATTGGGGCATCCCAGAAATAGACCTATTTGCCAGTGGACTTAATGCCCAGCTTCCCCAGTTTGTATCTTGGAAACCTGATCTGGCCAGCTTCGTGTTTTGTGGATGCCTTTACTATGAGCTGGGATTCGTTGTATTTTATGCCTTTCCACCTTTCTGTCAAATTCACAGATGCTTACGGAAAATTTCAGAGGAAAAAATACCTCAGGAAATCATGATCTTGCCACATTGGCCCACTCAAGTCTGGTGGCCCCAACTGTTGAGAATGATAATTGCAATCCCGTTTGTACTGCCAAAGGACAATGGCCTACGTTTCCTACCACATTCGCCTCAGACACTATATCCTTTTAGAGCACGTCTCCTGTCCGGCAATCCATCCAGGATCAAGGAATTTCAGATGCAGCTGCAAAGCTCATCATGGCCTTCTGGCGGGATGGCACCAAGGAACAGTACAGTACCTACATCTCAAAGTGGCAAGTCTTTTGTAATCGGAGGCAAGTCAATCACATGAACATTCAACCAGCTGTAGCACTTGTACTTGACTTTCTTACTGAGATGTATCAACAAGGCCTCACATATAATGCCATCAACACTGCCAGAAGTGCCTTGTACAGTTATGTTACATTAGAGGATGGGACGTGTGTAGGAAAACATCCATTAGTGTCCAGGCTGATGAAGGGCATTTTTCAGGAAAAACTACCAAGACCAAAGTACATTGAAATTTGGGATGCATCTGTGGTCCTGTCAGACCTCCAGTCTCTATCATCTGTGGATAGCCTCTCCTTAAAGGACCTTACCTTGAAAATAGTTGTGTTAATTTTCTTAGTTTCTGGCCAAAGAGGCCAGATTGTTCATTTGTTGAATATTGACCACATGAGTGTTTCAAATAATTGCTACACCTTTCAGCTTGTTGAAAATTTAAAACAAAGCAGACCAGGCGGGTTAAAAACCCACTTCATGTAACACACAAGATGGCGTCCTGGTTGTTTCTGACTGCTTTGTGACATTCACTGCATGGGTATTTCAACATCGACTTCTTCCGTTTCGGGTCAGGATTCGTGGCCACATCCCCGCACGGAAGCACATCCCTTTCCAGATTGATGGTTGTTAAACTTAATGCATTTGATGACAAAGCCCTTTGTATTGTCACCACACTGCAGGAGTATTTAATGAGACCCAGCCTTCAAGGCATTCAGAGAGCCAATTGTTTCTGAATTACCAAAAACCCTTCCGGAAAGTTAGTAGAGATACAATAAGTCGTTGAGTGAAATACGTTCTGACTGACTCTGGAATAGACACATCCAGATTTAAACCGCACAGCAGTCGGGCTGCCAGTACATCAGCAGCAAACAGTGCATCAGTAAGCCTTGACGATATTATGCACACCGCTGGATGGTCCTCAGTCAACTTTCGCCAAGTTTTATAACAGGCCCATTGTTACAGAGAACATTTTTGCTGATAGAGTACTCAGCACTGTAAGCAGCACAATTTTGCAATAAAACTATGCTTCGACTGTGCTTAATGTTCGTGTTGCGTCAAACTCTCATGTGATCTCACACCACGATAACGAGGTAGAATAGTGAAATTAAACGAGACTTACCTGTAAGTTGAAGTTTGATTTAGATTCTACCGAGTTATAAAGTGCTGGGAGATTACATGCCCTCCTACCCACCCTTAGTATAGTGGGTACCTTAAATCACTCACGTTAAGCCTTTGAAGCCTCTCCTGTAATCTCCCTAGCACTCAGTTATCACTCGGTAGAATCTCAATCAAACTTCAACTTACAGGTAAGTGTCATTTAATTTCACTATCCAACCTGAGACCGGATTTTACCAAAAACATAAATATTTATTCATATTCGTTAGCCTAGCCAGGTCAACTCGTTCAAGGCAGGTGTGCAAAATGTCGTCCTTCACGAATTTAACTGATATATACAATACACCTTATTCTTTGAATTTTGCGTTTGAAAGGGAAGCCAAAAGGGCCAATTTGCTATCAAACAAAAGAATACTAAAATGGCGGCCATTTTGGAATATGTGTATTCAATTTGCTCAAAATTGATTATTATCGTTACTTTAGAACACAGCTGTGTCCCAGGACTGTGTCCCACAGAAAATAAGGAAGATAAAAATCATACCCGTGGATAGGATTTGAACCCAGAGTTTCAAGTCTGTAGGAACCGCTTCACTCCGCTTCACTCCGCTTCACTCCGCTTCACCAATAAAGATCAAGACACTGCTCTTTAAAAAAAAGAGCTCTTTAAAAAAAAGAGCTATTTAAAGTGCCCCTGTGATAAAAAAAACCACTTCCTTTTTTCCTTCAGATTTTGAAAGTGTGTTTGCTTAACACCTGACTGGCAAAATTTTGAGATTTGATTTTTATCCAAAGGCCGTTTACTTTGAGTGTAAGTTTTGGATTTCACGGTCCGCCATTACTCACGTTCAAAACCTCAGAGGGTTGGATACAGGGAAAAGTGACGTCAGAGGCTCGCTAGCTTAAAATTTCAGCTTGTGAACGCAGCTTATTATATATGCAAAGCGTGAGTTTAAAAGTATGAAAGCCCAAAACCCCCGTGCTGCATATTAATTCTGCGGCGTGCACACGTATTGCATTCTTAAACTAGTGAGCCTTTGACGTCATTTTCTCCTCGATCCAGCTCTCTCAAGAACGTAATGTTAGTAATGGCGGACCATTAAATAGGAAAATTACAGTTAATATAAAGAGATGTTTTTTTGAAATCAAGGCTTAAAACGTGGGTCACGTAGTGTTTTGTTTACATAGTTTTGAAATCCAAGGAAAAATATGAATTGATTTTTTGGTCACAGGGGCACTTTAAGTCTCCCATAGAATATTATTGCTGAAGGGTAATTCGGCCTAAGCTATATTAAATAAGCATAAGCTTTGTCATGAAGTTTGCATGGTAACCGACCTTTTGCAGTGTTTAATATTTTTGGTTGTTGAATGATAATACAGCATTATCAAATTAATAGTGTTTGAAATATTTTCCCTGAACCGCTAGGGGTGTAGTTAGGTGACGGGTTAAATTAATCGACATTCCCAAGTGCGACTCTTAAGTCCAAACACTTGGGTTGCCTTTTCAAACGAACATGACCATTTCTCATAATCCATATCAAGCTATCAGTCTAAATCAACGACAATAGTCAATTCAGAACAACTTAGCAAATAAAGGATATTACATGACCGCGCGGGGATACGAATCTTATCTTCGAGTTGTTTGGACGAACTAAAAACAATGGTGCAATTCGGCGATTACACAGCTGCCAGACATGATAAATAATTCATGACTTCCTCACAAAACAGTCGGCTTCTTCGACTGAACTGAAAAACAGGTCTGCCCTAAAACTTGCTGTTTGGAAAAGAAATTCGTTTCCTTTGTCACCAACCACCAAAACATCGATATCCGGTATTTCAAAAAGACGTTTCTTATGACAATTCTGCCAAAATACTAAGTGCCATCTGTATGTCAAATTCCCAAGGGCAACGCGAAGGCGGAATAAACTAGCGAGTGATAGGTGGGATACTAATGATCTTGATAGCTGTCTCAACAAACCAACGCAAGTTTCACCTAGGATCATTAACGTTATCTTAAGCGAAAAATATTTCTTCATGTGTGGGTTTTTGAAAAAAAAATTATCTTAACTTAACCCAAAATACACCTGTTTTTGATATTAAGAACTGTATCGTATGTGAAACCATGGCCCCTTTTAAGCGTGAAAGGAGTTCGCTGGAAAATGCGATGGAGATCATTATGCAATGAGTTGCTGCGCAAGATAATTGCCTAAGGGTTTTTAACGTCAGGACATCTCAATTATCTGTTCTCATCGTTTGATAAAGTGTTAAATTTTTACAAAATGAGTGACGATGTTTCGTGGGATGGCGCAAAGAGTGAAAAAAGGAACCACTTTAAAGGCCAAAATTTCCAGTCGCTTAATGATTTGTCGGAAATTTGCAACGATTGCGATGGAGTTACAGAAACACGCGATGACAAGTTCTCGTCTTTAAAGGAAATTCTTGGTGGTTTAATTGTTTCAACACAAACACAAGTAACTCCGACTTTAACTGGCAACTCCAGCTTGTCACAAGTAGAAGAGGCTTGTTTGGAGAGCGCGTTTGAAAACAACTGTGGAAAAACTGGCGACGTTGTTAAAAAAATGACGGATAAAGTCTACCTTACTGTTGGACAAACAAGTGGTTTACCGCGACATATCGAAGCAACAAAAACAAAGGAAAACAAGGGACAATCACAGATACATGGAAAATTAACAAATCAGAGGAAATCTTCCCTCCCGAAATTGAAAGTTCTGCCACCTTTGATGGAACAAAGATGCGAAAGATTATCTCGCACTGGTCAATGTTCTTCACACAATGGAAGGAACTCTGTCACTGATTTTAGCGAAAGGAAAGGCTTGGAAGTTCCTTGTATAGTTCTATCGAAAGCAGACAACGAACATAATAGTTCAAACCACCTAAACTTGCCAAAAATAGATGCTACAATCGCAAATTCCAGATACCATCAAGCTCCATCTTCATCTACGCCTCAGCCAAACGCATTAGCGCCTCCCATTATCGTAGAGCCTTTTAAAGCTCGCAGACCTACCGCGCAGACTAATTTACAAGGCAAAAGGGATAAATCGGTGGATGAACTTCGGTTACCACATTTAGGCAAGCGAAGTTCCAAGGATGGATTTCTCTAAGTTTGTTTCAGGAAACTTCATTGCCAAACCCTGTCCATATTTTTAGCTGAAATGGTCAATTAAGCTCCAAACAACGTTGCGGAGGTCGTGCGTTTGAATTCTGGTTTGAACTCAAAGCCTATCCCAAGAGTTAGATCTTGTTTGGTATGAATTCGAAATCTGTCTTCCTTGATCTGATAATTGCTCCGCTGGACTATCTCATTTGCATGCCTCCCAGGGATTTTGCCTCTAGGCAAAACCCGAAGAGGTATCACTGTAAACCAAGCGTAAAGTTATATAATATTACGTATATAAATCGTATAGAGCGTTTTCACATGACTTCACGGCGACCATGTTGATGTTCCAAAAGAAATAAATGGCGGCCATGATGGTGTACCAAACTAATCCTGCGGGAATTGAACTCTATTTTTATGCAAGTACTTTTTTTTGTTTCAGTAATCTAATGTGGCTGCTGGTCACGTGAGTGAAAACGCTCTATACCAGAAAAAAATCTCGTTTTGCCAGAACTAGGCGCGCACGGAATGAATGGGTAATGATGACGTTTTCACGCCACGTCTTGGGTACTGATGACGTTGACAAATCATTGTTGAGGGATTGAAAGACTCAGTCCACAACCAGCAAGTGTTGTTAGAAAACTATTGAAGATAAACATTAGTGATTCTTAAAGTATTTACAAGGCAAACGATCGGTGTGGTTCCAAAAGTTAACATATTTTAATAAGGCTCCCAAGAGGATTCTGTCCTGAATGATGGTTGTTGATTAGAAAGAACCAATGTTGAACACGATTGTAGATTGAAGAAAATACCGCAAGTTGTTATGACATTTTTGCTGGATTTTTGAGACTGTCAGTTTCAGTTCTTTCTTGTTACTAAACTTTCGAAAAAATTATCGCAACATTGGAAACTCATAAACACGGAAAACCATGCCATGGGTAGCTGCATAGTAAATCGAGCATTCGAAAATCGCACTCAATGGAACTCAATCGAACCCAATCGTTCGATTAAGCTCGGCAATGATCGAACGAAATCGAATACCGAACTTTGAGTGGGTTCGATTTCCGAACCAATCGAACCCAATCGAACTCAATCCATTAGATTGAGGTCCATTAGTTCAACGACAACCGAACCGAAAGGATTGCGTTTGATTGTGTTCGGCGAGGAAAGAACATCGCTCCAGAAAGTTCTGAATTTCGCTTGAACAAATCTCGTACGTTATGTCATCTGACTGCTGTTGCTGTTACTGTTCCCAAGCCAAGTAATCGAAGCATATCCAGTCCACAGGGCAGCAACCAGTTTACGTCGAAAGTGACCTAATTATCCACACTTGTTTACAATTCAAAAAGCACGGCCTTTCTCGCCTATTTTTTTTTTACCATTTTGAACTTTTCGTCCTCCTTCATGTCAAAGCAGCAATTCTGGTAGCCTTTTACTACGCATTTAAAGCTTACAATCCAGAGGGAACCTGAAGCCGTTTCTCCGAAATTTCTGCATTTAGGAAAAGCGCGTGCTACACTCCCGAGTTTCCTATAGTAACTCGAGCCTCCAATTTTCAACGCCAGTTACAAAAATCATGAGTTCGAAAATCGAACGTTCCATTGAATAGGACCGTACAATTTTTTGTGTGAGTTCGATTTTGTTCGACTGCTGAACTCAATCGAACTCAATCCGTGATTGAGTTCGATTGAAACTCAGTTCGATTGCGTTCGGTTTACTACGCCGGGTACTATTCATTTGGTCATTTAAGCCTATATCTGCGTTTATATAATCCATATCTGAATAAAGCATTGTCACTGATTAAACCTTGCAACACCAGTGGTTATTCATTACAGTATTCAAGACTAACAAACTTCATCCCTTTCAGTATGTTGCATTTTCAAAAAAATAGGTGACCACATTGTAGTAAAAATTGACCTTGCGTTACCTTTAGTCACTGTTTCGACTGGTAAACCACAGTGTCCTCCATGATCAAACTCTACTCCTCTGTGCAACGCCCTTTTCATATTCCGTACTGCGGATTTGTTCTCCCCCCGCTTCAACAACAATTGCCTTCTGCTAACGTTGCTCCGTTTGTAATCGGCCATTCCTGTACCTGGGCCCTGGACACGTATCTAATAGCGAGCGGTAGCTGTAGTGTCAACTCTTACTCGCGTAAATTGTATTGATGTTATCCAGTTAAGGCATACTCTGGAACCTTAAGTCGCCTTAAGTCACCTTAATCCACAAACACAACACACCTTAAAGTTAGCCTAAAACAGTTGAGAATGAGTCAATAAAGTAGTGGCAGATCAAGGGAGGCATCTTAATGTAATTGTCTCTTGGTTGATTTCAGAAAAAAAGAACAATGGGTGGGGCAGGGGGTTACCCATTTGAAAGGTGCTGATGAGCCTGGCGAACTCCTGCCGTAACACATAGGAGAGGCCAGAACACACAAGAGGACATGCAGCAGAGATACTTGTAAGTGTTTGCAGGAATCATATAAATTCTGATTAAATATCTGTAACAAGCCTTCTTTTTTAGCTTTGCCTTGCAACATGTAGCTCTAATGGAGACACCACAAGCAAGATTCTAGTCCCCACACATTTTATTTTTGGCAAGATATTATGACATTTGCTTGTTAAAAAAAAAAAAATTAAACACGAAAGCCCATAAAATAGTTCAGTCTTAAGCTATTAATTCCTCACCTTTGTGAGCAGGAGTGATATGATGCCTGAAAATATTTTTGCAACTTTACATAACAAATATAATGGATGAAATAACCAAACAAAGTTAAGCTCAGTAACAAGAATTGAAATTATTTACTTTAGATTTAATACTGGTGTAAGCTTAACTTTAACTAAAGAAAAGGCTTAGGAAAATGTTTATTGTAAGGTTGAATCAGAAGTCGTACTCTAAGTATTTCATGCAATTTTGTTCGATTTACATAGTTAGTCGAGTTCTAGATGGCGATGCTCTTCACAAGAATACATGAGTTAGTCAAGCAGAAGGGATTAACCAAGCTTTATCTGTTATTCTGCCACAAAAAATTCCAAATCTTGATCGCATATCTTGTAACCAAACGCATGCACGATATATATAATAACACTGCACATCTACTAAACTCCACAACTCCGTGGAAACCTGCTCTAATTTGCTCTTTGTGCACGGTTCATACGTAACTTGATTGATAAACTCACAGCCAAAGCTAAAAGAAATTCTTTTAAGTTTATGTGCTAGGCAAGTATATCCGCATTTATTATATGGAGGAGAGTGTTTTACTGGGAACTAAACCACTCGTAGATTCCATACGGCACTTCATCTGGGACCCGAGTGGCGTATTTTCCGTATGTCACCTTTGTGAGTGTCGTATTGTTCAATGACGTCACGATTCCCGCCTTTTTTTCCCGCCTTTTTTTATAAAGGCCAGCCGTATTTGTGAAAGTTGACTACTTTGAAACACAATAAATCGGAAATATTCAATATTTAGTCTCCATATAATAAAAAGAACATTACACGTTGGCTCGAAGATATGAATTTTATTTTATGTTATATTATTTCTTGCCCCTCGAACATAAAATTCATATCTTCTCGCCACCGTGTAATATCCTCTATAAATTTACTTGTAGGGCAAGTGTTACATATACGTGCTGGGTGAACATTTTTCATTTCTGATGCAGGAATAAAAATGGCAACCGTACCACAAAAGCTCACAATATTCTTCCTTTAAAACCATATTGTACTGATCGACCGCGAAGAAATGTCTCATTATGTAATTTTTAGCATTGGGTTTTGCCTGTACCGTTGGAGGAAAGGCTACCAATCCTGAAAAATGTTATGGTCACGTGACTTGACTCAAGCTCACGCGAGTCTGCACATAGAGACATGGACACCAGCTGGGAGAATCAAAATCGCGGACAAAAGATTGTTGATGAGGAGAGAGAAGGAGCCTATAAGGTGTCAACAATGACTAAGGAAAAGAGGTTTCATTGAGAAAGACCTTGGCATAGGGTACTCTAATAATGTAATGTTATGTTGGAGTGTTCTACCTAACTGAAGAAAGAGAAGAACATTTATTGGTTGGGTTCCCCAAAAGAAAAAACCATTGTTTGATGCCATTGGAATGGTTTATAATTTACCAAACCTTCGCGCAAAAATTGACAGTGCAAGCTGCAGGAATCTTGCAGATAAGTTTATTAAGATAACAATAATTATTTGCCAAAGGCAAAGTGAGTGTACATCTGAGACGAATAATTGTGCGAGTACTGACTTCGGAGCTGAACAACAGAGAATTGATAATCGACACAGTTTATTTCTGTTGTAAAGGTTACGAGTGCCCGCGGGAGCCCTGCCATTTTGTTTTGCTTTATATTCACCAGCTAGTGCAGTGAATATAAAATCATATTATTATTTCTATAGGAAACCACTCAACCAATCAGATTGCTGGAAACTCTTTGTTCATCTCCAAAATTCTGCTAATTATTTATTATGGTTGCTGCTATTCCAGCCCACCATTTTATAGCTCTAGTGGCATTCAGACATAGACATTTGACACTGTCATATAACAATTAAAAACTGTGTAATAATAATAACTATTTCACATCTGTTTTTTTTCTGATTTTGGGAAAAAATATGGAGACTTTTGATCTGTTGATATTCTGTGATCAAGTAGAATAAGCAATTTAAGTTGTGTAAGGTTACCTTAAGCCGCCTTAAATCGTCGCCTGATGTTTTGGGCACGTTTTTCTTAAGTTTAAGTCGCCTTAAGTTACGGCGACTTAAGGCGCGTTTACACGACATAGGAAAAATGGCACGGGTCCGATAAAAAGTGGAACGGTTCCATTCATTTTTGTAAAGAAACAGTGAACTTTTATCCCTTCCGCTACGGGTCCCGTAGGCCTCAGTTATCCCGACACGCTCATGAGTTTTTCTTAAGGCGGTTTTCTTGTCGTGCCTCAATTTTGCGTTATAGGGGAAAGGCTTGCTTCGCAGGATAGCTGTCTTTCAATGTCGAAACGGTAAAAAATGTTTTTTGTCGACAAATAGCTATTTCAGTTTTGGTCTTCCAAATAACTAATAAAAAAAAAATGAAACATTCAAACTTTCCTCGTTATTTGATCTTGAATAATGTTCGTTCCTTGTTAAAATGCTTACTGATCCAAGAAATCTCCCTGAGAATTTCGACGATGGTTTGAATATTTGGTTTCTGAAAACCTATTGTCAGTAGTAGTAGTAGTAGTAGTAGTAGTAGTAGTAGTAGTAGTAGTAGTAGTAGTAGTAGTAGTAGTAGTAGTAGTAGCAGCAGTAGTAGTAGTAGTAATTGTTTCTTCGTTGAATCAATTTCAACCTCGCTGTGTTCCTCGTGAATTGGACCCAACCAATGGAAGGAGTTGAGGAGGCTCTGGGCCGTGGGGTCTTCTGGGGAAGTACGTCAGAAATTCCCCTAGCACAAATGTGCGGAAGGTTACCTAAAAGGTATTTTGGTGTATGACTGAATCATCTTTAGAAGCTGACGAAACAACTTGCGTTGCTTCTCCCATTTTGAAAGGCGTTGAATGTCCGGTGTGCTTTTGCGTTTTTCCCCGGTTTCTTCAGCAGTAAGAGCTGAATGCGCATATTAAACCTATGTTAATTTTACAAATTTCGATTATGATCGATGACATAAAGCTATGGGAACGTTGCCTAATTTTATGCTAAAGCGCTAAAAAAGGATAACAGGAGTATTTTTAGCGCGCTTGTGTCAGAGACTCCAAACATGACGTCACAGTTCACTTTAATCGTGCCATTAACTCGATTCTACCACTGCCGACCCTGAACTAGTGTCAAATTAAGGTCGCTCAACGCTTTATCGAGGGCAGTTATCGGGATTAATAATTTTCGTATCCTCTAGTATTTAACGCATTTGTCGACGTTCTATATAAAGCGCTCGAGACACACATCAATTCGCACGCAGAAAAATCAGCTTGCAGGTCTAGAAAATTCTGACACTTATTTGGAAGAGCTTGTGTTATAAAGTTCTTATGGTGAGAAATTCAAGAAATGGCTAAGTCATTGAAAGATTTTTAGATATAAAATATCGTGGTTTTAAAGGTAGATCCTAATTTATCGTGACAGGCAAGCAAAAATTGGCAAAACATTAATTTTTCGACTTTCGAGAAAAGCACGCAAAAGTACGCAGTACTTTCAAATAAATTGACTTTTTGGCTGGTAAGACACACCAGATTGGATTATTTCTACTATCACAGTAAACAATATTAAAGGGCCGATTCTTTCCATTTGTCCCCGGTTGGGTTTGTTTTTTGCCCTTTTTCGTGATCTAAAGCAATTTAAGAATCTTCTCGAAGCAGAGTTAGCAAAATTAAATAGGCTCGTTATCAGGTAACAGTTTGCCACCTGCAGCTCCTTTTAGTCGGACACAGTTAACACAATAACAGGAAAAATGCTACGTTGCACAACTGAAACAAAAACGAAACCAAAAACAACAAAAGGAAACAAAGCCATTAATACAGCAGGGACCATCATTTTGGGACAGTCGTAAAGGCGATAAAAGTTTGAATAAGACAAAGTATAGACCAATATAATTAGAAAGAATCGTCACAATTTGAAATGACATTGAAATCAGAGAACTTTCTGGAGCGATGTTCTATATGGCTCGTTGAGTTTGTTGATTTTACTTTTCTAAATACGCGTTTCTTATTAATAGCCTTTCGTATAATTCCTTCATGACATTAAACTGCTCTCTACTGTGACATTCGCTAAAACAAATTAGAAGAAATTAATAATTTAGTACGACAGAATTTAAAGGGAAAATTTGTCACTTTGTTTAGTTGTCTAAGTGGTTACCTGCAGCCGAATGGTATTTGAATATTTAAATTTAAGGAAAATTGGGTGTTGATTTTATTCATATCGGAGCTGTTCACAACAGTGTTTTCAACGCCAAATGTATTGTTACAGCAAGATAGGAAATTCCTTAGAATTTTAGAGCATGCAAAAAAGAGGTTTCTAGTTTGAATTCGGAGCACAACGAACCTGTCAGTCAGTGACGCAGGAACACTTTAACACAACGCATATGTGCTGCCAGCTCTTTCAATCACCAATTTGACAAAAAAGTTTAATAACTGTCACCTTTTTCACACACTGGAAATAATTATTGCGTCCTAAGAAGACGGAGAGTCATCTGTGTTTACCTAGTTTTACCAAGTCCTTTTCCCAGATGATGTCGCTCCCCACATTATACTTCGACGCAAAAAAACAACGAACGTGATGACTACAGAACTGGCCATAGAACGCGAGGCAAAATTACGGGCGCAGAAAAAGAAGATTCTGCAGTTGCAAAAGCTCAAGTATGTCTCCGGTTATCATTCAACAACAAACGGTGGAGTGGCACCAACGGAAGGGGTGAATAAGAATTATTTATTTGTGCAAGACAGGCGGATAAAGTTGAGCGGCCATAAAGCCCTCAAAGCAACTCGTACTGCGAGCGAATTCAGTGATGACAGATCGCTAAACAATTCCGTAACAAGTGAAGGTCAAACTCATGGAAAAGTTAGCGAAATTGAATCTAGCGAAACACGGGGCTGCACACCAGAAATTACAAATCCTGTTTTCGGAAGAGAAAATAGACACTTCATCCAAGAAACGGACTGGAGCTACAAAGCCGCAACAAAAAGAGACGGCGTACAAATTTTTGAAGCGGAACGCGAGGGGCCATACACTCCCTCATTCGCCTCAGGATATTCGGATTATCATCGGAAAGCAAACGAAATAAAAAAGAAAGCCGCCGAGCGAAGAAGAAATCTCGAGTTCCTGGGTAATCGACACTCCAGTCTGTTTAATTCATCATCGACTGATAATTACCGGAGTGTTGATGACTTTAGACCCCGTGGAGCCTTTAATCGCAAGGAATTGCATCCCCAACAGCATGGCTTCGGATTCGATACCAGCTCTCTGTATCCTGCCAAATCTCCTACTAACAGTAGAATTGATAATGTAGATATTTTACTGGAAGATCACTATACACTTGCAGACCAAGGAGCTTTGTGTGACTCATTCTCCGCTCCAAAATCGTACAGAATAAATTTCGAAGGTTTCGCACGTAAACAACAAGAAATATTGGAGGATAGCTTACGTCGATTGGAAGAAAACTTGGACAGCACTTTTAGCAGATTAAGACGATATATTAGGACTGTAAACGCTCTAAGCCGTAACCAAGTACAAACTTGATTATATTTACAAGGAGTGTATTTCTTCAAAAAGTCCTTTAAGCGTCTTAAACTTTAGATCAGACAATGAGAGAGAGAGAAAAATGAGGATACGGTACAGTCACTCAGTATGGTATGCAGCTTAGAATCTCACTTTCTAAAAGGACTGTAATCATTAGAAAAAAATACAATTACGCGAATCCTTTTTATGCCTAGTAATTATACGAAAGCAAAGTTTAAGTGAATCGCAAGCTAAACTGTCCAAAATGAATTCAGAAACGCAAGCGAAAAACCATGCGCATCGAAATAAATAACATGTATGTGCTCTTTGTGTATTCTTCAAACGTTTGCTGTTCTCGTGTTTATCAGATTCGAAGTATATGTATATCAGTCGAAATCAATTTCAGTCAACTTGAACAAAATCCAACTTACTTTAGACTTACTACCTTTTAGGTCCATTTTTCCCTGGTGCAGACCATAGACTGCAGGGTTTGCCGTTTGATACAATTTTCGTGCCGAGATCGCAGAAAACGAAAACTTCAAATTTAAGCCGCCATACAGATGCTGCCAAGTTGTGTCGTCGCCGCCTTGCTGGTTGAGACAAACAACAGATCACTAGCTTCTTGGACTCAGCATTTGTCCATTTCTCCATGACACTGATATCCTACTACGCTAGTCATTCCGTGGTTATATTATCTATTAGTAGGCGTTTTTCCTCGTTAGTAAAACGAAAAGCGGCTTATTTAAGGACAGTGCCTTCTAATTCAAAGGTCTTTTTTTTCTTTTTTATGATGATTATGCAGGAAATGTAGATCTTAACAAGTGCTATTGAAATCCAAAAAAGAAAATTGAGGGTAACCACGCACTTTTCAA
>OX421448.1:51622198-51624698 GCA_949126865.1 Montipora capitata | reverse complement strand
GCCTTTCGTCTATGCAAAGTCGTAGCTCAGAGAAAACTAGCCCTAAGGTGGCAATGTTGCCGGTAAAATCCGTTCTCAGGTTCGTTTTTAGCAAGGTTAAATTGGTGATCCTCATTTTATCTAGTTTGAATACGCACTCAGATGAATTGAAGAAACATTTTTTGGAGCCTAAATTAAGCCTAGAGAAGATCTTGGGTCAGGTTACGATTAGTTTTCGTTATTATACATGAATATCAATTGACGAGTTTATTATAAAAAAGTAAATAATGAAAAGAACTGTGTTGGTGACCATGTTCATTGTTGTAGTGTAGTGGTGAAGACTCAGAGCTATAAATCTGGAGGGTCCGAGTTCAAGTACCCGGCGGTAAGTGCAGAGTACAGTTCTTTCTTCGGTTGTAATGTTGACATTAAATGGAAAATGTAATTTCTGTAGGTTGAGCGTGCGAATAAGAAAGAAATTTATATTTCTGCTGTACGGGAACAGAAGGGTCTGGGTACGATTGGTGTAAGGCAAGATGGATATCATGGTGTCTATAAAGTGTTAGTTCGTCACGGGGTTGACGCATTTTAGGTCTGCATCAGTCTCTTTAACTATTGTTTTCTTTCACAAAATTTGTTCCTCTTATCGCCATGGACGAAGAGAACGTTTCGAAAAGATATTGTTAGAAGGGAAGAGGCTGACAACGAGACCATGATGACATCAATGGCACAGCTTTTCCAGGAATCTCAAAGGAACGTTAGTCACTGATGAATGTACTCCAATACCGTGTGAGGAATGTTTGACATGTTAAGAATTGAAGGACATATCACGCACCTAAGTGGAAACTCTCATCTCGTTCTTAATTTGGGCAGAAAAAGTGCCATAAAATCAGTCTCCGATATAAACGAAGAATTCCTCATACGGTATTTGGGGTAGTACAATCATCTCTTAGAATTTAAAATTGAACGACACTTACCTGGAAGTGGAAGTTCGATGATAATTCTACCGATCTATAGAGTGACCATGAGATTACGTGAGATATGCGCTGCGCATGTACCGATCACCTTCCAACGCCTGATGTGCCAACTGCCTAAAACCTTAAACCTCAATGCAGGTTCGACTTCCCCTCATGGTCACTCTACAGATCGGTAGAATTATCATCGAACTTCCACTTCCAGGCAAGTGTCGTTCAATTTTAAATTCTACCTCACTGTCACGTGACCTGAGATTCCATGAGACTTCAAAGCCAAAGTTGGCTCATCAGGGAAAACAAAAGTATGTGCCAAAAGGCAACTAACAAACACAATAGATAGATTTCAACCCATTTATTACAAGGTCCTCAGAACGAAACATTACAGTGTCAAAATAGCTTCCTGAAACTGAGAGGCACTACTCTCTGAAGTGTCCAAATTCTTGTCATAATAAATGGCAAAAGTTTGAGCAGACGACCACCCAGCTTTGCTGAGAATCCCTTGAATAGGAACCTGTGCCCTATGGGCAGCAGACACTGAAGCTGCCCTGGTACCGAGTATGTGCTTTATAAACATCTAAATTAATTCCAGACATTTGCATGACAGTTCTTATCCACCTATTTATGGTGTCTCACGATACAGCTTTATGAGGTTTCTGAAAACCGATCAAGAGTTGAGAACCAGCAGTACATTTGTAACACGAAGAGTCTTGGTTCTCTGAAGGTACTCTTTTAATTAAAGTAGATAAAACACATAAACTTTCATCATGAGTATAGGCCTTAAGAACCAGAGGTTTTTCTTGTGTCCTTGGATTAGACTGCTTGAGGGGCTTACTAAATGTAAACAATACTTGAGTCATAAGTAGACATAAGACTAATATCCAACAGATGTAAAGTTTGTCCTCTCTGCATGAGCAGTGAGCAAACTAAGAAGCATAACCAATTTGAGGCTAAGGTTCTTCAAACTCAACGATGCTACTGGTGACAATGTCTTCAAAAATCTCAACACAATAGATGCATTCCACACTTCCTTATATCTTGGTACTGGTGGTTGTAGATTAAAAACACCCTTCAGAAACCGCACTACAAGAGGGTGGCGTCCGATCTAGACACACCATCAACAGTGATAACAGTAGATAGTGCACTCCTTGCAGTGTTCAGTGAGCTATAACTGAGATCCTTTTCAAACAATGCTTTAAAAAACTGAATAACATCTGCTACAGAGGCATGAAGTGAATCAAGTTCTCTTTCACAACAGTAGTTAAGCCACTTGTTGATATAGGTTTGATACTGCTTCTGTGTTCCTGAGCGCCAAGATGCGAGGATAATCTCGGCAGAGTGTCCTGAAATGTTTTTGCTCTCAAGGGATTTCCTGATAATTTGCATGCCAGCAGTTGAAGCTTTGGGAACAGTGGATGCCGACGGTGAGGATCGTGTGGAAGCTGAAGTAACTGTGGTCGACTTGGAAGAACTAGCGGTAGACTGACCAACATTTCATGACTCTGGAATAGTAAGGTTGTGTTGGCCAATTCGGAATTAGAACAATACAT
>OX421448.1:51614698-51617198 GCA_949126865.1 Montipora capitata | reverse complement strand
TTAAAATGAATTGCATCGAAGAGCTACTTGAATCATGGTCAATCATGCCCCAGAAATTGTGAAACCTTTGTTAGTTTCCGTTCAATCGTCTGAAAAAAAGCGATTAATACCGGATCTTAGATATTTTGTACGTTTACAAGCAAAAAGTTTAATGCAAGGATCATAAGGTAGCTCTTTCGATTATTTCACTGGGGTTTTTCACTTTTAAGTTTCATGTTTCGTCGGGGTACCATCATGTAGAGATTTTTCCCGAGCACCGGAACTTTTTAGCTTTTGGTTGGGATTTTGGTGTTGGTATCATTCGTTATTTTCATTTTGTTGTCCTTCCTTTCGGTCTGCCTTCAGCCCTGTATTTATTCACAAAACTTATTATTAAAATGTGGAGGTGTCACGGAATTCCGATCGTCTTTTTTCTTGATGACGTATTGGGCGAGGGTTATACTGAGTTAACTGTCAAAATTCACAGCTTGAAGGTGCATAGCGATCTAATTAGGTTTGGCTTTTTTGTGAACCTTCCGAAGTCCCAGTGGGATCCTTCTCATGTTATAATTTGGCTAGGTCGTGTTATTGACACCATTCAGGGCACGATCGCTGCCACTGCTCAGAGAATGCTTAGATTTCTTAATAATTTTATTGATTTCCAGTCAGCGATTGTGAATCACGCGTGGTTAAAACCAGGAATATGGCCTCGTTTATTGGCTTGATCATTTCTTTGTTTCCTTTCGTTGGTAGCGTAGCGCGCATCATGACTAGATCATTATACCATATGTTAAACTATAGGTCATCGTGGTTTTCAAACGTCAGCTCACTGATGAGGCTATTCGCGAGATGTGCTTTAGAAGCCAAACGCACGTTCTCTGAACGGTCGGTCGGCGTGGCCCACCGAGAGTAGACCCTCTAAGATTGTCTATCTGATGCTTCCGATTACGCTTGCAGTTCTTTTTGTTAAAAACGGAGGTAAAGTATTTCAGCAAAACTGGTCGCCTGACGAGCGAGAGAAGAGCTCTACTTGGAAAGAATTAAAAGCTGTTCAGTTAGCCATCGGAAGTTTTGCTCATGATTTCAAAGGCCAGCAAGTGGCCTGGTTGACTGACATCAAAACTTTGTAAGCATTGTAACCGGTGAAGTCATGTTGAAGAATTACAGTCTCTAGTTTCACTGGGTATGAAATGGATCCCTAGAGACCTGGACGCAGAGGCAGATTGTCTGAGAAGAATCATACTTTTCGATAATAATGCATTAAATCATGTTATTTTTAGAATGCTGGACGTTAAGTGGGGCCCACATTCCGTGGACAGTTTCGTCTGCAGTTATAGCACCAAGCTTGCTCCTTTTAACTGCGGGTTTTATCAGCCTGGAACAGAAGCGGTTGACGCATTAACTCCAGATTGGAAACACGGGAACAATTGGCTAGTGCCCCCGGTTTCCCTGATTGTACGAGTTATTAATCATTTAAGACTATGTAAGGCTGAAGGATCAATTGTTGTTCCAGTGTGGAAGTCTTGTCTCGAGATGGCAGACATTTGAGTCCCTTTGTGCACGATTTGTTGTTATTATCTAATCACAAACTTGTGTCTTTTCGTAATAGGCAAGGCTAAGAACCATTCGTTTGGAGACCAGAGGTTGTCTTTTAAAGTTGCCGCTCTTAGAGTGAAGTTTGACGTCATTGAAATACTGTGTTTATCAGGTTTTTGTACTAAAGATGATGGCCAAAGAGACAGTTAACGAAATGACCGAACAGAACAACAACAATAACAATAACTGTTAAGAAACCCAACTGTCCGGAGGCGGGCATACCAGTTGGCTATTTACAATTGCAGCTGGGCAGTTAAACTACATGGATCAAATTCAACGAGTAGTCAGAGCAGGTCTTGAACCTGGGATCTCCGGATCTCAAGGCAATCGCCCTAACCACTGGGCCACACTGCCTCCGTCCAGATCAACACTCACTCAATTTTTACGTGACGTCATGCGGTCTCGAATGGTTGTCTGCCTGTGGTTGGACGAATGAAGTTTTAATAAATGTCTTTTCATGAATTCCATCAAATGTTATAATATCAAATGTACTTTCGCACTGATCTCTTCTCGCTGGAGGGAAACGTTCAGAAAATAAGGAATAAAAATCCGTTTTCGGATCTTCCCAAAAAAACGCACCCCAAGTTAAAGTAATTCTATACTTCTGTACTTTTGCCGGGGCAACCCAAAAGTTGTCCGGCCAAGTATATCATAGGGCGTACTTGCTAGCTGCGGCAACGCAACGTCACAAAGCAAGAATATCATTGGTTAAAAATTAAAAGGAAAAATACTCGTGCTACACGTATTTCAGTGCATTTCTTTGCCGTAGTCATCAAAACAAACAACCAGAAATCTCCCAATTTTAGGTTTTGCCGGCAACGTGAGCATACACAAATGAACCATTCATTTTCTACATTAGGCCATCCGCCTTGGTTTCTTTTTCGTTTAGCGTCGAATGCGTTCCCTGACATTTGGGTCGGTCGGT
>OX421448.1:51602198-51609698 GCA_949126865.1 Montipora capitata | reverse complement strand
TTATGGCATTTTAGAAAGCCAAGTTACTTTGTATTTTTATATGATGCTTAAGCATACCAAGTGTATGATGATCACTCTCTGTGTGTACAAGTATTTTTCCTGGTCAATTATTACTAGAATGATGCGTCAACAAACCAAATGCGGACAATCTTTTCGAAGAATGTAGAAAATAAAAGCTGTACCATTTTATTGATGCTCATCAGAGTGGGTTATTTTAATCTTTCACTGTCCATAAACTGACCTTGAACTACTTTTGCTTATTAAATGTTTTCCATAATATGGATTTTTTTTTTAGATTGAAATGTCTTGTTTGAGTCATGAGGCCTTTTTGGGTGGAGAAGAAGGGGGGCCATGGCATTTTGCCTATCGTTCATGGGATGTCCATTCCGGGGGCCAAAAAAAAAAAGGTCCGCAATGTGTACTTGTGTGGGATTTTGGTAACACACCAAAAATATCCTTTCCTTTAAGGAGCGACTCGACAGCTTCCTTCCGCTTGGATTAAAAAAAAAAACCAATTTTATCACGAGCAAATCCAAATCAACGTCGTCCATTTTTCCACGAAAAGCTTGTTTATTCATCCGTTGCTGGATGAACGTGAAATTCGCAACGAATTAATATATGGAAAGCGGACAGTCCGTATTTGTAGCGTCTCTCTCGAGTCTCACCCCTCGTTTTCACCCTCGCTCCAGACCTTTCGCTTGAAAAGACGCATTCGTCCAACGCAAAACTACGGCTGTTTTGCAATCTAGAAATTCGGGGTAATCTTTAAATATGTTGGGGTGGTAAAACGGGGGAATCTCAGTTTTTTTTTACAATGAAGAGGGGGTGTATTCAATTTTATATAAACTTAAAGCCTGGAACATCAAAGTATTTTACAGAAAATTGAAAAACCAAAATCTTAATTCAGCACATCACGATCAACTTTACTGTGAATCCACCAATAGTGGTCTACCAAACTACATAAATAAAGAATTTGTTTGTATCATAGCTGTTATTTCTATAAGGTATGGTTACATTGTGGGTAAGCTAAAATCTTCCTGAAGTCCTCCCCAAAAGAAAAAACCTACATGTGATTGGATGGTGCTCCTGCACCAATAAAGAAAATTTACAAATCACACTCTTGATGCCCCTGGTGCTGCCTATTTCAAGAAAGTTTGTGATTTCTAAGATAACATTACATAAGAGGGGAATTTTCTGGAATTTGTAAACGATCGTTGTGTAACCATGACCGGAAGCCAGTGCGTGAGTTTTGTCTGAATCACCCATGGAGATGTTTAAAATTCAACGCAATTCCAGCTCCCACTCTAGACTACATCAAACTACCGCAATTAAAGTACAAGAGTGTCTTCGATAAATCGTCATTACAGGATAAGGAAAAGAAGATTTCTCGCGAGATAAATGACTACCACAGGCACAGCTTAAAAAAACAAATTTCTCTTAAGGATATTCATGTGGAGGGTCCTGAGAGCATCCACCCTGCGAGCAGAACCTCTCTAAAACTCACCAGAGGGCTAGAAGCTAAAATCTAAAATAGTAGTCGTTTAGAGAAGCTCCGCAGAAAACGTGTCAGGTCTTTCAAGTCGCCGCAGCCCAAGTTTCTGGGCTAGTCACTCCGGGCACACCGGTTTAGGCAACGCGCGCGTCATATTTTTGACAAGGCGAAGGTCAAAATCGAGCCTTCAGTGCAAAAATCAACATGGCGTCTTAAAGTGCGATCGAGAATTGGTCTGTGTTGGAAACTGTCTCCAAGCAAAGGCTTGCGCATACTCGATAAAGACTTAACACGATTTCTGCAGAGCACTTTCTTTCTCGGCGACTTAAGAAAGGCTCTGCTAGCGGGGTGGAGAGCATCCAGAATTTCTCTTATAAATATATCGTTGAAGAGAATCTTATAAGGGCCTTCCTGAATCACCTCTTGTTGAAAAATCCAAAGACATTTGTACAAGCCAGCGGAAAAAAGATAAGGCGTTGCTCAACAACAAAAGATACGAAGACTATAACTGGAACGATTTGGCCTTATCGTGTGAATCATTACGTTAATTAACAGTTGTGGAACTAGAAAAATGTCTTAAACAGCATAAATTATCAGTGAAAGGGATGAAAAATGACAAAAATAACTAGGACAATGGAACACATCAAGCTATTAAACAAAATTTCCGAAGTTATGCAGTATGTTTTTGGCAGGGTTTTCCAGTTGCCACGGTAACTTTTTACGTCACAAAAATGACCGAATCTTTTTCAGCAATCATTGGTGTTTTATATGGTACCATAACATTGCTGCTATGTGACAAAGTGTTGTATTGTCAATCCTTCTAATAAGAACGTTTCTTTCAAATGTTAAAACTGGTTTGAACATGACACGTCTTGTAAAGGTGCAGGAAATTTACCATTCAGTTTTGTAAAAAAACCGGTCCGAGCGCTAGATTTAAAACAACTTGTTTTACTCATTTCCGAAATGATGAAAAAGTGGACACCAACGGCTAAAACACGCATGTTGTGTAACATGAAACAAGATATGAAAGTTATGAAAAACAAGTCATGATAATGTAAAATTTGCAACAAAAATGTTAACATAGTGGAGAAGAATTATATTAAAGCACAAAAGTATCTTACAATGAAGAGGAAGCTCGAGTTTTATAGGCTAATCGTGTTCGTTACCATGACGACACCTAATATATTCTCACATGCGAAAGATAAAAAATGATATGTTCACTGAGCGCGGTGAAGATATGATTTTTTAGTAAAAGGAGAAATCCTGGTATTTCATCAGTATCTATATAATAAATATAACTATATAGTTGTTTAACTAAATGTTATCCTATTTTTGATTGGAGTAAATAAAATAAATAAAATAAAGAAAGAATGGATGGATAACATACAGAAAGAAAAAATAATTGCTACATTCAAACTTAAGAGTGGAATAAAACTCCAACGCAAATGGCTCATCCACTTGGGCCACCAAGAATGTTAGATACGAGGGCTAAAATATGGTAATATCTTTACTCCGTTCCGCCAAAGAACACAACAAGACAAACAATTAAAGTGGTGGCCGTCATTTATAAGACGCTTTCAAATCGTGGAGCCTGCGAAAGAGTACGCTGGGCAATACATTTCGGCATTTGCGCTGCTGCTGTTACTCGATTCGGTGTCCCTGTTCTTAATACGCTTTGCATGTACCCAATATGAAACTGGGCCTTTTTGTTGTGCCTGTCCCTATTTGAAATTTGATCCTATGCCGCTTTATATCCTTGTCACGTGACATTACGTAGGTTGACTGGCTTAACGTGCGTAAATAAAATACAAGAGGTTGTATGAATGGCTTGCGTTAAACGCCACTCCAATACTTGATACACGTGTGTAACCTACGCAAAATTTACGCGAAAGTGGAAATCCATGCCTTAACAAGGGGTCGAGTGCAGTCAAGTGTTGGCCTTAAACACTGATCTATTAGTCTAAAAACCTCCCGCAAATTACCTGGATCAGCAAAAAACCTATTTGCTTTAACAGTATTATCACATCCCCGACTGCTTCTCAGCATAACAAAAGGATAATTGAGGATTCAAGTTTTCACGACTCACTGAAGACATATTTCGCATAAGCTGATGCGCCCGGAAATTCTTAGCTTTAACGGTTCAATTTCAATATTGGGTGCAACATCCCTTTGCAATGTCTTGGAGACATCCAAAACAGATATAAATTAAAGAATACCCAGCTAGTATTGTGTTCTAGCGGCATCGTCTGGAGAACGAGGCATATATTTACATACCCGCCATTCATACACAAATAAGTGACCGCTATTCTGCAGTTAAGCCATAAATTAAAAATATCCGCTACTTCGGGTCTGACCATTCCTAAGAGATATCAAATCACAGAATCGTGAAATTTACCTTCAGAAGGTCCCTCTGGTGAACACCAATCCGCCATTGTGAGCTCGCTGATACCTGTGGACTCGAAGTGACTGTAACAGTGTACAGTTCAGTTTTCGCCTCACTTTATCTCCAAAAGCCACCAGAACAACTTTTAAACTTGATGGCGAAGTTGATGTCACAACTGCACGAAACGAAAGATTTTAGACTAATGAGACAATGTTTAAAGCCAACGCTTGA
Organism: Montipora capitata; assembly: GCA_949126865.1. Taxonomy (NCBI): domain Eukaryota; kingdom Metazoa; phylum Cnidaria; class Anthozoa; order Scleractinia; family Acroporidae; genus Montipora; species Montipora capitata. Next base: position 51,605,592 of record OX421448.1, on the reverse strand, counting down.
CTGCGGTCGACGCACTTCTACACAGAAACTAGACTGCTCGCAGTCGCTTTCTGAGTTAGTGGAACCGACCGCTTTGGTCACGCAAGCGAGCCGAGAGGAGAATGGTCCCTATATCTTTGCTCAATCACCATTCTCCCCTCGACTCGCTTGCGTGACAAAGCTGGCGGGACCCAGCAGTCTTCACAAAAACATTGGCCACCTAACAAAGGTTTTTACAAATTATCCGCCAATAAGGGTGTTCGAATTTGATTGACAGTCACGCCTTGAACACCGTTGCATGGGTTTTTGAGTTGATGTATTTACACGTAATTGTCAAATGTGAAAGTATGTTGGGTGGCCACGGTAAGGCGCTTTGCAACCCCTGGGGTTGCTTCATTTAGTCAAAAGGTTACCTCACACTATCTCCCTGGGGACTGTTTTGGATTGCACTTGATCGTTAGCTTGAAAAGGAAACGTTGAAAGTTGCAAGTCTGTTTTTGAACAAGCCAGAGCAAAGCGTCATTTTCACGAAATCATCAACAGCTTAATAGGAATAAAACAGTATGCCAACCTTTGCATACATGGCAGATCCCTTCTGGGGCCTTCACCATTCCAATGCACTCCATATGGAGCCAGATGATGGGGCAGCTAGGGTTCTCCACTGTATACCCTTGTGTCTAGGAAAGTGATCTCCTTCTTTGAAATTTCTGCTCTAAACGTTATAGTTGGATGGAAGTTGTTACCTTGTGCAATGAATTGATTCTTGATAAATCCCCAGTTATACCCCACCCCACGGGACAGGTAAATTTACTAAACGCTGCTCAATGCCCCACCTTGACGCAGGGTAGGGGGGGGGGGGGGAAACGTCTGGGTTTTTGTTGACTCATGCATAATATGCATGATAGAGAAAGTGATAAAGCTACAAATATGCTATTACAGTTCTTCGCGTTTGTTTATACCTCTGGGTTCAAGTGTTTGACCCCTGTAGATACGCTGCTCGAGCCTTGCGTATGGCGTCACGCGAGGTGTGTATGCATTCTAGTGGGATTAGTTGTATGCTGGTTGGAAAGAAAATGTTCTGAGACTGCAGTAAGTCTGGAAGAAGGGGAGGGTCTGTCAATGGGTCGTCGGTGTTTAATGAAGCGGTCTTAAAGACTACGTTTAGTTTCTCCTATATACGTCGACAGTGTATCATATAGATAGGGTCTAGAATTGCAGTCAATGTAATCGGGGATTTGTCTGGTCTCTGCGGAAGATGAACTGAAAACGTAGTTACGTCGTCCCTCAGTGATGTAGTTGCAAGTAAGGCAGTTATTTCAGCACTGGTCATAGCACAGCAGACAATGTTTGGCAGTTTAAAATCACCGATAATCAAAAGTTGATCAAATTTCGTCTTGGAAGCTCTTGAAAGAACTCTGTCATGTAGAGGTAGTCTGAGGAAGGACGACTGCCATCAAGATCTCTTTCTTGCACGATGGGCGAAGCTGGCGAACAACAATTTCGGCTGAATATCTAAGAAATGATACTGTGTTTTTGTTGTTATGCTTTTGTGAGTATTAAAGCCAAAATTGGGCAAAATGTCGCCAAGGGCACCCAACGAGCAAATTAAACCAAAGTCTTTTGAGAGACATTTCTTGGCTCCTTGTGATGTTTAAAAACTCTAAAGAGATGTTTTTATCACCTAGAAGAATTTTATCTGCTCGGATATCTTAGCTGTAAATTGAAGTGCCCGAAAATTTTAGGGAACAATATCTTCATTTCAGAAATTAAATTGATAGCTGAACGTTACCTTCTAAGAACTTCCAGCTGAACCATTTGCTCTTCCCTGGTTGCGAATCTTTTAGGTGGTATTTTAGTAAAGACATCTTTAGCTGTTTGGTAATGTGTAACCGAAATTCTTCGAGAGTCTGACTCTCCCGAACATATATTTCACCGAAGATTATCGTTGGGTGTCCCTGTCTCGCAACTATCGACACTTTTCGTTGTACATAGCTGCACTGGGGCTAGGGTTTGGATGCACTAGCTTCATCCTTGCCTTATTGAAAAGAGCATACGAGTTGTTACTGGGTTGCTGTATGGTAATCCCTGTCGGAAAATGGGTAGATTTCCGTTTTATTTTTTTTTCCGTGTCGGTAAAAGTCTTGCCTGTCACTCCCCTGGTAAGTGGTGTCTTTGTGCATAGAGCCTTCTGCGCGTATTTTCTTAGGATCGAGAGGGTAGGGGAAATGCGTAGATTTCTCTGGTGGACACAGGAGAATCATTAACTTAGCCTGCAATGGCGTCGAAAGTCATGTAACGCGAATGGCGTTTTAGTGGATCCTTAAATAAAATATACCCTTACGGAGCTCAATAATGGAAAGTCAGTTGGATAAACTAGGCAGGCGGTGAAAAACCAACACCTGGAATCTCAAAAGCGACGAGTAATGGACTTCGACAACAATCTATCGCTCGTCGAGTCGAAATCAAAGTGAGCTGTATTTCTAAAATAATATTTAACCAAGTGTGCTGTTAACACTGAAACCAAATGGAAAATTCTCTGGTAACTTATGGGTTCAACAAAGACAGAGAACGATTGAACGAATCGAACACCTTACGTGGATCTGTGATCAACTCTGCACAGTCTTCAGGTAAAAAAAATTATTGGAAATGTAACAGCCAAGAATTATTTGAAAGAAAGCTTGTCGTGTATTTTGCGCTTCATTATTCAAGGAAAAGGTTCTTCATGGAATCGGTTTGATCCTGAAATTTAGTTTGTTGCAATATTGCGCATATTTGACTCGACTGAGTTTCTTCTCTTCACGCACGTAATGAAATAGAAGGGGTTTTTGCCTCTAATAGCAAATATGTTGTTTGTTTCAAAATATTGTTCGCTGGAAAAGGTGGCCTTTATGAATTCATCATGTTTTATGATATGCGAGCTTAACTGGATAGTTTTTATGGCAATAGTAAAGCATTTTCTTGTCAAAATGAGGTTAGCGTCTTTCTGGTGTGTTAACTGAATTAAATCGTGAGTTTGTATTTGCCGTCTGCCGCGTAACCTTGATTTCCACTCTCAAAATTACCTCCAGAACCTACTTTTTGTGTAGAATAAGCTTTTAGAATGATGTTCTTGTTTGGCATAAGGCAAGCTAACAAAATATGTACCTTGCTGAGTTCGCATTTGTTCGCGTTAATAGTATTTTCTGTCCAATGCTTCTGTTTTATGAGGGGTACATTGTTTTGGTCTCCCATCCAAACACTAACCCCGCTGGACAGGGATTAAGTTCAGTGAACTTTGGTACTACAAAGCAGTCAGATGCTCAGAGGGCACGCTTAAACTTGTGGTGAAAAGAAGTTGTGAGGGAACTTGAAAATTATCAACATGTCAGCCCAGAAGCCAATGTTTCTCGCTTCTCTTTTATTTGTTATTCTTCAG
>OX421448.1:51574698-51594698 GCA_949126865.1 Montipora capitata | reverse complement strand
AACTGCGGATATGAAATCAAGTGAAGCTATGATCTTCGCAGTTATTAACGCAATTTTTACAATTGCGTAGAAAAGCCTGAAAAATTCAGGATTTCAAGGGGGTTTGAACCCATGACCTCGCGATTCCGGTGCGACGCTCTAACCAGCTGAGCTATGAAGCCACTGACGTTGAGAGCTGGTCATTTGTGGGTCTATTAGTCCCGTGAGGAATGAATCAATGATGAAATGGTATATGAAATAAATCATATATGAACTGCGGATATGAAATCAAGTGAAGCTATGATCTTCGCAGTTACTAACGCAATTTTTACAATTGCGTAGAGAAGCCTGAAAAATTCAGGACTATTTCAGGACCATTTCAGGACCAGGACCATTCATCATTCATTCAGGACCATTTCCGGTCCATTCAGGACCATTTCCATTTCCATTTCATTCATTCATTCAGGACCATTTCATCATTGATTCATTCCTCACGGGACCAATAGAACCCACAAATGACCAACTCCCAACGTCAGTGGCTTCATAGCTCAGTTAGTTAGAGCGTCGCACCGGAATCACGAGGTCATGGGTTCAAATCCCGTTGAAGTCCTGAATTTTTCAGGCTTCTCTACGCAATTGTAAATATTGCGTTAATAACTGCGAAGATCATAGCTTCACTTGATTAGTCTCTAATATGTGGAGGAATAGAGCTTGAACCAATGATGGCTCGTACTTAATGGGGCTTGAATTTGCCACAAAAATAATTTGCTGTTTTAAGTTGATGGCACGCACCAGAAAATCCTGAGGGGACTCATTCGGCTCCTGGCGTAAAACAGATAGTTGTTGATACAGTTCAGTTCCGGATTTTTGCTTAAAATGGGCCTTCATAATTTGTCGCAAGCAACTCAACGACAAATCTTAATCATCGCCAGATAAGACTTGGGCTCACATCTCGAATCACAGCTTCCACACTTTCCTTGTAACCGGCCTTAATCTGTCGCACTAAGCTTACAAGGGAAAGTCTGTCTTTGAAATTATCCCCCGCAACAGTACCATGAATCTTAAAATCTCTCTTTAGTACCTTATTAATGTCCAAGTTTACCTTTGCTTCTGTTCCTTTCATCTTTTCCTTTCTTTTTTCTGATGGTTCATTTAATTTTTACTTTTTGGTGTGTCTTTTCGAGCGGCAATGGCTATCCATCCAACAAAGCAACGAGACCGCTCAACAAGAACTTCTGGTCAGCCTCTTCGCCCAAATCTGCGTCTATTTTCTCCCGAATTTTCTTTGAAAGCGCCTTTTTCCGCAATCCTTTGCTGTCCACTTCCAATTGTAATGCTAAATTCACCAATCCTTTCACATCGAGACCACAAACCTTTGATTCTAATGTAAGGTGAAGATCTTCGCCGCCATAATTAACAAAACCAAAAATACACACACTTGTCAAACTCAGCTCGTCTTCTTCGCTCTGGATGAAAAGCCAATAAACAGCACAACAAAATTCACCATCTATTTGCAATTAATGTAATCGATGCTTCGGCAAAGTATAAGCAGACTCTACCACAAGTTGACTCGAGATTGAAGAGAATACATGAGAGTACACAAACAGTCTTGCCATCGACAAAGCGCTTTATTCCTGGTTTTCATATTGGGAAGACTTTCTCTCAAGTAACTGCAGTCCTCGCAGGGTTCGCCAAATGTTGGCCCTGCTTCCCGTAGGAAGGGGCTATAATTTTAGAAATAACAACAGCACACAACAAGAATTGCCTGTTCAAGAAATATCATATATTTTCCCAGTAAAGTTACTGACAAAACTTAGTGCCATGGGGGAGGGGAGGAGCACACTCAAACCAAGGCCCTTGCAATTCCTATCAATGACTACTCACATTCATGTAACATTCATCATTCCGTGCGATGACGTATTAGCCATTATATAAACCTGAATAATATATGCAAAGTTGCTCAGTTCGCAAAGACTGCCATGAAAGGATCAGCCCTCCCTCCCCTCCTCCTTGGACATAATTAGCCCTCGGTGTCCTCTGTCGTGTTTCTCGACAGGGATCATTTATCCCGAACCTTAGTCAACGGAAGGGATAATGAACTATACTATCAAAGGTACCCTGGCATAAATTATCTTGATGCGCTACGATTGTACGCAGGCATAAGCATGCAAGCTCGCCGCGATAGTCCCCACAAGGACATGCAATGCGCAAGGCTCAAGGTTGACGCTCTAAATCACACGATGTATTCCTTGGAGGCGAATTGAAAAATAGGAGGTATAGTAATCTATAACGGACATGACATAGACAGTATAAAAGAGACATAGGCCTCTCTCCGAGACGTTTGCCCTCTCAAGTACAACAAGTAAATAATAACTTCTTACTAACTGAGCGCGATGGCCGTACTGGGAATATTGGCCCGAGGTCGTGGCAGTACGGACCAAGCGCACTACCCTACAACAACGAACATTCTCAACCCAACACAGTTCTTATCATTATTTACTGTTGTATAATAAGTCAATTGATATCCATGTCTAGTAACCAAAACTAATCCTAACCTGACCCTCATTTTTCTCTCGGCCTAATTTGGCTACAAAAACGTTTCTTCAGTTCATCTGAGTGCGTATTCAAACTAGGTAAAATGACGATCACCAATTTAACCTACAGGTAGAGACAGATTTTAACCTGAGAACTGATTTTACCGGCATCATACATACATATGCTTTTTTTTACTCATCTTTTGTAAATCTCCTATTGTAATTATACGATTAATATGCTGACTGCTGTAAACCTACAGATCCGCCCGCCTCGACTAGATTTGCTATTTGAAATTTGATGAAATTGATTAATAAAGGAATGTACAATGGTCGTAAACAGCATATTTTGCTCCCTTTTCGGATCAATCACCGCATCTCCTCTGTACTTTCCCGGCGAAAAGCTCCTGCTTTTTGATGTCACTATCACTGCACTCATCAATCTGTGTTTCACGGTCGTAATTTCTTTTTCAGTCCTCGCAGTGACAACTGAAATGAAAATTAATAGGGAGGTGGGGGGTGGGGAGGGAGGAGGGGGTTACAAAACCTCACTGCTGTTCTCCTGACGAACTCATTTCTAAAGCTAGTCCAACTGAGATCACTAGAAATGGGTAGACCTTAATTAAGTTCGGCGCAGTGAAGTTTCGTTTTCAGTCGTGATTGTTGAGGTAGGCAAGTTCCCCCAGTGTGCGGTGGCGTTTTCAGCGCTTTTCGTCACGTGTGCCATCGGCACCGAATATTCAACGTAATGAATACATTTTTGCACGAGTGAACATTTCCTCTACGTGTGCGCGCGTGAAAAGCTATCGCCTTACCTTCTTACACCAAGACACATGCGTATTGTGCTTAAACGCTTATCGTTGTCAAACATGGCCGATCCGGTACTCAAGCCCAAACTCCAGCTCATGAGATGAAGAAGAATATTATATTTGCATGCAAATATAATTTTCATGCCTTCATCTCCCCTTGATTAGTGGGCGGAGGATGTGAGGAATACTGGGACTTAAGGGAGGAGTCAATAACAATTGCAGCGAATACCCTCTAGGGTCTTAATGCTAATCATGTGATCGAGAAACACTGAAATCAACAGTCGCTTTCATATTGTTCACGGATCCACGGCGCTTGCAGCTGTAAACTTTCAAACAACTGGCACCAGCTTCCATGCACCAAGCTCCTACAGTGATACCTTCCCATCTGCAACCTCTCAGTTGGCAGCCATAGCCTCCAATTTACGTCGTTCCAGTCTTCAGCCATCTTCTCTAACAGTTTACCAGCGTGCCTGGAAACTTTTCCATCCGTTTTTCAGTACTACATTTCAATCCCCATTTTAAGCTCTGCCCATTTCACCTTCAGTTTTGGCCTTATTCATAGCTTTCTTGTTTCGTTTTCGGTATGCTCCATCCACCGTTATGACTTCTGTATCTTTCCTTGGTTATTGTCATAAGCTCGGAGGTTTTTCAGATCCCTCTAAGGTTTTTTACATCTCCCAAACGCTTACACTGGGTTTCACAAAGTTGGCTTTCGTCTGCACAGTCGTCTGGCAATCACTCTCCCTATCTTGGATCAATTGATATTAGTTGGTCCATCCTTGGTAGGTTCTCCCTACCCGGTTTTCCAGTTTCAAGCTATGGGTTCATTGGCATTTAACGCCTTTTTACTGCTAGGCGAGATCACAGGAGATAAGGGCGGCAGTTCCAGTTCTCCTTTGCAAACTTTCCAGTTCTCCTTTGCAAACCTCCCATCTCACCAAGCTCGTAAACAGTTCCCAGGAGATTATCGCTTTCAAAATTACGTTCAAATAGTATAAGCACAGTTACAATGACCACCCGTTGTTTGATTGTCGTGTCCCGCCAACATCATTCATGTCCAGTTAAGCTTTTGGCCAAGTACTTAGTGTTTAGGGGAGCTAGCCCAGGCCCCCTTTTCAGTGCAGTTGAATGAGTGGATGGAGCACCGGTTACTAGATCCTGCTTTTCTAATCAGCTAGCCTCTGCCATACGGCAGTGCGGCTTGTCACCAACTTTTTACAAAGGCCACAGTTTTCGGATTGGGGCTGCTCCCCATGCTGCAAATAGGGGGCTATCTAATGTTGAAACACGATTATTGGGAGGGTGCAAATCAAATGCATTCTTGAAGTACATCAGAGTCTCTAGTTTTTGTTCACGATGCAATTCGTGTGAGTTTGTCTTCTGCCGCCTATTCTCAACTTACAGCAGCTAGCCTGCCTTGCTTATTGCTGGGTTCATGGATGCCTTACCTCATTTGGCCTGGTGTGATTGTAATGGTAGCCGAAGACATTCTAGCTTGCATGGGCGGCTATCGTTTTGGGTTGGCATTGCTTTGAATAGTTGTTTCATCTTTTTAATAATTGTCTCTAGCATCAACCCTAGGCTTTCAGCTTGCATGAGCGGCTATTGCCTGGGGTTGCTTTCATTGCCTTATACTTAATAGTCCTTATGTCATGGTTTCTTCTCTTGTTGTGCTGCACTTGCCTGGGGTGGGGCGGCATAGTATAGACTTATCCTTTGGCGTTTTCAGTGCCCTCACCTTTACTGGGCCAAAATTGTTATCAAGAGAACAAGTTTTTGTACATTGTTCAAATAGAGGCGGCTATGGGTTTATTGCCCATAGCCATTCTAGTCCAATTGTTGTTTGTTATCTGCCCAGTAAACAAAACTCAAGCAATGCAGCTTATTAGGAAAGTTTTAGTGTCTGATGGGTAAAGGAGAGGGGGTATAAATTTTGCTTTACTTCTCTTACATCGACAAAGACAAAGATGTTTGCCGAAAGGAAGATATAGACAAAGCGTTAAATTTCCCACCGATATTAAAATTCAGGACACCTCACGCCGTATAGACAAGGATAATCTGGCCAAATATCAGCTATTTTTTCCTTCGGAGGTGCAAGGATGGCGCAGTGGTGAGAGCACTCGCCTTCCACCAATGTGGCCCGAGGTTCGATTCCCAGACTCGGCGTCTATGTGGGTTGAGTTTGTTGGTTCTCTACTCTGCACCGAGAGGTTTCCTCCGGGTACTCCGGTTTCCCCTCTCCTAAAAAACCAACATTTGACTTGATTTGCCTTAACTGTTAATTTCAGTTTAAAGTGTCCCCAATTAGTGCTCTAGCGCTAGAACGACTAGACACTTAAATAAAGTTCCTTTCCCTTTTTCCTTTCCTTCCAACAATGCTTCAGCAACCAAATCATCCCTTGCCTCCATATTAATTCGTCCTATCTCCAATATGCGTCTTGGCGCAAGATGGTAAGGCGATGACTTTTCACGCGAGCACATTTGGAGGAAATGTTCACTCGCGCAAAAATTATTCAACATGTTGAATATTCGGCACCGATGGCACGCCTGACTAAAAGCGCTGAAAACGCCACCGCACACTGGGGGAACGTGCTTACACCAATGGTCAGAAATGAAACTTTGCTAAGCTGATAGCTGTAGTGTGCGCCGGGTTTAAAAGCTTTGCATTGGCCCCTGACGTGATGCTATTATCACGCAGCAGGTTGCGACTCCATTTTTGAGCATGCGTTTTGAGGGGTTAACTAAGCACGCGGAAAAGAGCTGTTTTTGTTCTGTAAGCGAATATCGCACGAGAATAGTCCAAACGTAACACTATCGTCTCCAATAACCGTAGGAGGGAAATCCCTTCCAGGTTGGGAAATCAAACACTTCGTTACCCAGCAATCTTCCTATGATTGGATGACGTTTAACCATCAATCAGCTAAATGTTGGGACTCTGTTGAATAACTTTTTTAGGTCTTTACGCTGGACGCTAACAATGTCGTCGAACGAAAAATCATGTTGGCTATACTTCATCCAACATGACACAGAGATGCTAAGCGTTATGTTGGCCAACAGTTTAAACGTTTTGCCTGGGATTTCTCGGTCTGAAATATTAATTCGCGTTACTCCAAATTTAATTGACCAAAACGTGATAACAATGTACCAAGTCATGTTTAATAGTATGGTATGATACAATTGTCAAAGGTTTTCACACGAAACCACAGGTAACCCAGGCTCACTGTGTGTGCCACATAGGTAAATATAGCGAACATATGAGGCGAAGTTTAGGTCTGGAAATTTGCAAGAAAATGGAAATAAAAATCGATGAAACTTACCATGTGGTGAGCTGTTGTTGTCTTTAATACGTACACGAAGTTTCGGGAAAAATGGTCCCCGTTCACCTTCCTTCATAGTATAGTGACAAGGTAGGAGACGGAAGCCAGCGTAGGGACTCCAATCGACCCTAAACAAGCACGATTTTTTTCGTGAAAATCGAACTCTGGACGCCTGGTGACGAGTATAATAAGTTCTGGAGGGAGAGGAGTCCCAAATTGCTAAAAACAAAACTCACTGAGCAATCTGGGACTCCCCTCCCTCCAGGGGGACATATATTCCCCTCGTCACCAGGCGTCCCGAGTTCAGTGCCATTTTGAATTGGACACTTTGCGAGGACAACGCTTTCTGGCCGCCATTTTAGCAGGTTAACTTACAAGTTTTACGGAGTCTGGTGGCTTCGCGTTGCTACCTGGAAATGCTTCAGTGGATTCATGGTTTAGAGAAATTCATGTTCCACGAGCCTGGCGTGTTCATTTAGCGACTGGATTCGATTTTCACGAAAAAAATCGTGCTTGTTTTGGGTCGATTGGAGTCCCTACGCTGGCTTCCGTCTCCTACCTTGTCACTATACTATGAAGGAAGGTGAACGGGGACCATTTTTCCCGAAACTTCGTGTACGTATTAAAGACAACAACAGCTCACCACATGGTAAGTTTCATTGATTTTTATTTCCATTTTCTTGCAAATTTCCAGACCTAAACTTCGCCTCATATGTTCTCTATATTTACCTATGTGGCACACACAGTGAGCCTGGGTTACCTGTGACGAAACCACAGTGCCCATGTTCATGCCCCTTATTGAAATAGTAAGTCAATTCTAATGCATATATTTCAATTTGTTAAAAAAAAACCATATGATTGATGGTCGCTAATCACGTGAGTGAAACACTGCTATGTGTGGTTTGCAACAAATTTTGCCTCCACTACTCAACCGGCCACTCAAGCTAAGGATACATGGGCGCGTTGGCCAGCAAAGCCGCCATGCAGTTTATTAAGCTTTAATACATCAATTCTAAAATAAAGAGAAAAGCAATGCACCAGAACCAGACACGAAAACCCCTCAAAAAACCCGCAGGTGGAAAAAAGCGGGGAACGTGTACCCCCGACCAAGGCAGTGGTGCATGCGACCCTCGGGGTTCTAGGGTATTCTAATTGAAAGACACTACTAACAATGTAAATGAACGCTATCATTACCACCTAAGGAAGGCATTAAACACTAATTCAGCTCGATAGAACAAAAAAACCAAACAGGACTTGTGCACGCGGCGAAGGCTAACCGTAGAATGCCTCACTCGCTGAACGATCGCCAAATACAAACCACAATCACGTGGCACTCCACGCGCCTGCCGCTCACAACCAGGCCTCTGCTACGTAGCGGCAAAATATCAATTTGAGCTAATCAGGATTATCACAAATTACATTTTTTTAGAGAGCCAGATAGCAGTGGCAAAACGTGGCTTCCAAGTGATTAAATGAATACAGGTCGTTCCGCCCTAGAGTCGATCCGCCTCTGGATAGCTAACTAATCTTTACCCTAAATTTTTATCACTAAAATCAGTGCTTAGACCAAATCATTCAAATGAGTGCTTAGACACAACAATATGTAGGGCGGATCGACTCTGGGGAGGAACGAAAAGTTTCCGATTAAAACGCTGTTATGTGTGGTTTTCAACCAATTTCGAGACACCGATAACAATGGCGAAATAACGTCGCAAAGCAAAATTGTTATAATAATAATAATACCAACTTTATTCATTCAATGAACAATGAAAGGGAGAGATACCAGAGGTTATCCCTATACGACGGTATCCGCCCGGATGTTATTGATCTAGAGTCGATTTTGATGAGGGAGGAAACCGCAGTACCCGGAGAAAAACCCTCGGAGCCAGATTGAGATCGACTGAAACTCAGCCCATATACGACCTCGAGGCCAGGGTTGAGCCTGGGTCGCAGATGTGGGAAGCGCGGTTGATAACCACTAAGCCACCCTGACTCCCCATAAAAAGGAAAAATACTCCTGCTGCAACTGAAGTATTTTAGTGTGATGGGGCGCCCCCATACTTCAGGGCATTTCACTGCCGTAGTCCATAAAACAACAACGTTAAATCACCAAATTTTAGGTTTTGACGACAACGTGAGCATAAAACAATGAACCATAAACAAGATGGAATAATCGCGAATTACGTATCATAGCACTAAGGGTGCGTTTTTTTGGGAAAATCCGAAAATGGATTCTTGAGTCCAAAAACGGATTTTGCGTTTTTTTGGCAAAATCCAAAAACGGATCATGAATCCCAAGTATCCACACTCGAGGAGGATACTTCGGATCAAATCTAAATCCGGATTTTTGAGATTCACCACTTCAGCGTTTTTTTGGAAAAGATTTGAAAAAAGTATTTTTGACAAGCGGTTTTTCATGCAAAATTTATTCGCAACAGCTACCGTACATGATAGTTTAGCCCAAATGTTTTTCTCGCACCCTTTTTCCGTACGATCGAAGACACGAATAGGTCGAAAATTGTTAGGTTTCCTGCAAATTTCACACCAGAAATTTCACTAAAAGTTTCTTCACCGCAATAATATTGTTAGCACCTTTCCTACAGCTAAAAAGTAACCTGCAAAAATACTCTCTGTAATCGATTTGTACCTCAGTGAGCACGCTTGTTTTTCTTCATTTCTTTTTACCGATCGCTATAAAGGTTTTTTTTCTAGTGGGGTTTGTTTGTTTTGTTTTGTTATGGCAAATAATCCTCTTTCGGATTTTGCGTTTTTTTGGCGCTGAAGAATCATTGATCTGAGATCACAAATCCGTTTTTGGATTTTCCCAGGAAAACGCACCCTAAGTTATGTTTTGGAGTGATGTTTTCGTTAACGTTGCGCGTTTCCTTGCTTTAAATCTCTAGTGAGACATCTGTGGTTGATGTCAAACAATAGAGAGCTTAAGCAACGACAGCAAGATTGTCACAAATTTGCATATTTAGTTGGCAAAAACAATAGCTTTGCACGCTCTGCACGCGCGTTTTCCACTTTTGTCCACAACAACAACGTGAAATAGCCAAATTTGAGGTGTTATCAAGAACGTCAGCGCTTGAAGATAAATTTTAATTTTCTCCCCCTAAATTAAGTGCCATTCAGACGAGTGTCATTTTTGGGGAACTACCACACCCTTGTCATATTAAAAAGGTTGAAATAGTCACGAAGTTAATACAATAACACGAATTTATATTTTGAGATGACGTTCTCGTTTCCGTCGCCGTTGTCGTTGCTTAAGCTCCCTATAATATGGCGAGGATGGACGTCACGTGAAAACCATTTCCATTACGGATATCTTGATTGCGAATTAAATGGCGCAGAATAGTTACCATAATTCCATGACATTTTTTTAAAACTTGGTACGTATTTATCTTTAAGAATTAACAATTAAGAAGTTGTCGGATGCCGTGTGCTCAAGAAACAAAGGCACAGCAAATTAAACCCTATGACCCCGGACATATTTCTTCTTTTCAATGCACCTATTTGCCGCAATTGTTACAATTACTTCCATGAATTGTATTAGAAGCACGTGACCTTGAAGTGTGTAACTTGCAACTCTTTTCCTTGGAACAAAGCTGGGGATTTTAGAACTCCAATTTTATGCCCAAATATGGACAAAAATAAGATCGAAGCTACACGTAAGGAAATTATAAAACTCAAAAAACCCCAGCTCTGAATCAGATTTAAACGTTTCAAGGTCAGAAGCTTCTGATTGTACACATTTATCCATTATTTCGTAAACACTTTTCTTCTCGTCACTGGCAATAACTACATTAAAAAGGATAACCGCTGACAAAAACAACAGTCAGCTCATATGTACATTATACCTGTGTAGACACAGGCGCCCCAAGCTCAGTGTGAAAGAAAGCCAACATCGCCGACAAAAATATAAGGATTTGTATGAGAATCCCGATAAAAAAAGGTAGGCTTTGCGGGAAACGGGTTATGAAGCCAACACTTCGCTTTCCTCAATCAAAATTTTATTTACCACGAGAGAGAACACACTTCAGATTGTCTCAAAAACCAACACCAGAGAGTAGAAAGCCGGTTCTTAGTTTCCGGCACACCTTTCCCTAAAACAAAGCTGATTGGGTACAGTAGCATATCAATCAAAGGAAAAGTAACACAAGTCTTCAAACCACAGGAAACTGGATGCGACTCAGACAAAACTGAATCGACCTTTGACATATGTTTGAGCGCTAGTCGCTAAAGATAAACTGAAACTCATTGTACTGTCATGCCAGTTACCGACAGCTTTTTAATTGAGAATTATCTTAAGCCTTTTATCGGGATTCCCATATAAATCCTTATATTTTTGTCCGCCACGTTGGTTTTCTCTCACACTGAGCTTGGGGTGCCTGTGGTGTACATACTAATACACTAAAATCTATATTAATAAGAATTGTGTATTTACAGAATGACTACTCTATATATTGGGCCCGGAAATAAAAGTTACCTTACTTGTTCGCAATTAAGATTCGCGTCCAATTTGAAGGGCACTTACAAATTCCTCGTCAATGAATAGATACCTACAATAAAATTCCGCTCATATGGTACATAGCACTGTACGATTCAAAACTTCTGGCTTTTAAAAGGAGCCTAACATTATCTAAGACGTCACTGTTGTATATTTCTCTTCTCCCACTCATCATTAATCCATTCATCAATTATGCTAGAAACGTCATCCCTTTCCATCTCCTTAACAATTTGTTGAAACTTGCCAATGGAATTCCCTTTTTTGGTATCGAATATTTGCAAAAGTGAATCCATGGGATCTCCTTTTTGACCCAACAAGGTAACTTCATCCTTACCCAGGCTGATCTTTTCGCCAAACAAACGGTAATCTTTGTTAAAAGGATGGCAAACATTAAGTTTTACGCAAATATCACTATAAAAGGACAAAGGAATTTCTTTCATTCTTTTACTTAAGAGAGATGTCTTGAAATCTTCAAATTTGATTGATGGCAGCGGTTGATTTAGCTCTTGGGACCATTTATCACCTGCAATTGGACGGGAATTAATTCAAGATGAATTAAGAGGTACAAAATGAAAGTTCAGATACAGTAAACGAACAAAAAATATATCAATGCCTGACTTGAAAGGCCTTTAAAAGTAAGGAAGAATGGCATAGCGTTGTATTTTTAAGGAGCCATCACGTTCATCCAAGAACATTACACGTAGCGCTGAATTTTGCACAGATAGAATATCAGAACTAACCAACAAATTGTTGATTGTTTACTAGCCAGCCACAGTAATGTTGAGACATGCAAGCAAACCTCAGTGAGTCATAGACCCCAACTGCAACTTATTTTTCCAACATCAATGTTTATTCTTATCAGTTTGCTTAATTTTCGATTCTGCTTAGCCTAAGCAGAATCGAAAATTAAGCACGACGGCTTTTTTCTTTCTCTTTTATTACTTTATTTTATTTTTTTCAATTTACACACTTTAATACAATAAGATTTAAACTCTACAGTTTCTCTAACGATAAGAATAAATACAGGTTTACAATGCAACAATACTAATTTATGGCTCTACTATACAACACTACCCTAAAATAGACAAGGGCAAACACAAATACAGGGGTTCGCCCACGCCTCGCAATCTATATTTATTGATTAATTAATTGATTGAAAATGTGCTATGTTTTTAAAACAGGACCATTTCTTTTCGAAAACATGCATGGAGTTATTAACTATTGCAATTTTGTTTTCGATTTGTAAAGTATTGTAAACAAGCTGTTCGGTATCAGTATTTTTTTTGATTCAGTAACTATACCGAGCAGTATGGCCTCTGAAGGGAGGAATCCTTCTTATTGGAGATGTTTTGTTTTAACCATTGAGAACATTTTCCCCAAAAGGATTTTGAGTATTTACACCTCAGGAATAAATGAATTAGATTTTCACTTCTTCTTCGCAGAAAGTACAAAGATCAGACAGTTTCAATCCTATTTTGTAAAGAAAATCGTTAGTCGCGATTCTTCGATGAAGAAGTCTGAATTCAAATTCTCTACGTTTTGTTCCTTTAGTGCATTTAAAGGCCAGCAAATAGGTTGTTTCCCAATTGACTGTTGTGTTTCCAGCTATTGCTATCTCTTTCATCCATTTGTCTTGGTTTTTTAGAGGTGATGTGACTTTTTCTCAGTGAGACCTTGGCACACCTTCCTGCAAGTATTTGTGCTGGGAAGGCGAGAATCTAAAGTATCTTTTTGAGTCAACACTATCATCAATCGGTAAACACATTTTCTTATACTGTCTTAGTGCTGAAATAACTTTAAAATAATCTAAAGAGTTAGTTTTGATATTATATTTTTTCACAAATTCATCAAAGGAAAAAAAGTGCCATCCTTATTGAGGGGATCGAAGATCTTCTGTACGCCTGCATGAAACCATGATTTGTAAAAGAAGGGCTTTTTCTCGATTGTAATCAGCGAATTATGCTATATGTATGCCGAACTCTACATATTCTCTTCTGACCATTTATGATGGTCCAGTACACTGTAACCTCCTTCACGAACGGATCTTGTATTACAAGCTGTTTTGCATCGCGTTGTTGTAGATTGCTTAGGATGAACAGCTTACCGCCGTACCTATCTAGATAGTAGGGAGCTTAAGAAACGACGACGCCGACGGCAACGACGACGCTACAAAACAATAGGTTTAGTGAGCAAAAACAATGGCTCTGCACGCTCTGCACGTGCGTTTTACATTTTGGTACATTTCTTTGCCGTCATCTCCTAAACGACGTGAAATGACTAAATTCAAGGTTCTGTGGAGGACGTTAGCACATGACGATGAATTTTCAGTTCTCTCTCTACCCTTCCAACTCACTCATACCAGTTTAATTCCTCGACAGTTACTACACATTTTTAACGCGAAAGTACATGAAATAGTTTCTTAGTGATATGAATAACGCGAACTTGTATTTTTAAATAAAGTCCTCGTAGCCGTCGTCGTCCTCGTTTCGTAAGCTCCCTACTAATCAAAGAAAACCTTCCATTTGCCTTTATTATCTGAATTTACGTAGTCTTGCAGCCATTTCAATTTCAGAGATGTATTGAAATTTCGGATGTTAATAATTTTTAATGTACTCTTGTTATAATTGTTAATCATTTCCGTTCTTCTTATTTCATCACCTTTCCCGTGCCAAAGGAAGTCATATAATATAGTATTGACATCTTGCAGTGTTTTTTGAGAGGTCGGTAGAGATCGGAGAAAATAGACCATTTGTGATATCGCTAATGATTTTAGGCTCTTCTACAACGACACCAGCAGCTGTGTTAAAAACAACGGATGGGCGTCTTCTTTTTTCCCCTTGAGTCGGGGAGTAAGGCAAGGATGTTCATTGTCTTCATATATCTTTCTTCTCTGGGCAGAAATTTTGGGAAGTGCGCTTAGAAACGATAATGAAATGAGAGGATTCAAAATCTCTCAATATGCCGACGATACAACCTTAATTCGTGATGGAGCAGAATCATCCTTTTCCAGGTCCCAATCACTCTTGGATACTTTTGTCCTGATATCTGGACTTAAAATCAACTACGAAAAGACTGAAGCTCTTTGGATTGGTCCGTATAAAAACTCGGAAACTACTATTTCATCTTCTAAGCCAATTCTATGGGCAAAAGATACAGTATATGTTTTAGGAGTATGGTTCTCAACATCTAACGACTTCACGGTTACTTTTAGTAGGAATTGCTTCTTTTCTAATTGCGTTACGTATCCTTCAGTTTCAAAAATTGAATGGTCTGTCCCTGACATAAGACATAAAATAACACCCATTGTGATGTTACTTAAAGAAACTCCAGGCCCTAGTCCCTTTTTGCAAGGAACCATTTATGCCTATGGAGAGGAAGATGGCCCTTCCTAACTGCATTCAATTTTCTTATTGCATGATGACGTGGAAGTGACGAAGGGTTGGCAACAGCAAGGCTTTTCCTTATAAAACAATCAAACAGTGCATAATTTCTTTAACGAACTGCAAACAAACCTTTTTCAGAATTGACGTTACCTTGTTTCCCTAATGTTTGACCTGCAACAGTTCAAGGAAGAAGGTAGAAAATAATCACAGTAGTACAAATAACAGTTCAATAGTTCCATCAGGTATAATACAATGTTCGAGGGGGGGAGGTCACGGTTGGAGAAGAGATGGCACAGTACTCAGAGCACTCAACCTCCCGGTCTCCTGGTGTCAGCGTCAAAAGTAGGTTGAGTTTATTGGTGCTCTGTTCAGTTTTCTTGTTGATTAACTCTGGGTTCTGACATTTTAAGGTAACGAGGACGATTGTCATTGTGGCCAAGAGTTCCTGATGTTTGTTTGCGATAGGCTGGCTTGTATGTGTCGAGGTAATTTGCATAGGTTAGGAGATTTGACAAGAATTTGCCAAAATTGTCAACATTATTGCCATATGTACCAAAATTGCCGCGTTGTTTATAACATTTTGTGATTTTGTTATATACGTTATTTTTTTTATTGCGTGCATTTCTGGACATTATACACTTAATGCATGGTCTCGAGGAAAACAGTTGGTTTTGTTTTCCCCAGACGAAGTCGATGGAAACATCAGGACTCGAGGAAAAACAAAACTAAGTAGTTTCCCGAGGGACCATACATTAAGAGCTTTGTTATATATCTGGATTTTTCCTTCACCAATCGCAGCAAAACCATACATTTGAATTTAATCAGGGGCACGTGAACAACAATCAACCAATCACAGTATTCGCTTTCTTGAGTGAAAGTTTAGGTGAAAACAAAAGTGGTTTGTTTGTTCATACAAAAATTATTATTCATTTGTTTGTTGAAGAGCAATCTTTGAAATTTAAAAGCCTTGGTTTGTTTTCCCTCTTTTGCTTCTTCCCTTGTGATATTGCTTGCTTTATCCATATTATGCAACCTAAATAGAATAGCCACTGCTTTTTTTTTTTTTAAGCGACGTGACCAAAGGTCAAAGGAATTTAGGTAGACAGTTGAAAGCATTGAGCTTAATACGCGACGCGACATGTGATAAATATTTCAGTCTATTACTATTTTTTTGAAACTCAACTAGATCCCAATTTGTGACTTGGTTATCTAGAGGATACTAAAGCTACTATTTTCTATTATTCTTAAACCAGATGCTCCTCTGTCTGAAAGTGAAGTTTTCATTTCTATTTGGCTCTCTAACGACTGCTATAACAAGGGGCTTCACGTCTCACAGCTTAGATATCCCTCGTCTTAGGACGAACTCTGGTAAGCGCTTTTTTGCCTATTCCCGTACTATTTAATACCCTTGACGCAGACCTTAAGCAGTGTATTACCTGTCCAATAACTGCCCCTATTACCTTCTCTTCCGTCTCACTTTCATTAAAGCATAAGCTTCGTACTTTATTCCTGCGAAACTAATCACTGTTTCACACCTGACACCTTTCCAATGTCGATTTTTCCTTCACTCTCAGCGCACTTTAGGATAACTGCGCATTTTATGTATTTTTATATAGTAGTAGTAGTAGTAGTAGTAGTAGTAGTGGCATCCTCGTCTCGAAGAGGTGATGGTTAGCGCTGGGGATTTGGGCAGGATCTTGTATGACTGTGTAGCCTGATCCTGGAGTGGCAGTCTCTGTTGCAGGTGGCGCAGACGTGCCTTGTGGATTCGCGTGCAGAGGGTGTACATTCTTTCCTCGCCGCTCTCTTGCATGTAGCCTGGACTATAGCGTTCGCTTCCGCCTTTGAAACCCCTGCTTTGACACTTTGCCGCCATGTATCTCGGTGTTTGGAGATGTCCTCCCATGCACTGGTGTCGATTAGTGCAGATCCCATGTCTCGCTTGATGATGTCATTGTAGTGCAGCAGTGGTACAGTGGTCGACCCATGCGACGGACGCCCTACCGCACTTCTCTGTAAAGGATTTCTCTTGGCAGGCTGTCAGGCTCCATGCAATGTGCATGGGCGAGCCATCGCAGACGTCGCTGAATGAGCAGTGATGGCATGCTCAGTGAGCCAGCACGCTCCAGGACATCGGTGTTGGTGACGCTGTCCTGCCACCTGATGTGCAGCAGGCGCCGAAGGCAGTGGAGGTGGAATCCGTTGAGTCGCCGCTCTTGTCTGGCAAAGGTCGTCCACGACTCGCTGCCATAAAGGAGAGTCGACAGGACACAAGCTTGGTAGATGCACATCTTGGTCCTTTCGCTCAACAGGTCATTGCCCCATACTCACTTCTTGAATTTGGCCATGACAGCAGTTGCTTTGGCGATCCTGAAGCTGATCTCAGCATCGAGCGAAGTCAGGCTTGACACAGTGGAGCCCAAGTAGGTGAAGGTGTCCACAACATCCAGCGCCGTGTTGTTGATGGTGATGATTGGGGGGGGACTCAGCACCTTGCGCCAGGATGTTGGTCTTCCTGAGGTTGATTGTAACCCAAACTCCTAAACTCCTTGCAGGCGTGAAACAGCTTGTCTACGAGATGTTGGAGGCCCTCCTCACTGTGGGATGTTAAGGCAATGTCGTCTGCAAACAGCAGCTCCTGTATAAGCACCTCGTAAGCGTTCGTTTTGCTGCGGAGTCTGGCGATGTTGAAGGGAGAGAGGAGCTCATGAACCGGTTGCACGCAGGATATCTTCCTTCCCCGGGGCCTTGCCACAGGCAAGAAAGTCGATGGCTATGCTGAGCGTGTTGTCAAGCTCCTCTATGACTGACAACCCAGGCAGGGCATTGAGGGCAGTGTCTGTGACGATGTTCTGGGTTGAGCGGAAGCTTGAGATAATGCTCCACCCAACGCTGCAGCTGCATGCTCTGATCAGTGATGACCTCACCAGTCTTTGATTTGAGCAGGGCTGTTTTGATGCTCGTAGGGCTGGTGGCAGTTTTGATGCCCTCATACATCTCCTGTGCGTGACCATAGTCTGCTGGTAGCTGGATTTTGGCGCATACATGTAGGTTCTGCCAGTACTCGTTGGCACAGCGGTGGGCGGTCAGCTGGGCCTTGCTCCTAGCTGCTCGAAGGGTGTCGCTTGTGCTTGGGGAAGGGTTCTGCTTGTGAGCCAGCATCGCTTTCTTCTTGGCCTCTGTGACTGGCTGCATTTCTTCCCAGCAAGCCTCGAACCAGTCAGCATTCTTGCATTTTTTCTTGCCGAATGCAGCCACGGCTGAGTCGTAGATAGCATCATGGAGGTGAGACAATTTGGCATCTGGGTTGCTGGTTGTTGGTTGTGCAGCAAGTTTCTCCTGGAGGCTGTCAGCGGAGCTCTGAGCCTTAACAGGGACGGAAGTACCACAGGTGTTGATGCGGGGGCGACCCTTGGCCTTGGCTTGGTGGATCTTTCTGGGCTTCAGCCTGACCTTGCTTGCAACGAGTGAGTGGGCTGTGTCACAGTCAGCGCTGTGACAGCTTCTTGTGTGGAGGACACTGCTGAGGTCCGCTCTCCTAATGATGATGAGGTCTAGCTGGTGCCAGTGGCGGGACCGAGGTTGTCTCCAAAAAACTATGTGCAGCTCCTTACACGTAAAGTTGCTTTTGGTGATGCAGAGGCCGTGGTGACAGTAGAGTTCGAGCAACCTCTGCTCTGCCCGTTCTTATTCATCCTGCGATGCCGAAGTGGCCGAGGCAGGTAGGCCATGCTTGCCAGTCGGTCCCAACGCGAGCGCTGAAATCGCCTAGCATATATGTGCCCTCAGAACTTGGGATTCAGGATAGTGTTTCCTGCAGAGCCTCGTAGAATTGATCCTTGGCTTCTGGGGTGGAGGTCAGAGTCGGGGTGTAGGTGGATTTAATGTTCACAAAGCCAGCTGACGTTTTCATGCGAAGGGCAAGAATTCTGGATGACCCTCCAACAGGGCGTTTGTGTGGTGGCAATCAGCGAGTTCCTCACGGCAAAACCTACGCCGTACTGCCTCGGTTCGTCCTGGGATAGGCCTTGCCAGAAGAAGGAGTATTCTCTTTCCATAAGTGACCCACTGTTGGCCAGCCGGGTTTCCTGGAGACAGGCGACGTTGATGTTGAGTCATGCCAGCTCCTTGTTGATGATGGCGGTCTTGCGGGAGTCGTCCATTAGCTGAAGGTCAGCTGAGAGACCAGGGCACACGGTGCAAATGTTCCAGCTTGCGATTGGAAGAGCTGGAGTCTTCATAGTTTTTTGCTTTCGACTGCTTGGTGCAAGTACATGTTCGCTTGTCGGGAGGGTCCCCTAAGCTGTACACACTCAGTAGAGCAGGCAAGCAATGCCGCGGCAGCACCATACTGGCTGGGGGCTGCCCAGCTTGAGGCAGGTGGTAGCCACTGAATGAAGCTGCAAGGGCTCCTCCCATTGTTGGATGAGACCTCTGGCGCTCCTTCTTACGCCAATCAGTCGGAGCTTAGAACCCGTAAACTGCCTCGTCACGTGTTGTGTTGGAGCCTTGCGAAACCGCTGGAAAGCCCTCTCCAGTTTGCGCAAAGGCCTGGGGGGGGGGGGGGGGGGAAGATAAGGAGATGCTAGGCTGCCCATACAACAGTGTCCCCCCCTCAGTGTCACTGTGTGAGTCCAAGGGAAAGGAAGAACCAATACAACTTGGTGCCAGTTCCACTGCAGAAGCTGCCAGAAGGAAGTGCCAAGCACCTGCCATCCGCCTTAGGGTCTCCACTCCGGCTTTGTCCTCAAGGTTTACTCCTGAAGCCTTCCTGAACATCAGGTATAGCCGTGAGGCAGCGGAGGTTTGAAATCAGGGTTTACCTTCCCCTAGATGGGCTGCCTTCACAGGCTAAGAGCCCCATCTACCCTGGGCAACTGGTTTTAAGGCGCCAGTGGCTTTTCCTTCGCCCCTTCTCCTATCGATGGTGCCAGATCCACCGCACGGAGGCCAGAAGTTGGACTTAGCTGACAGAGGCTGTTAGAGTCCCATGCCATTGGGAGCATTTCGAGAGGTCGTGAGAGCCCAGCCTCACAACCCACTTCCCGGCTATAACAGCCTTACGGAACCACATTTTTATAGACATTATTAATATTTATATTCATTTTATTTCTTAAACATTATTTCTGTCAATCTTCTTTGCAAATTATTGTTTGTCTTTGTTATTCTACGTTGTTATCTTTACTTTTCAATCATATCGTATCAAGAAATGGTTTATTGCTCCGTTTTGAATTCCACAAAACAAAAGCCTTTTGCTTTGTTTCCGGCATTAATATGCGCCAAGATTCTACGATGATGAGGTAATTATCAACGGAAAATTTCTGGCGTGCTCAATTAGCTGCATTTGGGGAGTGGAGTGTGGAAATTTGCTTGGTCAGTTGTTTATTCAGGGGGTACCCACGGGATAAATGTAAGCAGGACAGCTTAATCATGTGTTCCGTGCATTTTTGAATAACCGGGGATTGAATAGA
>OX421448.1:51554698-51562198 GCA_949126865.1 Montipora capitata | reverse complement strand
ATCAAGTGTGTCCTCCTTTACCCTGTTTTTTGTTCAGTTTTTTGTTTAATGGTCGTCAACTGCGTGTGTGTTGAATGAATGACCTGTGACCTCACTCCCGATAGGCTTAGTTCATTCTTCATGTCAGTCCTCGGTTACTACTCTTTATGAGATAGAATTCAAGTCAAACTTCAACTTGCAGGTAAGTCTCGTTTAACTCTCTAATTATCATTGGAAAATTTCTGGCATGTTCAACTAGGTGCATTTTGTGGAGTGCGGAAATTTGCTTGGTCAGTTGTTGTTTATTCAGGCGTACCCAAGGGATAAATGTAAGCGGGACCGCTTAATCATGCATTCAGTTCATTTTTGAAGAACCGTGGATTGAATCAAAACAAGGTCGATATGAAGAAGAAAGAAACCGGAAAAAAAAAAAAAAAAAAAAAAAAAAAAAATGAAAGCAAATCAAAACAAGCCACAAAGCCACAAAGCTTTTGTCGCGCTCAGCTTTTCGTTTGTTTTGTCATGCTGAGTCTTATCTTTGCTTAAAAAGATCACAGCAAAGCAAAATAAATGAGGGCCCCTAATTTGATGAATCGGTTGTGTGTGCCGCTCTTTACAAAAGGTGACAACAATCTGAGGTGTCCACAAAACCAACAATGTGAAACTACTGGTAAAAAAATGTTCAAGCTTAGAGTATTTTCTCTCTTCAGTGTGAAAAGGTGATAAAATGATCTTATATGATTTTCCCTATATCGCAATTCTTTTTAAACGTGCTTCAATAACTTAAGTTGCATTGCACGCATAAAAAAGGATGGTTAATAAAGAACGCCGCCCTATTAGCATTGCTTTCGTCGTCCAATGACAATTTGGGTTCTAGATAGCAGCGGTACCATGAACAAACAAGTGTTACATGTATTTACACTAAGAATACCCAGCCATGATTGTGTGACATTAAATGCCTGCTCCTGTCGTCCCACAGTCAATAAATATTTGCAAATGGAAACAAAAGAAAAATACTTAAGAAGCATCCTCAACATTCATAATAGCTAATCTTAGGCCTAAAAACTTTTCTTTAGGCCTAATTCGGCCTAAGGTTAGCTGTTATGAATGTTTTGGATACTTTTCTTCTAAGCTAATTAGGCCTAATTTTTTCCACTGCGGGACTGTGGGAGCACTAGTTGTAGATCCAATTAATATTCATTTTTTTCTACTACGGGAGTGCGGGACTGCGGGAGCACTAGTTGTAGATCCAATTAATATTCATTTTTTTCTACTACGGGAGTGCGGGACTGCGGGAGCACTAGTTGTAGATCCAATTTATATTCTTTTTTTTTCCACTGCGGTACTATGGGACTGCGGGAGCACTAGTTCTAGATCCATTTAATATTCTTTTCTTTTTTCCACTGCGGGAGCGATATTTTCTAGCCTAACGTTCAATGAGCCATAAAATAATCTTTTTTTAATTTAACGATTACAACACGAGCGTGGGACTACATGTATGAGAGCAAGCGTTCCATGTCATGCAATCGTGGCCAGGTATTCTGAAGTCGCTCCTTTGGCTGTTTGATCAAGTTGCTTTTACCAAGTGAGATGAAAGTTAGCGCCAAGCCAAATGTCACTGTCACTTGCCACGATGGGAAATTTGTCATTGCCTTCCTTTTTCCAATTATTAAAATTTCGCACTAGTGCAACAATAGGAAAATTTGAATTTCCCTCGGCGTTCAGAATGCTATTGTTTTCACAAGAAAGGCTATTGTTTAAAAAATTGCCTTTCAAGGCCATGTTCAGAGACAACAATAGCTTTTGTTCATGAACTTAAGACGCAGTTCTTGATACGTTTTGTTACTCCTAGTATTATGAGGATCGGAATTGCTTTTAGCCTTTCGGTCATGCAATTCCAGACTTATCGAGAATTATCTTACAGTCTGTAATATTCTCGAAATTTCTTTCATGTGACTCAGCAGTTTCCACAAATAGCACAACTTGTAACACATTATAAATAGCAACTGAACTTTCAAGATGCTTAGAGTAAAAGTATAAAAGCAGGCTTGTAAATAATAGAAAAACCCTTTGCCCGAGGGCTTACCCTCGTGGCTGGCTGTGATTGAACTTATGCTATGGTTGCGAATACCTGAATACTTGAATAGATAAAGCTATAATCAACTGCGATAACTATGGTGAAGCGATAACCTTTGACCTTGCGATATCCAGAGAGCAGAAAGAGAAGAAAGAGACGATAGTTGAAAACGAAAGAAGATAAAGAGTTCAGAGTTTGTTATGAGGTCTTTTGTAAGAGTTTGCGTGCACAGAAAATCAAGTGATTGGAAGAATCCAGTGAATCATGGAAGGCAAGCAAATGTTCTCTAAAGTCAGTGGAACTTGGAGTTCAAAGTTAATGCCTTATGCCTTGTTTGCAGACATCTCTTGGTTATTCCAGCTTGTAACAGTATGTCAATTATCTTGTATGTATTTTACTATTAATTTGTACACGTATATTGTTAGTGTTGAGGGCCACAAGTTAGAAAACTGTTTAAGGTCAATGTGCTTGGCTACCCTCGTTAAAAAAAGTATTGTATTGTAATTGTATTCATAATTGTCTTCGCTCAAATATCACAGAACGACCTAATTTAAACCAATCGATAAAACTGATTTCGAGGAGGTTTCGAGCACATTCGTACACCAATTCCACTGCCCGATTGAAACCCGAAATTTAACAGCCCATTGATCGAGCGATAGAGTGAGCACACCCCCTCACTATACAGTGTACCTTCATTGAGACAATGGTCCTCAAAGGCGTGGAAGAATGATGCAGGAATGATCCAGCTAATTTGAGAATTGACCAGTTTGCACGGACACTACTAAACAATGAAACAGCGAAATACTTGTGCACATCACGATCAACAATGCACACTCTACTTCAAGCAAAATGCATGCGTTAAATCAGATGAAGGTTACTTTCTGGCACATCTAAAACTAAATGAGTTGATCTTTCATTTTATGTACTGTACCTTTTTTAGGAGAAACAATATTGTTTGCACCTGAAGCTACTGAGGAAAGTTGACTATTGTAAGAGGTGTCTCGTCCCATCACCATGTCTGTTGTGAAAAATGCAATGAGAAAAACATTCTCAGTTTCCTGATCAAAAGTGCATTTCCCAGTTTGATAGTACACTGTCAAGTGAAGCTATGATCTTCGCAGTTTTTCAAACCCCGTTGAAGTCATCAATCTGTTTATCTTAGGAGGGAATACATGAGGTAAAACAGAAGAAAAGGATACAATTATACTGGTATATAATTATGGATAACATAATAATTAATTAATTCCTTGGGCACAGCGGCATTGGCCAATGTGATGACCACTTGGCAGGTCTGACTGATGACAGACCTGATAAAACCTCTGGCTCATTAACAATAATTTTTAATATTGAAAACATAATGAAGTAACATTCCTCACCTTTATCTTGATTGGGCTTGTTTTTAGAATTAGCTGGTCCATCTTCCGTATCTGGGTACCACAGATCTTCAAAAGCAGAAATGAAAGAAATCTTAAAACATATTTCTAATGAGGAAATCCTTGACTTGCTTGCTACAGTATAATAATCATTCTCAATATGGTGGTGCCCGAGACAACACTACAATGTACTTGTCCAGATTACAATCAAGAATACATGTACGTGTATGCACAAGTATCAAAAGTAAACGTTAATTAGTCAAAGTTTAGAAAAACAGGTACTTTTAGGGGTTAACATTTTGTTAACTACTGGTTTTACCAGTAATTTCGAAGGTTTCAACCTGCCAAACACATGGAAAACTATAGGGAAATGTTAACGGACTATTGTCTTAGAATACATGTATTGCTTCCCTTTTGTTTGCTGTTTCATAAAGATGAACGAATCGGTTGTGAAAAGTTTCAAAGGTACTATCAGTATTTAAAAGTTCAAATTATCTGCCCAAAACTCCAGAAAGAGATGACATTTTTTCTTTCGCATATTTTTTTGGGGGGCAACTGCCCCTCTTACCCCTCCGCTAGCTACGGCCTTGTTACAAAATTTTAATACGAACAATAAAAAAAAGAGAAGTGTAGCAACTACTTCACGCCTAATCAACATCTTTTTAGGTGTGCATTCTTCGTTATTAGCTTCTAGCTTCGCGCCTAATCAACGCCTTTTT
Source organism: Montipora capitata (assembly GCA_949126865.1). Lineage (NCBI taxonomy): Eukaryota > Metazoa > Cnidaria > Anthozoa > Scleractinia > Acroporidae > Montipora > Montipora capitata. The sequence continues at coordinate 51,558,050 of OX421448.1, read as the reverse complement.
AGGGGTGCATTCTTCATTATTAATACTGTAAAAGGCAAGTCATTTACATGTATATGCGATTTCCCACATTTTTCTCAGTATAAATAGGCATATTGAACCGATCTCGTTTTTCCCTTCTGGAAGCTGCGCTTGCGAACTTCATTTATTTCACCTTGTTTGCTTGCTTAAATATAAGATGCTCCATAGTTTGTACATGTAAGTACATGTATTGCTATGTCTTTCGTTGGTTCTGTCGTTGCAGAATTTGTCTAAATATTATTTTTTCTTCTTTTTTTTTTCTTGTTGAATACAAGTTAAATGGAGAATACAATTACAAATGCTTAGTTATTTGAGATGTTGAAATATAAAGTTCACCCTGCTAGCAGAGCCTTTCTTTTGCTTGCTCGATTTTGGCGTTTTCAAGAAAGACTCTGCATGAATCGAGTAAGATCTTTATTGAATATGCGTTGCATGTTTCCAGGATACAGTCTCGAACCCAAGCCTAATATGCCAGATCTCGTCGCCATCTTGGTTTTTTATGGTACAGCGGGCTCAATTATAACCATCGGTTTTGTCACTAAAGGGATGCTCGCACTGGAAAAACCTGTTTGACGAGAGAACACCAGATTGACTAGTCCAGAGGTTCGGGCTGCAGCGGCTTCAAATAGTTGACACGATTCGGGCAGAGCCTCCTTTTCTCCTCCTCAGTAAAGAAAAAGACAAAAGGAGGTTCTGCTCGCAGGGTGTATAAAGTTGTGAAAGTAAAATTACAAGGTGAAAACAATTTGACGCAGGAAGAACAAAATACCTAATATAAAGATTCACAATGACTGTTTTAAAAAAAATTGCCCTAAGTCAGTGCTTTTTTGAAGGAAGCTGTTGAGGAAGTATTATTTATGTCATTGTTAAGAGAATTGTACAATTTAGGTCCCCGATAGAAAACAGAATTTAATTATTTGATGTTAGTCCGACAGAAAGGCAAACAAAATGAAGGTCGTATAATATGTGTGATTTTGACTGTTTAGAGTAAATTTGCTAGCTAACATGGGAGGAAGAGTTCAATTTTGATAGGAGAACATGCATTGACCAAGTTGTAACAAATTAAGATCATGGAATTTTAGGATTTCAAGGTTCTTAATTTAATTAATTTTAACCCTTTCACTCCTGTAAGGGCCACTGTGACTTATAGATTTTACTCTGTCTAATGCTAGATGATTTTACTCGTCAATGGGGAACCCCACAGGAGTGAAAGGGTTAATGAGCATTAAAATGAGATTTATCTATGATTTTCACTACCCTTTTCTGTAAATTTACGTCCCACAGGGTTATGAACATTGAAGGGTTGTTAGATGGGGCGCTACAGTTTATTGGCCTCATCCAAGAAGGCTAGAGTCTAACCATTTGCAGATGACATTACAGACGATCGAAGCACTTTCTCTTCAGTTATTTAAAGACCCTGAGTGTTTGTCAGTGCTGGAGTTTTGATCCTGTGACTTACCGCACAGCAGTCTGACGCTCAACCAGCTGAGCCAAGTGGTAAATAAACAAAATTATTTTTAATGCTCAATATTTTAAGGTCTTATATGCAGCCAAAGAAGCACATGGAACGGAAATATGGCTGCATGTTAAGATTCAAGAGACATTGTGTGAAAGAACTCACCATAAAAATGTGCATAAACATTAACCTATACCAAACTCCATTCCTATTTGTCTGCATTAGATCTGGGTGAGACTAATTTGTGGAACTGCAGACACCAGAACCTGTGGAACCTTGAAAAATTAGGGTCTGAAATTATTAACCTTTAGGTGCAGGCGCCAGGTGGAGACTAAAAAAAAGCTTTTCAGTCTCCCGATGCAAAAATTTGGTCACCAAAATGTGTCCATAATTTTTTGTTTGTGATCATTGACAGAAAATGTGAATTTCTAAAATATATTTCTAAGCAGCACTTGAAGCATTCGTATTTCCTACTTGGAATGATCAAAAAAGGGTCAAAGACTTGCACTTATACATGTACCTTTCAATGCATTTCTGTTAAAATGACACTGAATGGTGTCAAAGTTTGAAGATTGGACCTAACACCCATTTCGTTTGGCATGTACTTTAATACCCAGTACAAAGGGAGGCTAGCATGACCTACCAGCTGTGCATGCCATACAAGGGCTTCAAATCATCACGAGTCACGCAAATTGAACATTTCATTTGATTTCAATGCTCTTACATTGTAACTTACAATACGGTTATTTTGGTACTGTGTATGATTTATCAATCTACAAAGTAGATCCCTGGTATTGTGATGTTATTTTAAAATTAATGATACTGATTGCAATTTATAGACAACCAATATTGCAAACAAGAAATAGTGTTTTGGAGAATTTTGCAGTTACATGTAATATGAAGGCGCTTTGTACGTTTGTGTATAATGTAGACCGTTTAATGTCTGGCAGCCAAAAAATTAAGGATTTTGAGACTCCTTCTCTGCTACCCTTTGCTCCCAAAACAACATCACTTCCAAGATGACCCACAGTTGGGACAATTTTTAGACTGCTGGACTCTGCAAATTTGATCAAAATTCTGCTTTACATATGGACGCTTTGTATAATCCATCTTTTGTTTCCTCACAGCTGAAGGAGATCAAGGAAATCACTCTCAAATCAACGACAAGTTTATCGTTAATGTATTGGTCATATCGAAGCTTCAACATCTCCCTGGGCAAACCCCATGGGTATTTGATTTTTACATTGTATCTCTATCAGGTACATGTATCAATGTTGTACCCAGATTATCATTCTTTCCTCAACATTGCTAAATTAACTGCTTCCAATTCAGATGCCCATGATATGCTTTAAATAAATTCCTTCGTTAGTTCGTCCTTATAATTTATATATCACTCACAAACTTGTGCAGCCTGCCATTAGACATTTCAGTCAAGTAGTCAATGAAAAATAATGAAAGCATTGTGCATGTTGTCAGTAGGTAAGTACTTCATGTATCATGGCATCTGACAGGATGCGGCGATGCGGATCCGCATAATTCACTGAAATCCGCATCTTCCGCATAATTCCGATATTTTCCGCATAATTCCGATATTTTCCGCAAAAAAACAGAAGAAATACCTGATATTAGTGATAAAGCAGCTCCTTAACATCCTCAAAAACATAAAAGCCGAAGAAATTGACTGTTTTGAAACGTTTATTTTCCTGAACATTGAAGAAAACACACCATTTAGTTCGCAAGATGAAAGTTCGTAAGAAAGATCGTAAGCAGTTTCCGCGCATTTTTTCGCCAATGAGCCTGGACACTAGTTTTTGTTCCTACAATGCTTTCCATTGGACGAGAAACAGTTAAACTTCAGCAAATGACGTAACTGATAAG
>OX421448.1:51519698-51547198 GCA_949126865.1 Montipora capitata | reverse complement strand
CGCGTCGGCCATCTGAAGAGAGGCAACAAAGGCCGCTTTTGCTGTTCAAGAGCTTTTAAATGCAATCGTGATAACTCTTCGCGGTTTAGAAGGTGTTGTTTTGGAACTCTCCCCAGTCCTTTGGCGGAAAATGATCATTTTGAAGCCGAAATTGCTCCTTTGCCATCCATTTATCATCGTGTTGCGAAGAAACCAGCAAGGTGACCTCCCATTTAAAATGGTTTTATTTACTCGTAATAGGTACACGGAAGACATATTTTAAGGAGAAAAAAAGTTAGATATTAGAAGTTGTAGTATTTACCTATAAATGACGTGAAACTGCATTTGGAGCATGACACTGAGTGCAAGGTGATGACTGTAGCGGTCCACTTTGCTTACATTTCTTTGCAAGATTGAGCAATTTGAAATCACTTTCTTAAAGACTATAGCCCGGAAAACTAATCAGGTTAAAGTTTTCAGTAATATTCAGTAGCTTTTGCTACAGAACAACAATTTTTCCGTTTGGTCTAGTTTCGAACGCTTCTCACGAAATTCGGTAAAAAACACTAAGAATAAAGGGCATACAGCGCAAAAACAAGCACGGTGACCCCATGTTTTTATTGCATTTTTTAAATGTCCTGTGTATGAATATCAATTGTGCCAAGTTTGAAAAAAATCTGAATAGTACGTCATTTTCAAGGGAATTACCTTAAGCGCTCGTTTTCTTTGCAGTAACTGGCGTCAGAGGACTTTACGCTGATAAAAGAGAAAATATTTACTTTAGACATCGGTTACCTGCAGTATTTTCTTTTTTTTTTTCGGAAAAAACGTTCCACGTTTTCAGAAAACGGGACAAGGGAAAAGGTTGCCATCGGTGACGAGGACTGACGAGGACAAGACGAGCTGTGAGAAGGGTAACCAGTGACAACAATAATTAATTATGCAGATTTACAATTCCGGTGGACGTCCACGTCATAGATTTGTTTGCTGTAAGGTCCCTATAGGCGAGGCAAAGAAAAGAAGCCGGATCGATGGCTCCTTATTGCAGTTTCCGATATCCTCTATACTAACGAGACAAGCCCCCGAGAGTATTGACATAGTATTGACACGGTGGTACCCAGCAAAACAAGTGAAAGCTAACCGTCTTTAAAGTGGCTTTTAGACCTAAATGCTGCAGATCAGCGCGGCTTAGCTTTTTACAGTGGTAAACGTAGCATTTAAGATGGGATATTGCGTTGAGTAATCGTTACGAAAAGTCCAATGTCATTTTCGGGAACATGACAAATTATAATAATTATTTGGAAAAATAATACATTAGCAGCTTGATTCACTTGGATACCTCACTGCTACTTGCTGAACGCAATTCTGAAGGTTTCTTTTACGTAACAATCTATTTTTTTTCAGGGGAGGAGGCGGACGTACACAGGCTAATAATGTAACGATGGTTACTATTACTGTGATACCCAAAAGTTTTATTTCCTTCAATTGGCTGATGGGTTACCGAGCAGCCCTTCAATTTCTTGCAAATTATATGGGCAGCAGCAATATGGTCATGGTGAATGTTTCATGGCCATGGCCATGGTGAACATTTTCAAACGCGGCACCATTTTAGTCAGGACAAAATGGGAGACTTCGTCGTGATGAATTTCTTTTGTACCTAATTTGCAATCTGAATGTTAATACCTCGAATGTTGCTTAGATTTTTGATATATTGTTGGTGACCTTCCATTTTGTAATTGTTCATTTCATCATTTTGGCAGTGTCATCATTGGCCGAATTTATCCCAGAGGTTTCCCAGAGGCGAATGACTCGTCTAAGACGGTTATTTCGTGTGCAATTCGTCTAGATATAAATCCGGTGTTTAGACGAATTGGGGACCAAAGTTCGTTTTCGACTGATTCGTTTGTCAGCATCTCTTTCAGACGTGCCAATAGACGAATCAGATGGAGACGAATTTTGGTACCTGTATAATTCATCTAGGTTTTTATTCTGTTTTTAAGGGAACCTCCACTCCAACGAAAAAATAATTTTAAATAACAGGAAATAACTCTTACAGTCAAGTCAGTCTAAAGTATTTTCAAATAAAGTGTTTGTATGCGAAAGAAATAAGTTTTAGAGTCGCCTACTTTTGTTTTCAAATTTCGCGGGCGCCGCCATTTTGAATAATTGTGACGTGTTACGGTTGTCCTATTGTTATTAGACAAAAGATCTTTGCGTCAGAACAATAGGGCAACCTTAACACGTCACAGTTAATCAAGATGGCTGCGCCTGCGAAATTTGAAGTGAAAATAAGCGATTTAAAAAAAATCACTTTTCATGATATAAACATTGTTCTAAAAACAAATTTCAAACAAATTTGTTTGTAAACAATTTGCTTCGGTTTAAAGTTACTCTGTAGTAAGAGTGCTCTCGTTACTATTAATATTATTTTTCGCCTTTCGTTTATACTGGGGGCCATAAGTTTATCAGTTTAATTACTGTTGAATGTTACCACTACTACTACTACTACTACTACTACTACTACTACTACTACTACTACTACTACTACTACTGCTACCACCACCACCAGCCATAAATGCATGAACCTGGGCGAAGTTGCAATGTTTACAAAAAAGCTTTGTCTATGTCAGAGGAGAGGTTTTCTAAATTCAGTTTCTCTTTCTTGAGAAGGATTGCTATGAATCTGTTGAAAAGATACTGAAAGCTCCTGTTAAACACGTAAAACTGCAGACATCAATAAAGTTATTTTAAAAATGATGTTTTCAGGGGATGGAAAGAAAATTAAGCATGCGGCTGAACTAGTTTTCAAAACAATGACGAAGAAAGTTCAGGGATTTCAATCTCTTCATGATGTTTGCAATGGAAGAAAAACATGCAAATGAAATCAACAATAAGCAAGCTATCGATTCGTGTTCAAGAAACATCTTGCAAGGGCGAGATTGGGAAAATATTTATACAGCTATCACCTGACAGACTGGTGGGGCATCAATTATTAAAGCGTCCATGCATCCACAAAAACATTGGCATGCCTTTTGCGTATTACTATTGCTAAGACGCAATTTTGTTCCATCTGGTGTTTCTAAATTATCATTTAAGAGAAGCTCAGAGTCTCATTTTACTGGATTTCGTTGGACTTGTTGGCTTTGAAAAAATAAGACTTTTAACACAGTTATACAATGGGATCTATTAAGATAATTTGATGCAGAAAATTTTCCTATATTAAAATGGAAGAGCTTAAAGTCTCCGAAGAAACTAAAGCTTTTGTGGAGCAGTTCGCCAAGGAAAAAAATGATATCATTTGCGGCTTTCTTAAGGAGAAAGAAATTATGGAGACAATGCATAAAGACGAAATGAAAGAGCTGGTAGCGACATTCGAGCTAGAGAAAGATTTCATTAGAAAGAAATTTGAATTGGAAAAAAGGGACCTGTTGCAGGTGGAAAAACAGAGCCAACGCGATCTATGCGAGAGAAGAGACCTGGACGGAAAATCGACTAAAGAGGTTGCATCTGAAGAAAGGAAAGCAGAAATTAGATACAAAGAGGAGAAAGTGAAAATCAGGCATGAGTTTGAACAGGTTATTGCTGCCAAAAACGAAGAAATTAAAATATTACGAAGGACATTGTTGCGTGAGGAGCACGAACAAAACAGATTAGCGAGGAACTCTCCAGACAATGACGTATACATCACAAGAACTGAACATGAAGAAGAGATAAGAAGCTTTGCCGAGAATTTCAAAACTGAAAAGTTAGAATTGCAGAGAAAATTTGATCGAGAAAAAGCCCAGCTTGTCCAGGTTTTTGCAAATCAGACTGAGTTAATGAGCGCAAACTTTGACGAAGAGAAAAAGAGAATGCAAGAGGAACACCAAAAGGAATTACAGCTTAAATTAGAAGTTGCAGAGAGACTTCATGATCAAAAATCAGATCATGATAACCAGAGAATGCTTGAGCAATTTGAGCATGAAATACGAGAATTGCAGGAAAGCTTAGACAAGGATTATAACGATAGAATTCTTGAACAACAAGAGATTATTGAAAATCTCGAAAAGCAGAAGAATGAACTACTAAATGCGTTGCAGACTGAGAGATTTAGTTTAGCAAGGCTCTATAACCGTGAGGTGTCTTTGCTTGGCAAAACAGATCAACTAAACAAGGCAGATATAGAGGTTGCCCTACTTGATGAAATTGCCAAACTCAAGCAACATTACGAAGATGCCATGACAGAGGCAGAAGAACAGTACAAACAGAAAATTAACGAAATTAAAAGCAACCAAACTCCAATGCGAGAACTCGAGCAACAACATCGTAAGGAAGTTGAAAAGCTGAAGAAGGACTTCCAACATGAAAAAGGATACATGGACGCTGAATTTCGTAAAGAACAGTTAAATTTGCTGAAGAGTTTTGAGTTTGAAAGGAATGACGTAGAACAAAGATACAAAGTTCTGTTACGTGAAAGAGAAGCAGAGATACAGCAGAGGGACGAAGATTTACGACGTATTCACGAGGAAGAGCTAGGTGACTTGAAATCGATAGTCTTGAAACAAAGAGAGGAGCTTGAGATTTCGAAGCAAAAACTTACCCATTTGGCTGATCAAGTAGACGAGTTTGTCAGCGAAAGAAACAGGTTAGAGGAAAAAATTGAAAAGGAGAGGAGTCAATGCCAGACTCTCGAGCAAACTATTGAAAACAATATTCAGACATTCCAGAACAATATGAAGGAAGTTAAAGCATTCCATCAGAAAGAGCTTGCTCGAAAAGTCGAGGAACTTTTCTCGGAGAAAGAAAAGACGAAACGAGTTGAAGAGGAAAAGAGAACATTGCAGAAGGCGCTACAAACACTGAATGCGACTTTGGAAAACGTCCAGGAGACGTCGCGAATTACTGTTGAGGCGACGAATGACGCTGTTCCGGAAAATTCTTCTCTTGGCATCATGGCGGATAAGAAAATCGATGAAATCGAGTGGGAAAACACGAACATGATAGAAGAGGAAAAGGAGCAAAATTGTGAAGACCAAAACATACTTTGCAAAGGACGAGATCAACTAAATGGCAGTGTAAAGGACGTTGAAGTCAGAAAACAGGAGAACAATCAGGGAACTCGGACGAAAAAGGAGGATCAAGTCACTGAGAGTCTTCTTGAAATAAGGGAAAAGCTAAATCAATGTATCCTTCAAGAGGAAGACCTAAAAACATCGGATGATTTCCAAATATCCAACAAGAAAATGAAAGATGCAATCAATGAGGTAATCATGGAGATTGACAACGTCCATGCAAACCAAGGAAACGATGAGAATGTCATAATGGAAGAGGAGCAAAGGTTTTCTATACAGGCTCAAATTGAAGCTGTCGAGAATATCTTAACAGACAATGATGATGTCAGGATCATTGAGAAAGCTACGAAAAATCGGTTAAATCACAAGATGAAAGAAATTTTAAAGAAAGTACATATGGAAAATGAGTTGGAAAAGTTGAGGATGAAGAAAGAACAGCAAGAAGGACTCAGCGCCGTTATGAAAGAGTTGGCAAATGAAACTGGAAAGAAAGTAGAGGAGTTGTCAGAATATCTGGAGAATTTAAAGCAGCAAAAGGGAAGCACTGAACAATCAGAAAAGCGTCCTATGGAGTCCAGAGGCTCGCTAACCAATGATAGTAATAGCGTTCACACAAACCCTGAAATATCAAAGAGAAGAACAAAAAAGGATGCAAGCAATTATACAGATGTAGGTGAACTGAAACGTGAAAACAAAGACCTCAAGCGTTCCATAGAGGAGCTCGGAAAGAATTTTAAGAAAGAAAAAGAATATTTAATGGAAAAACTGCAAACACAGCACAAAGAATTTGTGATGAGCACGGAGGACGAGGTTATTGAACATCTCTTGAAGGAGAAGTCAAATATTGAAGAAGCGTTTAATCTAGAAAGGTTCTACCTGAGTAGATTATATTACTTGGAAATGAAAGAGGAGATAGAAGATGTTCTTTTCCGCAGAAGAGAAAACATGAAGCAAGAATTCGAAAGGGACAAGATGAACATTATTTTGAAATACGAAAGTGACATCTCTGACTTGCACAAATTACTTTCCGAGAAAGGTGAGATGGAGCTAAAACTACTCCATGACAGAAATCAAGTCACGCAAAAACTATTGGCTGCGCAAAAAAGGGAATCAGCTGAAAAGGGAAATCGAGAAAGAAAGAAGGAAAAAGAAAAACTTGAGAGGGAGAAAGGCAATCTGGAGATTACTATTCCACTTAAGAAAGAAATAGCAGACCTACAAAAAAAGAGACATCTAGAACACGAAACCTTTGTCGCTAATCTGAAGGAAGCTATCGACCTAATAGAGGAAATAATTTCCAGTACCTCCCCAAAAGCAATAGAAGATAACCATCAACTCGATCGATTGAGTTTTCTCAGTGAAGATCCTGAGAGTTTTGTAGGAAGCTCACCAGTAAACCGCGCGAGTGAAATTTTGATGAAGAGATTTGATGAAGAGATTCGTAACAAGGAAGAATTACAAGATGCTCTTGAAAACCTCGTAGAAATTTTACTAAATAAGGATGAAGATACTGTTTATGACTCGGACACAACGTCTGGTGCGAGTTCTGACCTGGAGTCAGACTACTCAGACAACGCAACTACATCCGGAGAAACGGATGAAGGAGCATTTTCGGGACCTGAATCGAATGAAGGTGAGATGTTGAGCATCAAGAAAGAGAAACTGGATTTTGTTTTCAACGTGGAAAGGTTCAACCTTGGAAGAGTTTACTATGGGGAATACAGAGACAGTTTACAAAAGGCGACGAGGAAATTAGCCAAGGCCAGAGAAGCTCTTCGTAGTAAGAAAAAAGACTTGGAAAACGATATGCTTCACGGTTTTCGATATCTAGTGCAGAGAACCAATTTTGGTAATGAATATCAGCATGTATCCACAAGAGATGTTGACACACAAACAATGGTTGAGAACTCAGTGAAAGATGAAGCAGATGGCGTTGCTGATGACGAGCTAACGAAAATGAAGGAAGCTAGTAATGAAGTGCTAACATTTTCGGAAGTTGATGATGGCCTAAGTGACTTCCATATAAGGTCAGAAGGTCGCAAGGTGACAGAGGGAGCAAGTATTCTAAATGAAGAAAGACCCTTATTTACGGTACCTGCAATACCAACGGATGAATTAAATGAAGATCTCTGTGAAGAAAGTGAAAATTTCATTGGTAAACGTAAGCAAGAGGAAGATAGCTGTGGAAACCCTGAAGATGAAAACAGTGATGGGGAGGGGCAATGTTACAAGGAAGAGGAAGAGCCATTTAAGAAAACAGGTAAACAAGATGTCCAGGAAAGAAATGAATTTGAAGTTGATGTTTCCTCCAAGCCTGAAGGTAACAAAGATGACGAACTGGAAAATGCTAAGGATATAAATGAAGAACAACCCTCTTCAGATGAGGTGAGGGTCCAGTGTACAAAGGAAATCAAACCAAAGAGGGAAGATGACACAAGTGAAATAACTCAGAGTGAAGATGGGAAGGAAACTAAAGAAAAAGGTACCAGAGAACGTGTCTATATTGTGGAGAGAAGGGATAAAAATGAACAACAAGAGGAGGAGTTTAAACAAGTGGATAAAAAAACACAGACTGAAGGTGAAACAATACTTGCAAAGGACGGGAGGGCCACTGAGTACAAAGAAACCAGTAAGGAGTTCTTTGTGCGTGATGCAAAGACACCACAAGTGGGCGACAAAAATTCAACTGGGCACGAATCGTGGAGAACGGCAGATGTAGAGGAGAAAACTCTTGAAAAAGATGGAATAATCAATGACACGGAAACCAGGGATAAGATCGATCATGCGAGAGATAGAGAGAAAGCACACACCGACATCCAAATCCAACCTGATCATGAACCTCTTGGTGACACCAAAGAAGATGTAAAAGGCGACGCAAATAAGGTGAATGAGTATGTGGGCTTTGAGGACAATCCACAGGTCGTACGAGATACAAAGCCACCACAGGTAGACGACAAAGATTTAGCTGGGCACGAATCTCGGAGAACACGAGATGGAGAGGAGAAAAAACTTGAAAAAGATGGAATAACCGATGACGCAGAACAAAGAGATATATCAAACGAGATCATGGATGAAGTCGATCATGATCACGCAATAGATAGCGAGAAACCACATGCAGACACCGAAATACAACCTGATTATGGGGCTCTGGCTGACTCCGAAGAAGAAGGTACAAGAGACGGCTCAAATATAGTAAATGAGCTTGTAAACTTCAACGACAAACCACAGATCGTATTAAAAAATTCACCAGAGCATAAGTCTCCGGGAGAGATGACGGAAGGCGGAATGACACCAAAAGAGAAGGGATTTGCGAAGAAAGGGGATAAAACGAATGCCATGGATAAGACATTCGACGGAAATGAAGATGTGTGCCATTTAAAGAAGACACAAGGTGATGACATGTCACTAGAAAGTAAGTTTCAGGAGGAGGTATGCAGTGACGAAAAACCATTCGAACAGGATCGAATACCCAGTGGTAACAGAGAAAATAGCACAGAGGAGAGCTTTGATGAGGTTAAGCGCTTAGGACATGAAGGAGAAATGGACGCAAACGCCGATTTTACGGCAGAGAATCAGAACGGCTCTAATAAGGAGGAAACGACGACTGGAAAGGATGGAATAAACAATGGCACTGAACAAAAGCAATCTGGGGCAGTCATCTTGGAAGCAACTGGGGATGCCAATGGCAATGCGAAACCGCATGAAAAACGTAATAGTTCAATGGAGCCAAATTCTCAAGAAGACCTGATAAACGACAGCAGAGCATTAGCAGAGGACGAAATAACTACCGACAGCGAAGGAACAGATTCTAAGGAAAATACCCCGATCCAAGCTAAGGATGTTAACGTTGCCCCTGGGAAGGAACCACAAGAAGACATGATTTCATCCAATCATATGCCTGGGGAAGATGCAAATGAAGACCAACTGCAAAAGAGATTAGGGATTGATTACTTAACTGCGGACAGTCCAATTAAAGATACTGGTGAAGACCTGTCAGAGGAATCTGAGAGTACTGGCCATTTAGATCAGTCACAAGCGCAGAGGGGTTCTTTTGAGCCTAAACCTCAGGAGATTACATTTTCAAAGGATGAAGTCACCGTCGCCAGAATAGAAATAACGGAAGAAGATACAACTGCCGAGAATGAAAGTACGGTAGAAGCAGAAGACGACCAGAATGACCCCAAGCAGAAGTATATAAACCAGCAAGAAGGAAACGAATGTCACAAACAAAAATGCAACAAAGAAGAATCTGAGGCAAACAATCAGATCTCCTGTAAATATATGGATGAAGAGAATGCTAGAGAAAAGCAAAAAAAGGATGGCAATGACAACCTATTTTATGAGGAACCAGAGAGGCCTTCAGCAGAAAAAGGTGATGCAACACCCCAAATCGGCCTACCTGAGAAAGCCGCTAGCAAAGGACGCAAGCCAACAGAGATGGCTAAACTCGAGCAAGAACCAACATCTGACCTTTTCAGTGATTCAAACGATAAGTTGAATTCTTTCGCGAACTCAACAATGCATAATTTTAACTCAATGGATGATACACAAGATGCGAGCCAAGGCGGAAACCTTACTGCAGGGAATGACAAGGAAAACAATAATGAAAATGATAGCTTCTGGGAGTCCTGTTCGTTCAAAGGTGACGAAGATGAAGACGATTTTAGATTCACACAAGGTACTTCCCCTATAAGCGACCAAGATCTCATACTTCAACTGAGTAATAACAACAAGATGTTAAAAGGAAAATTCGACCTCCTATGTGGGATCGTTGGAAAGGCTTTCGTGGACGAGATACAAGAATTGAGCGATAAGCATGAAAGAGAAGGATCTGTGGATGATACAGACAGTTGGAGTGATTTATATGAGGAGAATAAACTTCTTGTAAATGATATTAAAGAGATAGACTTAAAAATAAAACAGCTGCGTGGTAGCAAACATGACGGCACAGAAAGTCTCAGGTTGAAAGAGGAAGAAACGGAGACTCTCGATTCCTTGGAAAAAATTGACAACGAGCTGAAAGAGAGAAAAGAAAAAGATTTGTTGAAACATCTCTTAAAAGAGAAGGAAGATGTTTGCACTAAGTTGGATGAAATTAATAATGTGCTACGAGAAAAGAAAGAGGTGTTCGGAAATTTAGCCAACAATGATTTTAAAGTAAGTGCTCTGATGAGTAGGAGTGACATGCTGAAGGATGATGCGGCTGAAAAATCACGTGAATTTAAGCATAAAACCAAAATGTTAGAAGAAGCAGACAGAGTGACGGAAAAAGAGAATCAACAACTAAAAAAATCTTTGAACGAATTGAAGGTCCAAATTGCGGCTTTAGAGAATTCCATGGAGACTGTGGGTGACAACTATCCCCAAGAGGCAAAAACGTTCAGTAAACAGCTTCCACCTGAAATCTCCTCCTTAATAGCAGGCAAGAGAGACGCAGATCAAAACATGATAAGGCTAGACAAAAAGGTAAGGAAAACTGCCAACAACATTGAATTGTACGAAAAGTTGCTAGAAGAGAAAACAAAAAGATTAGAGCCCTTTCAAAGAAAAAAGGAACGACTCGAGAACGCACTTAAATTTCTTGTGCCGTCAGCAACTAAGCGTCACCAAGATGTGGTTGGGGACGAGGAAGATTCTGGCAAGGATACCGAAAGCATGGTTGCCGACTTCTGGAACGAGGGCGATACGATGAGTCTGGAACAAAGACGAATGGAGAAAGAAATTGACGATTTAGATCTTGCCATCAGAAAAATCGAAGTGTCTCAAAAACTTAATCGTAAACTTAGTAAAGAGACTACAACATTTAAAAGACTGGCGATCGTGTATGAAGAAAAACGGATGAAAAAGGAAGACTTAAAAATTCTGAACGCAAAAATAGCGAACGAGGAAATCGATCTGAGAAAGGCTGGAATCGCTTCTTCAAAAGTTACCGAACATTTGGAAAAAGGTCTAATTATGGAGAGAGAATTATCCAAATTGGACAATTCACCACCCATCGAGGTAGCAACTCGCAAGAGTAGAAAGCTAGAAAACCTATTCTTGTTAAGGGAGAGCCTTGACGAAAGTATACGCAAACTAGAAGATGAAATGTCTGAGGAACAGAGCAATTTCCTCCTCTCACAGCAGTTCAAGAAGACCGGCGAGTTAGATGAAAGTGGCTCAAAAGTCAAAGCACTTACACACAAGAAAGTCAAGGTATTAACAGAATTGAATGAAACTAACGAGACAATACTTCAAAAAATAAGTGCAGGTGGCTTAACAGGACCTCACGAAGCGTTTTTAGAAGAGAGCGTTGAGAGGAAGCTAAGACTAGAGGACGAAAGAGACAAACTTCAGGATAAAATAGATGGAGAAACAGTTAGAGCTGCTGAGGCTCTAGCTGTCCTTGCCAAAGAGAAATTAGCACTCAATGAACTGTCAAAAGCTTCAGAGAACATAGACGTGGACGCTGATAGCCTCGAGGAAGCCTTTTATAATGATGGTGATTTCAACAACAACAACAACAAAGAAGACCAGGACGACGACAACAGTAGAAACAAAGACGGGAACATTCATGAAAGGATGAGTGTAAGGATTGGCCAGTCTGCTCAATTCCCGGATAGGGAATCACTCTCTATCAAGGACTTGCGTCAAAAACAACGGGAAGTGGAACACGTCCTCAAAGAAAAGGCAGAGATATTAACGGAGGTTAAAAAGCGTGGGAAAGATTCAAGTGAGGAAGAAGATGCCCTCGAAGATGCTGTTAGAGAAAAAATATTGGTTGATCGGCGACTGAAGCAGGTTCTTAAAGAGAAGATTCATAGGAAAGAGAGAGAGGCATATCATGAAGATAAGGAAACATATCCGGGAAAAGTGAAAGGGGAAAGTTCTACTGAATCCAGTGCATTGAAAGACGACATAGAGATAGGTTCAAATATAAACTTTGAAGACAGACTTACTGAGCTACATCATCAAATACAAGCAAATGATGATCAGCTACAGAATTTACTGAAGATTGTGAACGTTTCTGATGACCAATACGTCAGAAAGCTGGAGGACTTGAAAAGTCTTGTTTTTGACAAGATTAAACTAGGAGACGAAATTGAACAACTGAATTTGCTCGAAGACTTGTTGAATACGAAAAAGAAATTGGAGACAAAATCCTCGAAAACGGAGCCTCTAGAAGACAGTGGTGAACAAAAAGCACAAATTGAAATTGAACTGAAGAAATTAAACGCTTTAATTAAGCTCAGACTTAAACAGATGCAAGGATTGGAGAGAAGAAAGGAGTCTAATGAAGAAGCCCTTAAGGGGCTGCTAGATAAGAAAGAAGAACTGGACAAAAGGCTGGAAACTTTCAAGGAAAATGTTTGTAAGGTGAAGAAGGAAGCCGAGAATAACCTTGCAGAAGGCGAGCGGATCATGGATAAAAACAACATGATTACTTACGAGGAACAGGAAGCGTTGCGGAGAGAAGTTGAATTGATCCAGGACGAGATAGAACGCATCAGCAAAGAAATAACCGAAGTGGAGAAGGACTTGCATCTTCTTAAGAAAGAGTCCCATGAACAAAGTAGGGTCATGTTGGATTTGGAGCAACTGTTCACCAAAAAGGAGAGTTTACGAGAGTATTTAGCTGAAATTGATGCTGTACTTGACAGCAGCGATGGAGATTTCACCGAAAAAGAACATCATGATCCTGTTAAAACGGACGAATTAAAAGAAAACAGAAGGGCATTGGAAACAAAGTTGCAGACGATTAGGTATCACAGAGCAATGGTAGATGTTGAGTATGAAGAGGAGGCAATATGGGAAGAAATGAAAGACCTTGAACAACAAAAAAGTGACCTGGAAGAAAGGGGAAGGGAATTATCTGAGCAAATCCGTGACTCGCGCATCTTAAATAGGCTGGCTGAAAACGCAAATGAGCGCGACAAGCAAATACCCACTCACTTCATTCGAGGAATTTTATTTGAGATGACAAGGGACAAAAAGACATTAACGGAGTTTATAAAGGAACAGCAAGACTTGCAGAATTCTATCCAAAGGCAGAAAAATATTTTGGCGGACGAAATTTCCCTAGTGATGTCTAAAGTTGGAGAGGATCTGGTCCAAGCCCTGACAATACCATTCCCAAGTGACAATCAACCTACAATTACGAACACGTACGAGTCAATTTTAAAGGAGGTCAAAGATAGCGATGCAACAGTTGGTGAGGTGCTCCGAGATCTTGCCGAAGAAAATGAGGAACTAAGAGTAATCAACCAAGAAATGAATTTAGAATCGGAAACGCTGAAAGACAAAGTTGGGGAGCAATTAGTGAAGGAACTTTTGACTCCCGCTTTACCAAAAGAAGAGATGGAATCTGGTGACGCTCTTAGTGTCATGAACGAAGATGGGAAGTCTTTGGCCAGCATATTACAGGAACAGGCAGGCAAAATAGACACACTCAAAGACACACTTGGACACGAACTTTTTAATTCTATATTATGGACGCCACAGAAACCTGACGTGGAAGAAAAAAGTGCTTCCTTCTCTCCAACACTTGTAGCTCCTGTGATTATGAAACATTTTGATGAAGACCTTGAAACTGTCATAGCCTTTTACGAGAAAGAGCTTGATCATATTTCGCAAGAAAACGAGGCGCTTAAGGAAACTTTGGGCAAAGATCTCACTCAACAACTGCTCGGATTAACCAGGAAATGTCAAACGTTAGAAAAGGCCTATGACATCACTCCTACAGAGTATTTATCTAGGTCTCAAAACCGAAAGGTTATGGGTGGAGCAATGGATGAAAATTTCAATTCTGTGTTACATAGGAAGATAGAGGACAAGTCCAGGCAATTTGCAAACGAGGGTACTTCATCGGCTGCAAGAGCAAGCAAAAGGGAAACTGATGCTGAAATTGAGATTGGAGAAACGATACAAGGCATGCCTGTGATAGGGAGTACCGATCGTCCGGAGTTTGATACGAGACAACAACTAAGAGGGTCTTTCAAAGATGATCCCAGTGCAAAGGGTCAACCACAGGAACATCCTAATGACGCTGTCAAGACGAAATTTGAGGAGACAGATCTTAATGATACACCTGAAGACATTTCTGTTCAGGAAAGGGCAAAAGACATTGTAACGACGTTATTTAACATCTACATGTCCCACTTAAGATCCCTACGAGAAACGGAGCCATATGTCTTGAATGACGAGGAAGATCATTGCTCACTGCACGCGCTAAATATAATACGCGAAAATGGTGTGACGCTTGGTGGGATTATATCTCATTATGAGCGCGAACTTCAGCTACCACTACAAAATAAAATCACCCCTTTAAGACCACTGGAGGAACAAGACAGCCAATTAGAAAGCAGACTTGACGATGGATCAAATCCACTAGAAATTGTCGAATTGGACAAACGCATGAAAGTTATTGTTGACGACGAAAACGAACTAAAAGTGCTTCAAGTGCCAAGGGAAACACCAGACAAAGATCTTGGAGAAATATTGATAAATGGGGTAGACGAAGAACTTACGGATGGCTTACGATGTGTACGCGACATTTCTCACGGACAAGACCATGACCACAAAAAACCTGAAGATTTCGAAATTTTCAAAGATGACTACAAGGAAAGCTTGGGACAAACGTCAACTGAAGAGACAATTGGGGAAATGGAAACAGAGGAAAAAGTAGGGTGTCTACTTTTAGGCGAAAACGATCTCGATTTTTCAAGACAAAGTATGGATTCCGTTCTGGAAAATGAAAAGCACCTAAATAGAGAGGAAGAAGCGGAGGTTGAAGCACAACCATGGGGACTCAAGGCACCTAATATTGATCCTCAAAATAACAAGACCATAGCTTATGACGTACCATCTCATGAAGAGGCTCTACGACGTTTGCAGTATAAGCTTGGACCTAACTTGACTAGAGCTCTTCTTGCAATGAACACATCTACTTTTCGTATGGAGGGAGAACGTGGGGACAAGAACAAAGAACTTAACGAACAGAACGAGATCTCAATAAAAGAAAATGGAGACACAGAATTTTCTGAGGTCTTTGAAAAGATTTCAGGGAATTTAAGGAATGAAAAAGCTAGTCTTACAGAGAAAGAACTGAAGGCTTTAGCCGTAATGACGACAAGTAAAAAAACTCTTGAGGACGTGATAGAGGATTATGAAAAACGAATTTATGATGATTTCGCTGAACTGGAGACAGAGGTCATCCTCCTTGAAGAGAAACTTGGTAGCGATCTCTTTCACGCCCTATTAGCTGAGGATGATGAAGAAAACGGCATCCCACAAACAGGTGAACCTGCGAATATAGCAAGTCATGATATGGTGAATCCGTTCACAGAGGCAGAGAAAGATGAAGTTCAACCGTGTGTTCTAAAAGCAAGATCATTGATAAAGGATGAAGGCAAAACTGTGGAAGATATCCTTAGAAAATATGAAACACAGCTTCGGAAGATGACGAAACTACCTCCAAATGATAAAAGCGAAGGTGTGCTAAATCGTATATTGGACTTCGAAGACAAGATATCAAGTCTTCAAAGCAAAAACAAGGATTTAGAGGAAGAAACTGAGACTCTAGAAGAAAAATTGAGCAATCTTGAAAAAATCATAGGGCAAGACTTATTCCGTGTACTAGATAATTTGCCTAAGGACGCAAAAACTGATCTGAATACAGCGGACAACATGACAAGTGAGACTTTAACGATAAAGTCGCAGCTACCCACAGGTGAAAGCGAAGATGCTGTACAACCTGGATATCTAAAGGCAAAATCACTTATTTTAGATGACGGCAAAACGGTAGAAGACATCTTGAGAAAATACGAAACACAACTCGAGGAGATGAAAAACTTACTTCCAAATAAAAAAGGTGACGATGCCTCGGGGATAGATCTCATATCAGATTTCGAGAACAAAACAGCACGGTTGGAAAGTAAAGATGATGATTTGAAGGAGGAAAACAATACATTAGGCCAGAAGCTGAAGAAACTTGAAAAAATCATGGGCCAAAACCCAGTTGTTGCAATGGATAATTTACAGGATAGTGAGCATTCATTTAATGACGCAAGCATCGATTTGAATGTGACACACGAAATGAAAAACAAGGAAGAGGCCAAAACAAAGCTGCAGCTAACCGGAGGTGAAGATGAAAATGACGCACATCCTAATGATCTAAAAGCAGAATCATTAACAGAGGATGAAGGAAAAATGCTGGAAAACATCCAGCGAAAACATGAATCACAACCGGAAAACTCAATTCATCTACTAAATGAAAAAGGCAAGGGTGCCGCGATGAAAGATTTCAAGTCTGATTATGAACACAAGAATGAAAGTCCGACAGGAAGAAATAAGGATTTGGAGAAAGAGAACGAGACTTTGATCGAGAAATTGGCCAATCTTGAAAAATATATCGGCCAAGACTTATTTTGTGTGTTGGATAACTTACAGGATAAAAGCAATTCGTCTAACATAATGGAGACTGATTTGGAAGCAGTAAGAAAAATAAAAGGCGAGGATGAAACCTTGGAAGATGTTCTCGAAAATTATGAGAGAGAATTGATTGCTTTAAGGATACTGGTACCTCGATCAGTCAAGGAGAGCAGTTCATTAACAGATGTTGAAAAAGAGCATAACGAGAAAATTGAGGAGTTACTAAGGCAAAACAA
Source organism: Montipora capitata (assembly GCA_949126865.1). Lineage (NCBI taxonomy): Eukaryota > Metazoa > Cnidaria > Anthozoa > Scleractinia > Acroporidae > Montipora > Montipora capitata. The sequence goes on along the minus strand of OX421448.1, from coordinate 51,530,523 downwards.
CGACCTTAAGAGTGTCTTACACAATTTGCAGGATAAAATTGGAAGCAACCTTTATGACGATCTCACAAGATTAATTAGGGGATATGATGATTGCTTGGAAATAGAAAGCACTAATGAGGCAAAAATATCAAAAAAGTTATGGGCACCAAATAGAATGAAAGAAGAAGCACTAACTTTAGAGGATGTCATTTTGTCCTATGAGCAAGATCTGCAGCAATCAAAACGAGTGAACGACGTTCAAGACGGCCAAGGAATGAAAGGCAATCCGGTGGATGTGTCGAATAAAAAGCACGCTTTATCAAAAGCAGATGTTGGCAGCAGTGGTGGCTTTCCATCAGTGGTCGAGGGTGGAGAAACAAAAGCGTTAGAGACAAAAAGGAGAAAAAGTGAAGACGAAGACCCAATGCAGCAATCGGAAAACGACAACGCAGCTAAAGCAAATGACAATAGCAGCCATCCGTGTGACAGAAACAACAGTCTTCATGTGGAAGCCAGAAAAACCGACTTTCAGGGCGTGTCGTTAATTTCAAATGAAGGAATTACCACAGAAGCCGCCGAAAACGAAACAGAGGTTGTAACAAGACTAGCTCCAAGTGATGACACAGATGATGTTTCTGGAGTAGTTAAACGTGACCGCACAATAGAAAGTCTGAACGAAGAAAATGATAAATTGTTAAAACGGATGAAAAAACTAGAGCATAGGATTGGAAGAAAGCTCTTAAGAGAAGTGGAGCACAAGAAACCACAGGATTACACGGACGTAAGTGACAACAATTCAGCTGAACACGATGAAACCTTTAGAGCAGTAGAAATTATGTTAAAGGAGGAAAGACCCCTAGAGGATGTAATAAAATCATTCGAAAGACAGCTTGATGTCCCAAAAGGCAGTATTCATAGCGAAGGAAAAGAAGGATTCATCATAACTGACAGCGACAAAAAATACGAAGACACATTAGTGGATCTCAGGATGGCAAACGACTGCCTATGGTATGACTTAGAAAAGCTAAAGAGCATAATCGGTCACGGCCTGGTCAAGGAAATAATGAAATTGCCAAGTGTTGCCGATGAAACAAAGGAAACCTTAAATTTACAGAGAAGCAAACCAGGTAGCGATTTAAAGATCACCAAAATCATGGATGTGAAACTGTCAACTTTAGAGGACGTTTTAGAAACATATGAAAGCGCACTTGGAACGCTCCTGAGTGACACATGGGCTTCCTCAGCCGACGTTGAAACGGAAACTTATAATCATGAAAGCTGTAATGTTGCAACCTTAAAGCAAGAAAATGATATCTTAAAGAAAAGCATTGGCGTGACACTGTCTCAAAGTTTACTGAAAATTGCAAAGGATGGAAAAGACGAGGCCGATTTATTTTCAGATGACACGGACGAGGCAGAGCCTATTGACCCTAAGGATTCACCTGCAATAAAAGAAAGGATTCACATCCAAAGGTCATCAGAAGAGCTACGTGCTGAGACTCTGGTAAGAGAAGGGGGGAGAACAATTGAAAATATCCTCAAGAATTATGAAAAAGAACTGGAGAGTATAAAGGCTTTGGTTCTCAATAAATCGGGACAAACCACTGACATGCTTTCGGATCTTGTGAGACAATACGAAGATCAAATCGACGAAGTGAGGAATGAAAACAGGAAATTTGAGAACCGGTTGTTGTTCCTTGAGGACAAAATCGGTTCAAACCTTATCAACGCATTGGATAACCAACAGGATGGAACGAAGCTCCAAGAATATATCAGCCAAAGCGAGCTAAATCTTCCTCTTATCATGAAAAAAGAAGACACGTCACTGGAGGCAGTCATCAGACGTTATGAAAAAGAAATAAAAGCATCCCGGGAACTGGATGAGTATGACGAAAACCAACTGTCCATTTCAGACACTGCAAAAGAATGCAAAGTTATGCTAACTAAAGAGCAGAACGAAAAAGAGTCATTAAAAACTGCTTTAAACCACCTGGAGGAGAAACTTGGCCCATCACTTGTTGAAGATATCAAAAAGCTCGCCGATAAAACGGCTGTGAAGCTCAGTGATGAAGGGCTTCAATCATCTGAAAAACAGAAAGAACTCAAGGCTACAAATATCATGCGAGAGGAAGCTGTAACACTAGAGAGCGTTCTTGAAAGATATGAAGACGAATTATACAATATAGCGGCATCTGGTGAGCAGATCAATGTGGACAACATGAAGCGGCTAACAGAAAAGGTTGGTTTAGATCTTGTAAATGAATTGCTTCAACCAAAAATGAGGGAAATGGGAAGGACAACAAGGTGGGAGGCAGTTGAAATTATCAAAGAGGAGGAAAAGACGCTGGCTGATATTATCGAAAGTTATGAAAGTGATTTGGACAGGTTTAAAAGAGAAAGGGGTGCATTGGAGGCTTTAGAAAACAAGAGCGAAGACACTGAACAGTCTGTTCTTCTCATAATATCACAATATGAGGATGAAATTCAGCGCCTTAAAGGTACATCTAAAGAAAGTGATAATAAACTATCCACCCTTTTTGCAAGGCTTGGAGATAACCTTACGAATGAAGTCCTTAGTCTGACACCTTGCAACGGAACAGGTCCAAGAAGTTCTTTCAAAGCTGTCGAAACAATGGCAAACCATGGAAAGAAACTTTCTGACGTTATAAAACAATACGAAATTGACTTAGAATCACTAAACAGGGTAAACGAAGCACTGAAGGTTAGCTCTGGTGACCAATCCGTAGAAGGAAAACCATTTCAAAGCGTTATTTCCGAATATGAAATGAACATGAAAGAAATGCTGTTTGACAAACAAAAGACCGAATCTACCCTTATTCGTATATCCGGGAAAGTTGGAGAATCATTAATAAAGCAGTTGATAAATCCTGGCGAGGAAGGACAAGGAATGAATCCTCACGCTATAGAGGCAATTACAAATGATGGAAAAACCCTTGCTCATGTTTTGACCGAATACGAAGAGGAAATTGAAAGATTGCAAAAAGAATCACGTCAATTACAAGACCATGCCTCTGAAGATTCAGAAGCGACCTCTCTTATGGAAAAAGTTGCAATGTATGAAGTCGAGATATTGAACGCAAATGAGAAAATAAAGAGTCAGACCAACCTACAAAAAAAAGTTGGCATTGAACTGTCTAAACAGCTCATGGCGCTGTCCGAAAGTGTTGATCAAGAAAGCAAGCAACATGTCTTTCTCGGTGCGGTTGAAATAATGAAAAAAGACGAATATTTGACACTCGCTGACGTTGTTAAGAGCTACGAGGAAGAGTTGGAGAAGAAGAATAATGAAATGTTGGCGCTGAAGGAATTGATCTCCGGGAACATGCTTGAGATAGCAACATCCCAAGAAAGTGAAATTTATGAGCTGAAAAAGGTGAATATGATTCTTGCCAGGGAACTAGAATCTCTTTGTAATAAAATCGGTCAGGAACTATCGGATGAATTGCTGGAGAAGTCAGCGGGGAAGCCACCAACAGACAACGTCAGGTTTTACCGAGAATTGGTCCACAGATTAGAGAACGATGGCAAACAATTACAGTGTATTCTACACGAGTTGGACCTTGAAATAAAGCTATTGCGCAATAAAAATGAGGAATTAAACAGGAGCAGAAAAGTGCTGGAGGAATTGTCCGGAAAAATTGGGAACGAACTCTATAAAGATCTTCTAAAAGACAACGACCATAACGTAACTCAAGCTACAGACAAACCACCGTTTCAAGCGTCTGAATTGATGTACGTCAAGCAAAAGAACTTGGGAGACGTTATTTTGAGTTACGAAAAAGACCTGGCGAAATTGAAAAGGGAAAATGTGGCACTTCGTGAATTGGCGGAACGAGAAACATCAGATGATTCATCAATGGTGAACGTTTTATCTAATTACGAAGAGAAAATTGAAAAACTCGAAAGTGAGAATGGGGACCTTCACAATAAGATGCAAAAGTTAACTAAAAGGGTAGGACAAGAGTTGTCACAACAGCTGCTTAAACTGCCAGATGAACCAAGTACTAGTAAAGCAGGTGACAGCGAACTGAATGCACTGACGATCCTAGAAGAAGAAAACTCTACTTTAATGGATGTCTTGCGAGCTTATGAAAATATGTTGAGAGACGAAAACGAAGGAGACAACGCTCCCATGGTTTCAGAGCAGCTACCAAAGAAGGAAGAAATAAAATTCGCTCAGCTAATTTCTGTCGCCGAATTTAAGCCTAACAGCGAATATAGTGCTATTGACTACACCGAGTCCACGGAAGCTCGAATTAAGACTTTGATCAAGGACAACGCGAATCCCCGAGAGAGATTCGAGAGGTTGTCTGGGAGGGTGGACAAAGAACTTTCGGAGGAGCTAATGAGATCACCCCAGGAAGGAATTACCGGTGTCACAACAACAAACGTAGAAAATGTAGAAAGAGATCTTATGGGTTTTGACGACGTAATTGCTGAGAGGACAACACTTTTGAGGAGTCGCGAACGAAACTTACAAAGAAAATTAAAAGATGACGCTGGACAATCCGAGGAAGGTCACCGTCTAGAAGAAGAAACACGAAGTGTCCAATTTGTTCCCGCCGAAAATTACGTGGATAATATTTTTGAGACTGGTGACGATGAGACTGGCAACCAACTTAAAGTTCTCGAACGTGATTTGAATTCAGAAAAAGAAGACAATATCTATGTTTGTGCTCTTCCTGAAATAATTAATGAGAATGTTATTTCTCCAGGGGAAATCGTTCTGGAAAAGCCTGAACAGTTAGCTCATCCTGACGAATCTTTCCTTGTTCGTGAAAGGAAGCAAGCAATTGAAGAGCAGATTGTACAAGTACATTTATCAAAACACGAAGACAGCTTTAACGTGGACTTCGTAGAGAGTCTTTTTGCGGCTGACGCAGAAATGGCAATGCACAAACCTGAAACGGAACACATGCTTTTAGAAAATCTGGATGAAAAGGTGAAAGAGCTAGAGAGAGAACTCGAAGACGAAAAAGCTTTGAACGATAGATATCAAAAGGATGTTCAGGATCTCCTAAAAGATATAGTCGACCTTAAAATGAAGCAAGTAAAGGACGACGACGAAAACCCCGAAGAGAGACGAAACAGAATGCAAAAGGATAGAGACTTAAGACAGGATAATAAACGGCTCGAGGAGGACTTAAGAATTGAAAGAAAAAGGAGACTTTCTTCAGAGGAAAGCAAACGAGATCTAATAGATGAAGTCAACAACTTGATGAAACAAAAGGCAGCACTCATTAAGCAAGGAAATGAACATGACCAGAGTGAAAAACTTTTAGAGGACATGATCAACTTAAGAAAGAAAATTGGGGAACTAACCAACGATAACAACAGTTTAAACAAGAAGGTAACAGAACTTAAAGATTCAATGGAAAAAATGGAGGTTCTCTACAAAGAACAGAGAAGGCAATTATTAGCAGACTTTGAGAAAGAAAAGTCACTGATGGTGCAAGATCTGGTTGGGTCAAAACAGGAAGTTGAAACTCAACTAAAAGAGTTGCTTGTCATGAATGAAGACTTAAAGGGGACTATAAAAACTCTGCTAGAACAGTTAAATGTATCACACGAAACGTTGGCAAGAGAAGGAGAGAATAAAATTGACAATGAGAGTGAATGGAAGGAAAAGAAAAACAGACTACAAGACATGGTCAACTTGCTTAATGAGTCAAAAGAAAGGCCTGCCATAAAACAAACAGGAAAGAGTGAGCATTCAAACGAACATCTTGATGATACAGAGCATACTCTGAGGGAAAGTTTGAAGAATTACGAGGACGAAACAAAATCAATCGAGACTCAGAAAGCAAAGCGCGAGGCTGAATTGCAAAAAGGTGTCGATATTCTGACCAACAAACTTGAAACGAAAAGTGGGCTTGTTGAGCAGACGAGAGAAGACTTTGACAACCTTTTTCAGAGAGAGATAGATCGCCTGAAGAAAGACATGGATTTGACATTGGAAATGGAAAAAGAGAACCTGCGACTTGACTTTGAACAGAAAGAAGATGACTTGAAAAAGCAAGGTTCAGTAGAGCTGCTACAGCGAGAGGAAGAATGGAATAGGGAAAGAGAAGAGCTGCAAGAATTATTTCGAACAGAAAAAGAGAAACTACAAAAAGCATTTGATCAGGAGCTTGAGAAAAGAATATCTGAAGAGTTAGCTGGGTTTGCTCAAGAGAGAAGAGAATTAAGGGAAACAGTTGAGAGGAGACTTTACGAGAAGCTTATTGACGAAAATCTTACAGCGGAAACAGATTTTCAAGAGCTCCTTTCAAGAATTTTACAGGAGCATTCCAAAGAAATCGAGAGCGTGGAGAATGACATACGAAAAGCGGAGGAAAGGTTCCAGGACGAAAAAAATAGGCTGAAAGAGAAAAGCGACGAACAGAAAGATATTTTGAAAAAATCTTACGAAGAAGAAAAGAGAGCACTCCAAGTAACTGTTCAAGACCTACTAAAAGAAGTAATTAAACTGAAGAATCAGAGGAAAGAAATTAGGCTCATTCATAAGAAGGACAAAGAAACTATCGAGGAGAATTACGAAAAAGACATTATGAAGTTAAAAGAGGACTGGGAACACTACAAGAGAGAATTGCTGGGTAAACTTCAAGATGACTTCGACACTAAATTAGCAGATGAAACCAGAAAACTGGAAGCCAAGATGGAAGATATGAAAAGAGAACTTGAAAAATCGGAGCAAAGGAGAAAAGAGGTGGAGAAACAATTACTAGAAACTAAATCCGAAAATGAACGAGACAAATTTCACGAAGGTTCCTCTTGCGAGACTGACACAGACAATGACGGTTATCAAAAGGAGCTCAAGTTTGTCAAGAAAACCTTGGAAGAAGAATACGACAAAAAGCTAACAGAAGAAAAAAGAAGGTTTGAGGAAATACTACAGAGCTTAAGGCATGAGATTGGAAGCTTACAAGAAAAGCGAAGACTCATTCAAGACAAAATATACAGTCAGGATCCCACTGTGGTGGACAGGCAAATTATGGAAAAGAGCCTCGCAAATTACAAAATGGAGATGCTTTCAAAAATGGAAGAGGAAGTTGCACAAAAAGTTGCTCGGGAGAAAGAACCTCTGGAAGAAGCAATAGACGAACTACAGCAACAAGTCGATGATTTAAAACGACAGCGCTGGGAATTACGGAACCAAGTAAGAAAAGAAAGAGCGAGGATGGAGGAAGAATTTGAAAACGAAAGAGAAAATATGCAGAAACAGTTCCTAAAAGAAAAGGAAGAGTTGAAGAGCAACCTTGATTCCAGGATGCAAAAGGAAATGACGAAAATGGCTGCAGAGAACAAAGTCAGTCGAGCCCTGAGTCCGATCTACAACGTAAGTGATAATGATAATAATATTTATACAATTTCTATCTTTCTTACAGCGAGGGCCACAAGTTTATCAGTAACTCTAGTTGACTGTCACGTGTTACCATCGTAAAATGAGGACCTTTACATTTTTCACCTTTAGATCTAGATTCCATGACGGTTTTCTGAAGAACCAAAGAAACAAGCAAACAAACAAAAACAAAACAAAGAAAAAATGATACAACAAAGCCATTACTAACCTCAGTGTGTAACGACCAGAATCCTCGGAATGCATGACGTCGTGACGTCGTTCTCAGGAAGTACTTTGGGAATGAGTGACTTGGTCGAAACGTTTCTTGGTCTTTTTCCATTTGAAAGGTCAGCGATATAGGCTTCAGGTCATTTTTTACTGGAAGCAGACGTTAGGGGCCTGAACCACGACAGCTTTTTGTTCATTGATTCGAAATGCTCATTCGTCTTCTTCATGAAGCAGACGATGTCTGCCAGAACCGGCGAAATTAAAATACAAATTATTTCCAGCTTATATTGAGACCTTCCTAGCGCAAAAAGTCGTGAATACTTTGTGGTGTGAAACATACAAACGTGCAGGAACATGGCCCATTAGTGCGCAAATAAACTGAAATGACTTAATGTTTGCAGTACGTCCACCCAAACTCATTCAATATTCTTGCTACAAATACATCGTTAGGGATTTCATCAGTAATTTACCGACTTCTTCAACAATCTATTTAATGTCCTTTCACCAATGTTGGAATTAGATATCATTAGAAACTACGGTTAGCTTTGTCTGTTGCTGAGTAACTTATAGAGCTTTCCATGTACTGCCATGGCTTTCTAATATTTAGCAATGATGGGTTTTGGGTTAATCGAAATCCACAGTTTGTCAGTAAGTAGGTACATTTTCGGATCGTCGGAAATTCGCTTTATAAGGGACCAGGCAGTCGATTTGACGCATATCCCAAACACTATCAACCGGCTATTCATGCCATCACATAATGGTTTTGCGTGTCACTAGAGTAGACGGAAAATTATGAACCAATCAAATTCAGCTAATTTGCATTGTGATCACAAGTTATAATATTGGGTAGTTGTACAGGGTCCGATATGAGTCTTTGCTTGTGGTGAAGTGTAAATCCGAGCGAACAATCAAGCCCTGTTGCCATGCTTACAGCAGATACCTATCAATGGAGGATTTAAAGGGACACTGTCACGGTCTGCGCATGCTCGTTAGGTCAATCAAAACTAGAAAACGTTACGCGGCCTGATGTTTTCAAGATCGGAGAGGCGGAGGCAATAATGGCGGCCACTGTCGCATGCAGAATTTTAAGCTCTCAGGTCAAAAATAATGATTCAGTCTCTTCAAGAAAGCAAAGAAAAGCAGTCAAAATACCTATACAACGTCTACAATGAAGAGAAATTTTTAAGACGTGAATTCATGAGAAATTCGACGTATGGTGTAATCGAAGTGTAAGCCGTTTAACAAGTAACAAGGATCGAAGTCCATCTTCTTGGTTCATTTCTAGATAGTCGCTTAACAAATGTCAGAGAGCACCACATCATCGTTTGTTAATAAACTTTTACTATCTTCGCTCTAAAATGTGTATTTGAATATTTTCAAGAAAAAGCTGCATTTAGATAAGAGGAACTGCACTGGTTGTGTTTATTTGTTGCACGAAATAAAAAATGCAATTTCTTTCAGCTTTGAAATGGCATTTTAACCTTGATCATATGTTTGGGTATATCACAGAGAAAAAAATTATTTTTGTGTGAGCGTTTGTACGGCTGACAGTGTTTCCGGTTACACTTCACTGAATTCACTGAATTCTGCATGATATGTGCGTTTGCTTTTATCTCTTGGACTCCAAATAATTGATAAATATGCATTTCATTGTCTTTCGGAAGCCGTATTAAGTCTAAAAAGCAAAAAAATTGAACGTCTGTTAAATCTCTGGATTTGAGAAATACTGCGCGTGTCTACTCAGACGTTTACAAATATCAGCAATCAGTAACCTGAGGTTCCTCTAAGCTAACGATATGGGCGAATTTTGATCCAATCCAACTCAAATTCAATGCTCCTCGAAGCCAAAATTCGACAGCGGGCTATAAGGATTGATGAACTGAAGAAAATACAGACTGCACAGCAGTTAACAATCAGCAAATATTGCGAAAACAACTTTAACCTCATACGTTACACGTAGAGTCTAGATGTAGCTTTTCAAACGCGGTCTGTCACTGGAGAAGGAAAGAATAGATGCTGGAACAGAAGGACAGACTCAGCCCTGGTTCGTCATTGGAGAACGGAAAAAAAAAGATGCTACAACAGAAAAAAATGCACCTAGCCCTGATAACAAAAGGCGTTACAGGTAGTAGGGACCAATGAAAATAGCAGTCCGGAATATCTACAGGGTTACTCCTCCGTTAAGCGTATTAGTGAAGAATCATTAGTTGCAGACTGGCTGCAATTCATCGATATTGTTAAATTATTTATTATATAATTATTTATTCATTTATTTAGTTGTTACTATATACATATGTAAGAAGTAATTTTCTATTTGTTCTGTAATCTCCCTTAATAAGGTGTGTAAATAAATAAATGGAGATCTCCCAACTAGTTTAGCTTTTTAGATATTTTGAGAGACGAGCTACTGTTTTTAGTTTTAATTCACATATTTCTTATTTAGTTAGCTAGTTACCTTTACAGTACAGATAAACCTTGTTTTTGTTGTTGGACATCTGTGCGTATCGTTGACGGAATTAAAATTAGAACTATTGTTTTGAAAGACACTTGGTCTTTTCAAGATAATTCTTTTTCAGGTGCACAGATCATTAGACCAATTATTTTAAGAGCAGAGGTTATTGAATAGTGAGGTCACTTGCCTGCAGATTTGCTGTTGAAAATCTCTCTGCTCGGTGGAGCTGATTTTAAATTTTAAAAACCAGCTGTAATCTACAAACAACACCTTCACTTCCCAAGAGTCGTTTTTCCCAAGGTTTACTGTCTCTACTGTTGTGGGACTTTATTTAAAAAAGAAATCTATTTTTGCAAAGAAGGTTTTACAGATATTCGGAATAATTAACGGTAATGGCCTTGTGGCAAGCAACCCTGCCAAAGTTTTATCACTGACAAGAATTTTAGTGGGAATAAAAAACTTTCGAGGGACTCGGAACGCGTTATTAAAATTCCTTTGTGACTGTGCTGCAACCTTGGACAAAATAGACAGGAAATTTCTTACCCCCCCCTTCCAAATCAAGGTTGGGAAAATGGCGCGTTTTGACTTTTGCGCGGCTTCATCCTGATTTGGGGGATTATTCTGTCCAAGATTGTGGATGCATTTCCCAGAACCAACATTTCATTTGATACCTAAGGAAAATGTGGCTTCATTTCTCCTCCAGGACCCTCAAGACTCACCAAGAGGACTAAGGTCTGAAAACACGCTCCTCAGAAATGACAACCATCGGTTAGAGTTAGAAGTGAGTGAGTTAACAAGCAAAC
>OX421448.1:51492198-51514698 GCA_949126865.1 Montipora capitata | reverse complement strand
TTCACAGCCATATATGCCGATAACCGCCATAAAGGGGCACTTAAAAGGGAGAAAGATCTACCTGCAAGTACTTCCTTATACAATATTTTCCCAAAAATATATCAAATTCAGAGATAGTAAACGACTAAATCCGGCCAGATTCATGAAATCTTAAAAAATGTCTGATTTATTCCATCAATATTTTATCTACAAAAGCCATATGATAACCACCATGAAACACAAATCCCAAGCACGTAATCTATAGCAGGCATGCGTTGTTACCCTTTTTCTGGACAGTTTCTCATACCTGCCAACCCCCAGAGTACAAAGATCTGGAGACGTCTAGAAATCTTTGCATTCGCTGTTTTCACAAACCCCTCATACAGTTCATTTTGGGGGGTTATTTGCATTAAAACAATGGATATCCAGTTCACTGGAGCATGATACAGTCCCAAGACTAAATGATTTGTATTGTTTTTATGCTAAGAACCCCCCCAAACGTATTGAATTATGGGAATAGGAAAGTAGCGAATTGTAAAAATGTCATTTTCGACAATATCTGAATACTCTCCGAAAATCATCCGAAGGCTTTCCGAATGTTCCGGGCGTCTCTCGGTTAGAACAGCATTTTATTGTTACTATGACCGCGCTAACTTTCTACTATGTATTGTGCAATTTGATTGATTGATTTCTGACCAATTACGATTTTCGTTAAATTTATGTCAATTTGATGCCTCTGTTTTACGTTTTCCGATCGATAACAGCTCAAATAAGAGCACTAAATCCTCTTCTTGTTTTATTTTTCTTTTTGATATCTGGAAAATAGCGAAATTAATGAAAATCGTTTGAAGAAGGACACGGTAGGTATTTCCTGGGAGATTTGGTGCTCTAACCGGGAGACCGGGAGATTTGATGAAAAACTTGGAGACTCCCTGGAAAACCGGGAGAGTTGGCAGGTATATTTTCTTTAGATCTTTTTGAGCAATCGGGTTGAATTTCCACCCGGAAAATGCAGTTAAGTCCCGGATTTGTGGCGGGATACTGCGCAATGTTATAAATAAATAAAATAAATAAAATAAATAAAATAAATAAAATAAATAAAATAAATAAAAGAAGTTTAAGTCCACCATCATCGTAGTTAATCTGAATTACAATGTGGTTACAATTGTACAACTATAAACATTACATAAAGGTGATCAAAGAGGGAATGGGTTACAATAGGTTTCATAATAAAATTACAAATAAATTTATTCTTATACAAGATAAAATATGAGTATATATATAGGCTAAAAATCTAATGATTGTTAAAAGCTAAGCTAGTACCTGGGAAAAAACGCAATCTTGCTGTTCTGCATTTAGGTAGTATATATTAGTTAGCGCCTCTCGTTTGATAGTGATGCATGTGCTGACTTTTCATTGGGTGATGTTTTACAAGAGGTCCTCCTCTTGAAATCTTTTCAAGAGTTTTAACACAAAGTTCACTACGCCTTTCGTCTAGTGTTCTTAAGTTTAAAAAACTGAAGAGCTTCTGAGTAAGAAAACGATGGAACTATGATTTTAAGGGCACGTTTCTGTATGCGTTCTACTTCCTGAGAGAGGTAGGAGGGTAGAGCGTGGTGCCATACAACACAGCAATATTCTAGTAAAGATCGTATCAAGGCAGTATAGATAGTAATTAGATCACTAATTACTCGTCTCATACTCGGAGTATGTGAAGGCGCTTAGAGGCCTTGGTGACAATAGATTCAATGTGATTGTTCCATTTTAAATTGTTCTGAATCGCCAGACCAAGTACTCTATGTGAAGTTACAAGCTCTAATTGTTGATCATCGATCTTCAAATGAGGGAATTCTATGGGATCCTTTACAAAGCAAATCCGCATTTCTTTGCACTTTTTAGCGTTGAGTTTCACCCAGTTACTGGAGCTCCAAGAGGCGACGGTATTGAGACTGGTTTGGATGATAGAGTTGCTGTTCCTTACAAGCCCTTCGGACAACGATACATCATCAACATACTTCCAAGTACAGGATTCGGGATCTGGCATTACCTCTGTATATCTAGCTTGTACCTCATGCTCGTTTTTATCAAAAGCCAAAAAATGAAACAGGTTAATCTTTTCAAATTTTCTGTGAAATAACGCATTAAAAAATAAACGAAAGAGTGATGCGATTTCCCTCGGTGTTCCTGCCTCACCAAAAATCCGATTTTAAACGTAAATGCATCAACGATACCAGGCCTGCACAAGGAATCCTGTGCATTATGTTTTCCTAATTATAATGAAAAGTATGAAATATAGCATGAAAGGTACTGCAGGTACTGGACAAGATTAACTAAGCATAGATATCTTTTGGCAAGAAGAGCTCAAATTCAGATTTTGACTGGGAGGCCTATATTAAAGCTATGGCGTCAGGTACAGTCTCTGTTTGCTCCTTGCATATAGTGGTAAATCTGCCCGGTTTCAAATTGATATAGATCCAAGCCATTAAATCAAATGTTATTGACATAAAACAATGTGGGCTATCTACCTGCTTCAGTTTATAAACTAAAGGAAGACTCAAATTAGAGACGCTATTGCATAATTCATTTAACCTCAAAAGTGAAAGAAGGTTACAGACGAGTCGATAATTCCATGGCAAATCAAGGAAATAAAATGTTAAAGATCTACTCAAAAACACCCAAATACATACATAAATATTCCAAATAGCAAAGATACCGTACTCTCATAAAGAAATGGTCATTGCGTTATTTGTTGCCTGAACAATTTTCGGCAGATTTATGTGATTTATCTTATATTTTTAAACTCGAAGTTGCCTTGAACCAGCGTTTATACACTTACCTGAAGCATTCTTTATTTTTACCGAGTGGGTGCTTCGTTGATTTGAAGAAGGATGTAATTACAAGATAGCCGGGATGTGATTGGATGGATTTATCTGACCGCACTGTAACGTATTAAAATGATGTATGTGGCAAACAGTCTTGACCGCAACGGTGGTGGACCTTCTTTATTCCTAACAGGCCTTCTAACAAAAGCGCGTCGGACGTTTGACACCACAATTAAGCTTTATGCTAAAGTGAATAACAAGAAAAGGTAAGAGTAGAAATAATACCTGTTTAAGCTAAAAAATATCAGTTGCTGTGCGCACACTCAAGAATAAATCTGATTCTTTGTTTGCAGTAAATGTTTTACCAGGGGGCAAAATGACAGACAAGAAATTGCAGGTGACTCAACAGCCAAGCTAAAGAAGTAAATATAGATCGGAAAGTTGAGACAAGGGCAAACTTGTGAGACTTCAAAGGAGTTGCCACGCCAAATGGAGGGACAACTATTGGAGGTTCAGTTCGAAATACAAAATGGCGGACATGTTGAGATGACATCTGAATCCCTGGTAACAAACATGGGTTCTCAAGTACAGATGCAAATGGCAGACAACGAGCAGATTGGCTCTTTTGAAATGAGCGGTGATGGCATAATAATGATGATGCAGTCAGATGAAAATGTAGAGCAACAGTCTTACCTTCAAGGTGGAACATCCGTGCAAATAAATTCCCAGGAACTAAACATTGACTCGCAATCGGAAGGCTTCGCTCGAATGGCTGAAGGACAGCAATTCATCCCCGATGGAGATTCTCTACAGACTGAAGAAATGCAAGGGCAAAACATGGGAATGACAGAGCTGTCCATGAAAGGGTTAGCCCAATTCGATGGAAAATCCATTTGCTCCAATAATCAAGGGCATCAGATGAGTGAGATGACAGTTCAGGAGGCTGGATTTGTTGAGGGCGGTGAAATTCAAATGAGTGGAATGTCGATAGAGGAGATGGGATTTATTGGAGAAGGGAAAATCGAAGGAGAAATGTCACTTGAAATGAACGGGGCGCAAATGGAAATGCAGGAAATGTCCATACCAGAGATGTCCTTAGAGAGTCAAAGTCGAGAGATCAGCTTTGTGGAAGGAGGACCCCTGCAAGAAAGCGAGATGGCAATTCAGCAGGTAGGGTCTCTCGGAGGTGAAATTGGAGTAAAGGAAATGACAATGACGGGTGAGATGGTAATGACAGAAATGTCCCTTGAAATGGGCAGATCACAAATGCAGAGTAACGAAGCGCGAATCCAAGAGTTGCCACTAGAACTGCAAAGTCATGGTATCTCATTGGTGGGAGAAGGTGAAGTTCAAGATTGCGAACCAACTTTTGAGACCAGGGGATTTGTGGAATGGGAAGGAGTTCAGACAAGTGAAATGTCAATATCACAATTAACCTGTGAGATGAGTGGACAAGAAATGCAGATACAGGAAATGACTATGCAGGGAATTCCTGTGGAAGGAGGAGAATACCTCATAAACGAGACAATAATCCAGGAAGTGGGAGTTGTGGAGGGAGCAGAGATTCAGATGAGTGGAGAAGAAATGATTAGGCAGGGAATTCCTTTGGAAGGAGGAGAATCTCTTATAAGCGAGATAACAATCCAGGAAGTGGGAGTCATGCAGGGCGCAGAGATTCAGATAAGTGAAATGTCAATGTTAGAGTTAACCTGTGAGATGAGTGGACAAGAAATGCAGATACAGGAAATGACTATGCAGGGAATTCCTCTGGAAGGAGGAGAATACCTCATAAACGAGAAAATAATCCAGGAAGTGGGAGTTGTGGAGGGAGCAGAGATTCAGATGAGTGAAATGTCAATCCCACAATTAACCTGTGAGATGGGTGGAGAAGAAATGATTAGGGAGGGAATTCCTTTGGAAGGAGGAGAATCTGTCATAAGCGAGACAACAATCCAGGAAGTGGGAGTTGTAGAGGGAGCAGAGATTCAGATAAGTGAAATGTCAATGTTAGAGTTAACCTGTGAGATGAGTGAACACGAAATGCAGATACAGGAAATGACTATGCAGGGAATTCCTCTGGAAGGAGGAGAGTACCTCATAGACGATACAATAATCCAGGAAGTGGGAGTTGTGGAGAGCGCAGAAATTCAGATGAGTGAAATGTCAATCTCACAGTTAACCTATGAGATGAGTGGAGAAGAAACGGTTAGGGAGGGAATTACTTTGGAAGGAGGAGAATCTGTCATAAGCGAGACAACAATCCAGGAAGTGGGAGTTGTAGAGGGAGCAGAGATTCAGATAAGTGAAATGTCAATATCAGAGTTAACCTGTGAGATGAGTGGAGACGAAATGCAGATACAGGAAATGACTATGCAGGGAATTCCTCTGGAAGGAGTGGACTATCTCTTAAGCGACACAATAATCCAGGAAGTGGGAGTTGTGGAGGGAGCAGAAATTCAGATGAGTGAAATGTCAATGTCAGAGTTAACCTGTGAGATGAGTGGACAAGAAATGCAGTTACAGGAAATGACTATGCAAGGAATTACTCTGGAAGGAGGAGAATATCTCATGAGCGACACAACAACCCATGAAGTAGGAGTTATGGAGAGCGCAGAAATTAAGATGAGTGAAATGTCAATGTCAGAGTTAACCTGTGAGATGAGTGGACACGAAGTGCAAATACAAGAAATCACTATGCAGGGAATTCCACAGGAAGGAGGAGAAAATCTCATAATCGAGACCACAACACAGGAAAGAGGATTTATGTACGAAGACCAAACTCTGATGAGTGAAGTGTCACTGTCAGAGATGACTCTTGGAACTGGAGGCCTGGAAATGCAGTTACAGGAAGTGTCTATACAGGAAATACTCTCGGAAGAGGCAATTGAGCAGGAACTGTCTGTACAGGATATAACCCTGCAAGACGGAGAGCACATGGTTGAGACCATGATCCAGGAGGTTGGATTTTTGGGAGGAGACGAAATGCAGGCAACAGAAATTTCGATGTCTGAAACGATGCTGCAAGTAGGTGGCCAAGAAATACTTTTGCAAGAGTTGTCTGAAGAACAACTTCCATCGGAAATGCCACAACTTCAGCTGATCAAATCGACGGCAATTGAGGAGGAAGGATTTGAGGAAGTAAAGGAAAAACAGATAATTGAAACTCATATGTCGGAGATGGTTCTTGAAATTGGTGGCCAAGAATTGCATATGATGTCAGATTCTATAGAGGAGGTCCCCCTGGAAGAAGGAGATTACGTGATTCAGGAGGTGAAATTTGGGGAAGGAGGAGAAATCGAGATAAAAGAAATGTTGGCGTCTGAAATGACACTAGAGATGAGTGGCCAAGAGATGCAGACGCAGGACGTGTCTATACAGGAAATCCCATCTGAAATTCAACTGACGACTATCCAAGAAACGTACATGCAAGGCACATCAACGCAAGATTTGCCAGTGGAAACGCAAGAGAATGGCATGCAAGAAATGATAGTGCAAGAAAACCCACTGGAAATGCAGGAATCGAATTTGCAAGATACTACTATTCAGGTGGCCTTGCAAGAAAGGCCATTAAAAAAAATGCAACTGGAAATACAAGAACTGTGCATGCTGGAAATCAAAGAGTCGGCTGTCTTGGAGGGAGGGGAGATACAATTGAACGAAACAACAGTTCAGAAAATGCCATCAAAATCACAACAGACTGAAGTAAGCGAGATAGCTTCTCAAGAGTTAACTTTAACAAGATTGCCAATGGACATGAGCGAGCAGTCTACAAAAGAAACACAGAAACAAGAAATTCCACTGGTGATTGGAAAAGAAGAGACCGGTGGCTCTAAAACTGAAATGGAAATACAAGTGATCCCGATAAACAAGAACGCTCAGGTGTTACAGGCTGAGAAAGTTGAGATTTTAGATGCCCAGGGTAATGAAATAACTTCAGAAAAAGATATACAATCAGATGTCACTCGTAGAGAAAAGAACGTAATGGAGTCACTGACTGTGAAGACGTGTGAAATAGAAGAAGTTCTCGAAGAAACTCTGCCTCTAAAAAGTTTTTCCAAGGCACAAGAAGTGCGACTGCAAGCAAACGCTGCTAATGAACCGCCATTTCCTTCGGCAGAGGACAACACTCTGGAACAAGAAGAATTTGCGCAGCCTACATGGAGTATGGAACAAATCGGTGTTGTAGAACGTACACCACACGGATCAGAGAAGGAAACAAAATATGTTATTGAAACGTCATTGGTCCAAGGCACTGAATGGAGCCTTAAGGAGCAGGAAAAGGGTACAGCACAAAAGGCACTTCCACCTGCCATGGACACTGGACTAGTCTTTACGATCAAAGCGGAGTCAAACGAGTCTGAGCGAGCAAAGGGAATTGCCACTGAAAGTGTAACTTGCAACCATGAAATACTGATTGAACAATTCCTCGAGAGAATCAGCCGCCTAGAAAAAGATAGAGAATGTCTTAAAGAACGTTACGATGAACTTCGACAGAAGAAAAAAACGGATCTAATATATCCGGAGGAACGATACACCACGCGTGACGGAGATCATGACCACTCTTGTAATGTCGTAAACGACTACAGCAGTAATATGGAGTACATCACAAGCCCACGTGATGAGTTGAGTAGTATGTGTGGCCGTTTTCTCTGCCATAATTGTTCTGTTCATGATACAAGGGAGAGTATAAGGATCTCAAACCAAATGTTAGATGATTATGAATATTATAAGACAAAGTGCGAGCAGATAAAACGCGAAAAGGAACGTTTAAAGATGGCTTACGAAACTGAAAAAAGACAAAAGGAAGAATTAGAGAGAAATTACCGTAATGAAACCGATGAGAAAATTTACCTAGAGGAAAGGTGCCAAGAGATGCTAAGCAGCATAAGCAGATTTGATGAAACCATTCGTTCACTGAGAGGAGACAATGAGCTACTTCAAAAGAATCTTACTGACTGGGTGAATTCATGGACAACAACTCCGACTGTTGAGGTAAGTCGCATTGTCCAAGGAAATGCATGTGACATTGAGGAATACAGAAGAAGTATACAAGCATTAGAGAAGGAGAATAGCGAATTCAGGACAATTCTCGAAGTCTTGAGCAAGAAAAACGAAAGCGAAGAAAGTTTGAAGACCATTGAACTTGGGCTGGCCAGGGAGAACGAATTTGTTGAGCTAAAGAGGGAAAGGATAAAATTAGAAAGCGGCATGAAAGAAATGAAACGAACAAACCAGCATCAGCAAGAGAAAATAGAAGAGATTAAGCGAGAATCAACGACAGAGATAGCTCGCCTGAAAGAAAAACAACGAAAAATGGAGAAATTGTTAAAGGAGCGTGAAAGAATCGTACAAGAAAAGGATGAGGAGATCTTCAATACGAAGAAGCAACATTTAGGCGAAATTCAAGCTATGCAACTTCAAAATGAGCTGTCAAAGGAAATGTTTGCAAAGAATCAAATCAAAGACTTACAAGCGAAGGTAGAGCGGCTAGAAGAAGAAAGGGAAAGACTACGAGAAGAGATGAAAACTACAGCTGTCACTGGTAGGGATCGATATTCTGGATTAGATACAGACCAAGATATTGAAGTGGCTCGTGAAAGATATGAAGAAGAACGACGTAGTAAGAACAGACTTGCTAGTGATATGAAATGTTTATTAAGCGACATCATGGATCTGAAGGAAAGAAACTTAAGGCTTCAGGAAGATTTCAATAGAGAACGAATGGAAATTAAAGCGATGATTGAAAATCAAGCAAATGAGATTACACACGAATATGTTATGCAAATAAGCAAACTACAGAGGTCACTGATTGAGGAAACCAAACGAAGGCAAGAGGCTGAAGCTGGAGGCCTTGACCTTTTAAGGAACCAAGGTAATAGCACCTCCCTCAGTAGTGGTCAAAAGGGAAAGAGCGCAAAATCTGGTTGGAGTGGCAGTGAAATACAACAAGAATTGAGCAACGAGATTCAGCGAAGAGAATCTTTGGAGATTGAAAATAAAAAACTGTTATACAAAATAAATGATATTCTATCAGGAGAAGGAGACGATGTTAACAAAGCTTTTGACAATGCGAACCTCGAGCAGACATTTCTGAATCGAAATGAAAGGCGTTTGACGTCATCAGGTAGTAAAGACAGCAAAGAACAGCAAAAGGCATTACACGACGAAATCGAGGATCTCCATGACAAATTAGAGGACATGAAGAAAGTCGCCAAAAGAAGCAAAGATTTGAAAAGGAAAAATGAAGATCTTGAAGAAGAGGTTACCCATCTGACTCGAAAAAAAGATGAGCTTTTGGCATGTCAAAGAAACCTAAGACGAGAGGTGGATCATTTGTCACGTGCCTTGGAGGAGGAGGAGAAGCGTAATAGAAGCCTTTCAGATGAAACCGAACGCTTAACACGAAGAATAAAAGATATTGAAGACTCCTTCAAGCAAGAAAAGATTTCTCTTGAAAGAAGTTACGAAAATGAAAAAGCGCGAGCCGTTGAAAAGTCAAAACAGGCTCTTGAGGACAAACTACAGATTGAAAGGGACACCACAAAAGCACTAGAGGAGAAAATTTTAGAAGAACGAGGCTTGGCCAACGCCAAGGGCGGCGGAACAAATCTGCCTTCATATTTGATAACCAGTGATTCATACACATTTTCCGGCAATTCAAATAATCCCCAAAACCAAAACGAAAAACTTAAACAGGAAATACAAAGGCTGGAAGCAGTTTTACAAGATGTCAATAAAAAGCACGCGGACGAACTCAGAAATCAAAGAATGTCCAATGAATTTGAAAGGGAAAAGCAATCGTTCAAGCATCACTTTGAAAAGGCACGCACGGATTCTCAAAGACATAGTGATGTTGAGGATAATTTTCAAGAAAGGACGTTAAGGGGAGAAACGTCTGAAGGAGGCAGGGATGTGTTGCACAGAGACCTTGTTCGGCTGTCAGCACTTGCGAGAGGACCAGAGGATGTTAGTAAAATGTCGACCATTCAACGTGAACATACCCATACCGACACAGACGAAGTGGTTTTAAGCAATTCAGGCAATCCATCGCTCTTTTTCAGGGAAACAGACAGTGTCCTTCAAACCGCACCAATTCAGCGTGAATCTACTTTAACGGGATCTGGAGAGGCGTTTTTGAGTGTTTCAAGTGCACAACCGTTTGAAAGGCTGGATGCTGATCGACTGCATCAAATTCCGGTCGAAACTAATTTTACGGAGGCTGGCCAAAGTTTTTCCAGCACTTCAGGCAGGCAAGTCGCATTTACGAGAGAGTCAAGAAACCCTATTCAAATGACACCAATTCAGCGTCAATCCAATTTTACCGAGTCCAAAACCTACAGACAGCCTTATGATCAAAATGACTTCGAAAAGAAAGCTCAAGAGATGCAAAGAAATTTTAATGACGAGAAAAAGGATATTCTGAACCGAGCAACGAGAGACAAGGCAAAGTTAGAAGAAGAAGTAAGAGAGGCCAAGGAAAAGCTCACCAGTTACCGTCGTCTTCTTGAGGAGGAGATGGATGACTTAAAGCGAAAACATAGAAAAGAGGTAGACTTCCTTAATGATAAGCTACAGAAAGAAAGAACTGAGTCTGATGGAAAACCAAGAGTGTGTACAAATGCTATTAGAGCCAAGAGGGGGTCATCGGGAACACAAAGTGGCCATTTTTGGGCGGACGATATGGTTAACGCAGGCACAGACGGCGGTATATTGACAGAGGAACATGAAAAGCAAAAGATGGTCTTAACTTCAGAGTTTGAGAATGAGAAAAAGAAACTCATTGAAACAATTCATGCCCTAAAAAATGAAATCAACACCCTCAGGAAAGAGAAGCGAGATTATAAACAGGAAATAGAAAAACTTACACGAATTCATAAAGTTGAAAAGGTGACCCTTCTTCGGAGATCAGCAAGAGATAAAGATGACGAAATCTCCCGGATTAAAGAAGGCTACGAAGAAAGACTGTCCTCAGAACATAAAAGGTCAGATGCGATTATTGACGAACTAAGACGTAAAATGTCTTCCATGGAAAGAAAAGTTAAGGAATTAGAATTGCAACAGAGAAATGAGAGAAAGAAGTACCAGGAAGAAAAAATGACCTTCGAGAAAAGTCTCCTTCAAAGTCGAGAGGATTTGAAGATGACACTGGATATGGAGTACAGAAAAAAGCTAAGTGAAGAAAAGCTCAGATACGATGAAACTATCACAGGACTAACCAAGCAAATTTCCTGTTTGCAAGATCAAAGGAAACAAATTCAAGAAAAAATTTTAAGTAAGGAGTTGTTGACAAATTCTCACCTAAGCACAAGGCAGTTATCAAGGACTAAAGTGATAATTCAAATGGAAGAAGAATTTTTGGAGCGGGCTTCTCAGGAGAGAAGAATGATGGAAGAAAAGATTAGCGACCTTCAACAAGAAGTTACCAAATTAAAAAGGGAAAAGTGTGAGCTAAAGGAAACCATGGAAACTGAAAAACGGGAATTACAGGAAGATCTCGAAAAAATGCAAGAGGGCATGAGGCGAAAGCTGAGTAAAGCAAGAGACGAAATGGACAGACGAACGGAGGCCATGACCAAAGCAATGATGGAAAACAGAATTACAGCTGTCCAGGTATGTCTTGCATCACTTTGCCTATCATTCCATTTTATTCATCAGGCGTCTTAAAATTCGAAACAATGATAACTTGGCTGCGGTGTGTCTGTTATGTTCTCGATCAAGCGCTTGTGTGGTCTACCTCTCGGTCTCCTGCCCTCAACCTCCATTTCCCACGTCCTCTTCACCTCTTTCTCCTCACTCATTTTCTGCAAGTGACGATACCAGCGCAATTGTGCCAGCTGTACTCTGTCGGAGATGCTGTGAAGTCTCAATTCTCCCCTAATGTCGTCACTTTTTTTCCTATCCCGTAGTGTCACCCCATTATGCTTCGCAGCATCTTCATTTCTGTAGTCTTGAGCATTCTCTCCTCCTACCGTCTAAGTGTCCACACCCCCGCACCATATAGCATAACTGGTCTATTCACTGGTTCGTAGATTTTAACTTCCCTTTTAGGCCATGCCGCATTTGTTCTTGCTCTCACTGCTTCCTCAGACCCTCCATCTTCACTTAGGTAATGCTAAGATACTTGAATACTTCTACTTGATTCAGCTTTGTGTTGTTACAATACACAATCTTCACGTTCATTCGGTTCTTGCTGCTCGCCATTACCGTGGTGTTGACCTTTAGCCCGTATCTTGTGATTCCTTTCTGACCTTCCTGCCGCCACCTCAGCCAGTTCTGCTGCAGCTCTTCCTCACACCTCTTCATTTTCCAAATCATTTACGTAATATTTTTTTTGTGATAAATATTCAAATTGAATTGGATTTCTCTTTTTTTAGTCTTGTTGCGAAGTATCTTCTCAACATTCACCACAGTGCGAGGTGAAGCAGTATAGAGATCACATCAGCAGCGTGGAGCAAAGAAACCTGACCCTCAAAGCAAAAAATGAGAGACTTGAACGAGAATTGAGAGTAATGGTCGACCGATTTCGGAGCCTGGAAACTCGTAACAAAGACTTGGAAGCAGCTTCCAGAGAGGAGTGGGTAAGACCCGTACTGTTACCAGTGAAATGACACAGGTTAACTTTAAAGCATCGTTAATCGTTTGAAAGAAGATCTTTATATGTGCTCCCACGCCTTTGCAATGATTTGAAAGAGTTTAACAGATCAATCTTATCTCCCAGTAGAAAACGTCCTTGACTCTGAATCTAAATGTAGTTGGGCTTCAAACCTACTTCGATCCAAAGGATTTCTTCGAGGGGGTTTCTTGACGCTGTTATGCTCATTAGAATTAATTGTTTATTTCTGTGTAACAGCCTACGAGTTTCGTGCTATAGATATTTGAGACCACTTAAACTCTTTTTAGGCTTTTCAGGCCGGTACTTTTATAGGTACCGTTTTGAGTATTGATTTCATATAAGAGAGAGGTTGTTTTTGTCCAAAGAGTCATATGCCATTTTTACTGACTGCTTCTCAAACTGGGCCACGCCCGGGGGATTGTAAAAGACAAATTTAACCACGCATAAAGGACATTATCACAGCCCAATTTTCCAAGCGAAGCATTGAAATACCTTTAGACATAGTTCAGACTTCGTCTATTGTTCTCTACAGATCGCTATTTTATTTTACAGGGAGGAATCAGAGGCCACTTGCCACGCTCGAATATTGCGTATCAAGGAGGGGTAAATGCCAGGGAAGGCAACGATTTTTATGCGGGGTACAGCAGTGCTGGTCCACGTTCTGAACTTAGAATGTCCCAGCTTCACCAGAGATATTCTGCGGGATTTAACCAAGCTAATGCCCAAACATTGCCAAGCTCAGGACAGTCGTATGGCGACATTCTTGAAAGGGTTAGATATACTATGCACACCACAGGGAGTATATCAGACGCACTGGGAAGATCTAAACTTGGATCAGGTGCACAGAGCAACTTAAATATAGCTGGGACCACAAGCTCTGAGTTTCGAAGAAGTGGAGGTACTGCTAGTGGACCATTGAACCAGATTTCGGTAAATGCCTCTGGGAACGGAATTGTTTCGAGAGATGAATACTCTGGTATGAATAATGTGCAGGTTGTTTCTGGTCAATTAAATGGAAATGCTTTGAACAAGGTCACGAGAGATGTTTCTTTCGGAGGAGAAGAAGAAAATCAACCAGCATCCCAATTACCTTAAACAAACTTTGTTTAGATTGAATGGTTATGCCCATATATATATTTGACTGTGGCGGGGCATAGCTTCTTAAACTCCAGAATATAGACTTTGGGATGCTATAATGAGGCACATTGAAGGATATCTTATTTCAGTACCTTATGCAGTTGATTTTTAAGGTGACGTTTTTGCAGAAAGCGAAACCATGATTCTTATTGAGATCTTTTGTTGTGAAAAGTTAACGAACGAGAGTTTTCAAAATCGAGGGGTTTGTCCGCAAGCGTTTCCTTCTCCTTTCCTCCCCTCCCACCTCCATTTTTTTTGCGCTCGTCCTATTCTCGCGCGGCAGAAAAAAGAGTTCGCTCCTCGCCCACTGGAAACGCTTGCTATGCAGGCTACACAACCCGGCGCACCGAGCACCTAACACATTAGCATGGTATCTTTTGTAATCATATATAAGCATTTCATTTATATTTGTAATAATGGATTTACAATATGCGTTTAATTAATGACATGTTTTTTGGAAGGACAGCTAGTAGAGAGTGTGAATTTTTCTTTTGCATGTATAATACCGTATGATTTCCCTATACGGATGAGCAATGAGCATGTTTTGTTATTTAATTGTAAAGGATTGGTTTGTAAGTGGGCATTGTAAAAGTTAAGCATTTAATAAAAAAAAACACTAACATCCTTTTGTCTCAGAACAACCATTACACACCACTAGACGTTGGTTGTTTGGCTGTAGTTTCTTAAACAATGCCGGAAATTTGTGAGGAAAGCAATTAACGCCTTAGTGGAACCTGGGTTCCACGTTTTACCCCGAGATGATGTTGATAAGCGGGTATTGAACCGTATTGATATATTGACAACCGTATTGAGATATGTAACCAGCGGGTTGGGCATGGCGAACGAGGCTTGTAAAATCGTTTACTCGACTATTCCTTGTATGCTTCGGGGCCACTGAATAACTGAGAGATTTCATCAGAAACAACCTTCGTATAAGTTAACGATAGCAGGAAACAGCAGGATAGTGAGGGATTGCACGTGACTCCTTACCTCGAGCCGAATTTTCTGACTCTTCCGTATTGCCCACCGGCCACAAAGGAAAATGTTAGTTCTGAAAAATGAACTCGCGAAAAGGTTTGAAATTTTATTTCATCGGCCCTGGGGATTGATAGGTACTAATGGAGGAGAACCCGCCTCTCCATCCAGTTCTTAAAATTTCTCCCACTCAGAATGTCAAACACCGCTGATCAGAACACCCAGCGAACCTTATTCAGTCTTCTAATAAAGCCGACGATAGTTAATCAGTGATGTCTCCTTTTAAGAATTTGCTTGATCAGTCCGAGCCACAAAAATATCAAAGAAAGGCGAAAGAAAACCATTTTAAGTTTAGTCAAAGGTCAACGGAGACCCTTAGAAGTGCAAAGACAGCAGCAGAGCAGTCGCAGAACCTTGAAGAATACGAGAAATTGGTTTCTTAAGCCCAGATGTATAATATTTTTGCCAATAAATCAAAGTCAGTATCAATTTTTAAAGTGCGACACCGATTGTACAGTTATTTCGACTCGCCGGAAGCTTTATAAATGCTTAGATTTGTGACGTACTTTGAACTTTTTTTTAACTTTCTACTTTTTTTGTGAAAATAAACAATGCATAGCGAATAAGTGTCTGAAGCTTTTAAGGACTTCATTTATACGCAGCTTCGTTAAGATTTCCAGACATCACATTAACCCACTTTTAGGTATCCATTCGCAGTTCGGGCAAGAACGCTTAATTTTGGACCTCCGTCACGTGAAGTCATTCCTTTACAAGCAGAAGTTCAAGTCCGAGGACTTATGCGTCGCCATTCAAAGTTTCAATTTCGTCAAAGTGAAAGTCAAGTCATCAAATGGCTAATTTTTTCCTCGTGAATCGTGATTTCCACAGCAGCCGTGAAGCGTGATTTTGCAAAATTATTTTCCGTGAAACGAGAAATAAATGTTCAATTCGCTGTGAACCGTGATTTTCGATAACCCTTGTTCCGTAATAAATAATATTGCGTGACCGTCACAGGACGGTTGACCCTTGTTGGTCTGGTTTTCGGTGACCTTTGGCCAGCCATCATTATTACAGTCAACTCTCGTTATAGCGGACACCCTCGGGACCACGATTTGGTGTCCGTAATAGCGAGAGTCCGTAATAGCGGGGTGCGTGAAAATTTTTATTTTAAACCATATTTACAGAAGGGGGTCACAGGTGTGTTCATTTTCATTAACTCCAGTACTTTTTCAGACCCGTTGTCGCACGCAAAGAGCGTCAGAACTTTATTTGCAAACAGAAGAACTTAACAGAACAGGAGTTACGTACCCTTTGTGTACAGTACTAAGTACGTAAAAAACAGTCATCGTATGTTGCAGCAATGTCCATCATCGTTTTGGTTTCCTACTGTACTGAAGTACAGTAACCTACATTTCTAAAAAAAATTATTTTCGAGGAAAAGCCTGAACATCAGCTAGTGATTGCATCAGCTACCACATTTCCTTGAAATATCGTTCCAATCGGCTCTGTGTACTTCTCCTTTGAATTGCAACTTCCCCCACTTAGTCGCCAAGGAGACTAAATTCATTAGCAACTTAAACTCCCCTCTATGAATAACAAAAGCAGAAAAAATAGACTTGATATGTGCTATAACGAGAGAGAAAACAATAAAATTGTAACGTTGGGACCGAATAAAGTGTCCGTAAGTCCGTAATAGCGAGAGTCCGTAATAGCGGGAGTTTATTTCAGTCAAACGTCTGTAACTTTCGCCGGGGATTTAGCTGCTGTCCGTAATAGCGGGGTGTCCGTAATAGCGAGGTGTCCGCAAGGCGGGAGTTGACTGTACTGTGAAAACGGAAAAGACTAACTGAAACCGTTTTATGGAAATGAAAATCGGTTCATCTTCCAAACGCGAACTGGTATAGCGTGTCAACAAGCGGTCCGGTATGTAATGTGAAACGGTTTGACGAAAGGTCCATTGATTGAGTGTAAATTACAAATGCTTCATTGAAACAACAAATGACTCCGAAAGGAACTCATATGGTACAGATTAGCCTCCTTCGCAGCCATTTTTAGGCTCAGTTCGTCCCTGGGAATCGACCTAAAATGAAATGGTTTATGCAAAGGACATATGGTTTGCCCTAATGTGAAATGAAGTAAATAAAAAAAGGCGAGTGGTTCAAAGTATCAACAAATGATTCAATATAATCTGAAAAGGTTTAACAAATAGACGATTGATTTAGTGCAATCACAAATGGTTCAGCAAAACAACAAATGGTCTGAAAGGAACTCAAATCATACTGTCCACTGACAAACGAATCAACCTGTTCAGAAATGGTTTCTGCAAAGAAAAAATGGTTTGCCCTGATGTGAAATGAGGTAGAGAAAAAACAAGTGGTTTGGGCGACAACAAACGACTTAAAATGACATTGAATACCTCGCTGAACCGCCAAAATAGAACAGTCAAGTCTGAAATGGAACAGTCCATGTGGGGTCTGACGTCAAGATCTGACATCAACTGAAAATTTGGCGCGAAAGCAACTGGGATTTGTACATTCCGGTCAGTTTGCTTCTGCTTATTTCCTGTTACAAATATTTAGTGCCTTAATTAAAAGTTTTGTCGTAATGCCAAAGGAAGCAAGATGTTAACTGTAGTTACGATTGAAAGGTTTACACACGCAAATACATCATCTGCCATGATTCCTCATGTGGCAAAGTTTCCACAGCCCGACTTGTTTCGTTAATCGCTGTAGACCCTAGGACTTATTTATCGCCGGGTTTAATTGAAAGTAGTATGATTTTGGAATGAAATGGCTCGATCAATCTACCGGTGTCACTGATTACACTAAAGCGAAGCATGGTCGTGGCTTTACTGTTATGTTACAATTCTTATTCTCGATGGTTTCTGTCAGTAAGATTAAGCCAGCTTTCAGCTCTCTTCAGACGGGATGGTTTGAACACGAAATACGGCGTTTTTTTTGTCATTCTTATTATTATTGACAGTGAATAACACATAATTCTTTATTTTACATTTAAGTGAGATTTCGTTCACTAGTAGGTGTTAAAAACATTCTGAGATAATGTCTGCTAAATGCGGTAACACTAATATAGGAATGAAAAATATTCAGTTCTGGGAGTCTTTACCAGATACCACATATTATTTTATTTAGGGACAATAAAGGCTTTAAAAGCAGTGAAACCGTGACATCAACTCGTATTATGTGATACTTTAATACTGAGATTTGCCGATAGAATCGATCGCCGGAATAGAATAAACAAATTACTTAAAGGAATTTGTGAAGTATTTACCTTTCGCTTGTTGACCTTGACGGCCGCTTGACCTTTAGTGACCTTCTAAGTTTTCCACTTTTTCTTGAACCTAGAAAGTCCCCGGACTCCACAAAGAATCGAACGAACTTCAACGAAGAAACCTTAACCTGACCTTCATGTAAACTCGTCAAAGCGTTTTCCCGCTCTCCGCGAAATTGGCGCGAAAATTAGGCGCGAACTGCACCAGATGTCAGCGAAACGATATACACTTTACATTTTACACGATATTATTCAAATTACCAAATCAAGGAAGAAACCACTTTCGGGTATCTAATCATCTAAAAAGTAACTAACTAGAAACTTTATTTACGACTTTTGGAAATCTCGCCAACAAAATTATTTTAAAATGTTTTCTCCAGAGTGTCGTTGCCCGAATCAAGAGCGTTTTGCCCGAAAAATTACATAATTTCCTTAGCTGGGCTGCAGCTAAAAGGAAGCATTACGAGAAAACTAAATATTTGTGACAGGAAGTCAGCAGGAGCAAAATGATCGGGATGTACAAAGGGCAGGTGAAATCTCAGTTGTAAACAACCTTGGTTTCGCGCCAAATTTTCAGTTGATGTCAGATCTTGCCGTCAGACCCCACATGTACTGTTCCATTTCAGACTTGACTGTTCCATTTCACATTTGTATTCTTGGCGGTTCAACGAGGTATTTAATGTCACGCAAAGGCTTAATCTTTTTCCTACTATGCACTGAAAATGATTAGTTCAGGAAACATTCTTGTGTCCCACGATAGGTAAAGCCCTTTTGGCCAGTGGCCAGCCTATACCGAGGAGACATAAGGTCGTTATTCTTCCTAGTGTCTCTTTGGTGAGTTTTTGCACGATATTGAAAGCGTCCGCGAAGTAAATCAGGTGTAACAGTGTTAGGTTCTTTAAACATTTATACACCATCACAAGGTCATGAAACAGCAGTTTATCCCTTACATTAAACCATTTATTAAGGGACTTCAGCGTTTATGAAACATGATCGTACTTTCGTAAACCAGCTACGATTCTGCTGGCATAGTTCTGAACTAGTTGAAGTTTTCTAACGTTCTACTTACTCGTGCTACTCCTTACCGTCGAAAAATAAAATAATTCGCTGAAGACGAAAATAATAAAATAATTTGCGCGACGCCAGAGAGCGAATATTGAGATGGACGAGTCCGACATGAGATGTTTTCGATTTTCTTGTTTGATCCGTGAACGATTTGCTGTCTTCAGTTCTGACTTTCTTGCTGACTCCTTTAGCTCGTTGAAAAGGGCCAGGTTGAGGGTGAACGTCGCCACAAAAGAGAATAATATCAACCACGACGATACATAGATTGTAGGGCATCGTCATGATCGCTTGGCCACGCTTAGACCATTTCAAAGATGGAAGCTTTCCGCTTTGGCACAGCGACGAAACTCGACGAAAAAGGACACAGCGATTTGAGTTGAAGTAAATATCGTTGCTGGTGCTAACAAGGAACAAAAAAAGAGCAAGAATAATGATGAAGACTGCCTGAGCTGATGGACGGGCAAAAACGTGACCGACCGCCATGACTGCAATGACTGCATTCCAAGTTTTTCCACCATAGTAAACTTAAGCGAGAAAGTGATACCAACAAGATTGCGCCGCAGGCTTCACAAACGATAGGTTGGTCGAGCCCATCGGTTTAGAGATCAGGCCCCCAGTTGTTCCGGCGAAGGGTGGATAGCGCTAACCACTGGATAAATCACTATCCATTGGATAGTGCAATTCGTTTCGCTATTACTTATTTACTGGATAGAGATTTATCTGGTGGATAGCGATATCCGTCGTTTGAACAACTGGGGCAAGTTGGAGGAAAGAGAAAAATTGCGACGAGTCATTAATAGAGCTTAGCGGCTTTGCTCCTCGGAAAACTCCGTTTATGGTTTGAGTGAACCATTTGACAAAAGGCAACAAGACTACTTGTATTTAGGTTGCATCATTTCTAAATCACTTAGTCTGTTCTGCACTGCGCCAATGAACCAGTTCACGTTGCTCTTTCCCTTTTGACATACTTCGTATTTTTGCCGGTGACGGCCGCCCATAATATATAAGACGTGCATAATGCCATACCTTACTCACTGTCATCGTATATGGCATTTCTGTAAAGCGATTCCAGGAAAGTTCAATTGCAAAGAATACAGCAACGTGCCCTCAGGATAGTTTTCAAAAGGCGATTACACTTTATTGCCATCCTTATATATAAAGTTAAACATTATATAGTACCTAGCAGACAAAGACTTTAGTGTTAATTCATCTAGTTCTTGTTTTAGAAAAGGAATTTTCTTACACAGAGATTTAATTCTATACACTTTGGAAAGCATATTAGCTTGTTTTAACTAAATAAATTGACATTTGAATAAAATTGATTGATTGATTGATCGAGAAGGCGTTGGTTATTATTGCGCGTTTCTAGTGTCAAAATTCAAGCATGTATTCGGCAATTCAGTGAAACATTCAATTTCGCAAATCTTCAGTTTGGGAATTCAACAATTCAAACATTCATCTCGCTAATTCAAACCTTCAATTTAATTCAAGTTGAATATTTGAATTGTCGAATTGAAAGGTTTGAATCGAAGAAGGTTTGAATTTCCAAATTTAAGGTTGGAATTGCCGAACCGAGGGTTTGAATCTCCAAACTTAATGTCTTAATTGCCGAATTGAACGTTTGAATTGCGTGTTTAAATTTTGACACTAAAAATGCGCTACAGTATGTTCTCGCCATGCCATCCCAAAATAAACAATTTTGCACCATTTCATTGTGATGTGTGTTTTGTCGTGGAGTGGAGAGGAAATGTGCATAAGAACAGGAGACCAAAATATTGGTTTAAAAGGCATTTCCCCGCGTGTAATTTAAAGCGTTAATTTTGCTTTAGTTAATTAAGTCTGATCCAGTTCTGAACGAAAAATGGGAATCGCCTGTGCGTGACATTTTTGGGGGCTCTCAATTTTGAAATTCTGATTACTAACTAATGAGGCTAATGTTGGTCGAGCTTCATATGCCGGGGTGTATTTTTTTTTCCAATTTTTTTTGTTTCGATTTTTGCCGTTATTTCTCCAGTACTGTTATTTTCGAATGACCGGCATCTGTCTTTCATTTATGGTGGAAATTAGTCAAAAAATTACAACCTACCGAAGCTATGAAAGTTCTTAAGAGACATCTTAGTTTTATTTTTATATTTTTGTAAATCGAAGTTGGTTTTTTCCGAAATTAACGGTTTTTCGGAAATTGCTGATATTGAATTTATGGAATATACGCCAACTGCCAGAGACACTGAAGACTCGCCGAGCTCCACACTTTAAAATCGCATTGTAAAAGATTACACGATGATCGTCACGCAGTCACGCAACGTTCTCATTTGCTTGTTTGTTCGTGTTGTTGCCAATGTTATTGTCTGACTTTACTACAAACGGTTTGTAGTAAAGTCATAGTCGCACGGGAATTTGTCAGCCAATTCTTTTCGGACGTCAAGGGATCGAATCCAATTTTACAAAACAACAACAGTCGGAGAACAATTTTGCGAAAACAAACAAATGAGAATGTTGCGTGACGACCACCATGGAACTATGGCTATGTTTTTTTCGTTGTAATTGTATTGCGGAAGTTTTAGCGAAGTAAACATTAAAATGTGGTTTTAAAATGTGGAACTCAGGGAACCCTCAGTGTCTCTAGGAGTTAGCGTACATTTCCCGCAAAAACTCCAATTTCAGTCGAAAATTCTCTTAATTTCGAAAAACGAACAGAGATGTCCCTTTCGTAGCTTCTGTATGTTCCTTACTTTTTTGACTACTTTCCACCATAAATGAAGGAACGTTCGGAAATAACAGTACAGGAGAATAACGACAAAAGTTGAAACAAAAAAATTTGGAAAAAGAAAAGACACCCCGACCCCGACCCCGACCCCGACCCCGACCCCGACTTCGACCCCGGCCCCGGCCCCGCGTTTTGCGTTTTACTACCGAAATCGAGATTTTGAATGAAACTAAATGGAAGCCAAACGTGGTTCAAAACAGTTTCAACACTTTCAACACACTCTCTTTAGAACGAATGACGCTAGAACACTGTATCATGTAACAGCAATGTTATGTATGGTACCATATGAAACACCGATTATTTCCAAACAAGACGCTGTTTTAAGCGTTTACTCGAAATACCATGTGGCGTAGAAGTAGGGTGAAGTTTTTTTTATTTGCCGAGTACAGAACAAAGCAAGTAAATGTTTCTGCAGGCAGTTGCTCATTCACAACAAGGATGATAATGTACCGGTGAACTTCGCGTACCATCAAGCTACGTCACGCGTGACGTGAGTATTCAATTCTGAATTTCCCCTGGAAATTGATATATCGCAAATAGTTCGGTATGAACTTTCATTTTAATATAAAAGAAACATTGTTTGAAAAGTGAAAACTATTTCAAGCGTTTGATGAATTATTGTTCAGTTATTGTGCGTCTTTCGAACCAACGTTAGGAAAATTTTCAACATTCCGTTCAAATCTCTGAAGCCGTATGTTCACTTCAGTCTCGCGCATACTGGTCACGCGTGACATAGCTGGACTGTAATGTTTACGATTGCAAAGAAATTCACCAGGTGACATACCTATAGGGGTAGTTTGTTTTGGAAACAGGTTGTTGGAAAGGAAATAACGTGGGCGTCTTTGCGGGATCTA
>OX421448.1:51474698-51484698 GCA_949126865.1 Montipora capitata | reverse complement strand
TGAAATGCCACTCGAAGACCAAGGTCAGAGCTGGGAGATGGAAGTAATTGGGACAATTCCAATGGATAACAGTGGAGAGCTAGAGTCCTTGAGGCAGAAGATTCAGGTTTTAGAAAAGGAGAAGAAGAGCATAAATGACATGTATCTCAAATCTGTTACTGAGTTCGAAACGTCAAAAACAAAAATAATTCAAGAATACGAAATCAAGATCGGGCAATTGAAAATAGAGCGAGATAACTGGCAGAAGAAATATAATGACACCCAGAGAGAAGTGCAAAGACTTAAACAAAACATTGCCACGATGGAGGTCGAGAGTCTTCGAATGATTGAAGACGTAAAGAGAGAGTTGGCTAACAAATGTAAGATGGAGAAAAGTGAGCTGAAATCAAGCTTTTCTAGTGAAAAAGACGAAATGCAAGATAACTTTGAGGAGCAATTGCTAATACTGCGTTCTGAAAACGAGGGGCTCTTGAAGATGTACCAGAAGAGTACCCAAGACTATGAGACCAAGATAGTTGAAATTACTCAAGATTATGAAGTTAAACTTGGCCAACTTAAAATCGATAAGGAAAAACTTCAAAAGAAAGTTTCCAACTTCACTTCACAAATAGCTACATGGCGCGAGAAATATGCTGCCCTCGAAAGCGAGTCTGAAGAAAAACTAGCCAGCCTTAGAATCGAATTAACAGAGATGTTTCAGGCGGAGAAGGGAGAGATGGAAGTTACGTACTCCAAAGAGAAAGAAACAATGTCCCTAGCACATAAAAAAGATTTAGAATATTACGAGCTGAAAATCTCATCAGTTTCTCAACAGTGCGAAGAAAAAATAACAGAATTAAGAAATCAGAAAAATCAGTTTGAGGCCAATTATAACAGTTCTATGGAAGCAATAGCAGAGTTGAAGAAAAAATGCAAAGACACTGAGGAAAACTGTAAAATTCAGTTGAAGGAGTTTCAGGATAAACTGAAAGCTGAGTACACTCAGAAGGAGAACGCTTTAGAAAGTGAGCTTGATTCTGAGAAACAAGCGATAGTTTCCAAATATAAGAAAATGATCCAGCAAGGCGAAGTGCGAATCCAAGATATCCAAGCGCAAAACAAACTATTAATCAAGAAGCTGGAAACGGAGACGAAACAGTTGAGTGAGAAATACTCTGCAGAAATCGAGTTTTGGAAGGGAACACTTGCTCCCCTTGAAATAAAGTATAAGGAAGATTTGAAGGAATTGGAGAGAAACCTACTCCAGAAGTGCGAAAAAGAAAAGGACGAACGAGAAATTAATTTCATGGCTGAGAAAGCAGAACTTATGGAAAGTCATAAGTCTGCAATTCACGCGTATGAAGCTAAGATAACAAGCATTCAACAAGAATATGAAGTAAGAATTGCTCAAATGGAGAAGGAAATGGAAAGGCTCCAGGAGGCCAACAAATCAAACTTAGAAAAACTGCAACAAGAAAGTTTGTTGCTGAAGCAAAACCATGAAAAGCAACTGAAGGAAGTCAAAGACGAGATGACAGAAAAATGCAGCAAAGAAAAAAATGAAATTGAAGAGGTGCTTACTAAACAGAAGACGGCTTTGATCGAAACACACAAAACTGTTGTACAAGAGTATGAAGAAAAGATAACTGTCCTGCAGACAGAAATGGAAGCACAAGAAGAAATGACGGAGAGAGAAATAAAAGGTTTGAAAGACGCGCACCAGAAAGCCTTAAGGGCACAAAGGAAAGAAATGGCTGAGTTGGAAAAACAGCATAACCTGAAAGCCAAGGAGCTAAAAGAAGAAATGATCGCGACCTTTCACAAGGAAAAGGCAGATTTGGAGACAGGCTTTCAGAAGCAGACGGAAGACCTGAGAGCTTCTTCTACAAACACAATAAAAACGTATGAGGAGCAAATATCTGGTATAAAAGAGAAGTACGAGAATAAATGCGTAGCTTTAGAAGGAACTATGGAGAGCAACGAGGAAAAGTACAAAGAAAAGATACAAGTCTTAAGGGAAGAAATGTCAAGTGCAATCGATAAGTATGAGCAGCTTCTGAAAGAAACGAAGAAGCAACTTCGACAAAAATATGACAAAGAAAAGGAAGAAATGGAAAGCGAATTCACCCAGGAGAAGGACAAGTTAAATAGCACACACGACCAAGTAGTGAGGGATTTTGAGAAGAAGATTTCTGATTTACAAGAAGAGATGAAAACAAAGCTGGAGAAATTGCAGGAAGAGAGAAAAACCATGGAAGAAAGGAGTAGCAAAAAGGAAGAAGAATTGATTCAGATGTGCAAAACCTTGGACGAAACATACAAGGCAAAGATAGCAGATATTAAGACGTCTATGAAGGAGAAATGTGATAAGGAAAAGAGCGACATTGAAACAAACTTCGACCATGAGAAAGAACAGTTATTGGACAGGCAGAGTGAAATTGTAAAGAAGTACGAAATGAAAATTACAGGAATGCTTCAAGAGTCTGACAAGAGAAATACTCATTTTGCTGCGGAGAAAGAAAAACTAGAAGCACAGAAGAAAAAACTACAAGCACAGCTCGACAAACTACGGAAGGAGACGCTGAAATTAAGGGAACAATACGATGCAAATATGAGAAGCACTAAACAGGAAATGACGGAGAAGTTCCAAAAAGAGAACTGTGAAATGGAAAAGGAACTTAAAACGGAAATGGATAACATGAAGACACAGCATCACAAAAAGCTTCAGCAACTGAGGACAGAAAGAGATGATATCATCACGAAACTTGAACAAATGACCCAAAATTTTGAGACCAAGATAAAAGAGATGCAGCAACAAAATGAAATTAAGATAACCGAGATTACCACAGAAAAGCAAAGGCTTTCAGAAAAATGCCAAGACCTGGAAAGGAAGACCAGCCAGGATGCAGCTAGTTATAGAGCTGAAACCGATGAGCTTAAAGAGAAAATTCATAAACAAGAGAAATGGCTACAAGAAAACAGAACGAAAAGAGACGAAGATATTCGTAAGCTTAATGAGGTCAATGTAAAGTTAAAAGAGGACCTTGACGAGAAGGTGACACAAGTGGAATCTGGAATCAAAGAGCTTGATCGGGTGAGATCTAATCTGAAAGATACTCGAGTTGAATCGGAATCAAAAATAGCGGTGATAAAGGAGAAAATCAATGAATTGGAAAAGGAAAGAAAGCGTTTGATTGATCGCACGCAACACCTTGAAATGACCAAAAAAGAGCTCGCAGCTAGTTACGAAGAACAAATACGCAGAGAAAAGAAAGAAATAGAAAGGAATTGCTCGACTCAGGTATCGAAACTTCAAGAGGCTTTAAATAAGGAGTTACAAGAAAAAGGCAAACTGCGAGTTCAAGCTCTGGAGCTTTCGAATGAACTGAAAATGTCGAAAACAAATTTTGCAAATTTTGAGGAGGAAACTGCAAAGGATCTGAAAGATCTAAGGAAAAAACATGAGATAGAGATGTGCGACCAGAGGAAAGGATACGAAAAGGAAATAGGTGGTTTGAAAAAGATGCTAGAGGAGCACAACGCAACTATCGAAGCCTTGGAAAAAGAAAAAATGGACCTTGCTGAAAATGTCGGTGAAATGACGATATCCATGACTGGACTGCAAGATAAAGCCAGCAAAGAAAGAGCTCAGTGGGAGAAAGACATCACAGAAAGGCAAAATGAGAAAGAAACACTTCAAGGGCAAAAAGAAAAGCTTATTAGAGAATCAGAAAAACTACGCTTGAAATTGGAAGACGTTAAAAAAAATCTAAAAGAAAGTGGGGAAGAACATGTAGCTTCCCTAAAAGCGATGAACTTAAGAATGAAGGAGTACGAGTCTAAGTTAAAGCTTCACTTGGATCTCGAGGTATCCAACCGTGAGATGCAAAACGAAATTTTGCGTTTACGAGGTCAAATAGATGGTCTGCAGACAAAGGAATTAAAATTTCAGCAGGAAAACGCTGACATAAACCGGAGGGCTACAGAATTAGAAAACGCCAACAATAACTTTGTACGCGTAATAGAATCACTCAACAAAAAGCTATCAGATTTGGAGGTTACATGGAACAAGGAAAGAGAAAAATGCAAGGAGAATAGTGAATTAGAAAAGAAAAAGCACAGCAGTGAGAAAGACAAGTGGAAAGAAGAAGTCCACCGGTTAGAAAAAGTGATAAGTCTGCTAGAAAGCGAAATTCAGCGTTTGAAAAATTGCATTGATTCGGTTGGAGAAGAAAGGAAGAGTGTTGAGGGTCGCCTTAGCGTTGAACGTCAAACCTTCATGGAGAAATACGAGAGTGAGAAGAAAAGGGCGGGTACCTTACAAGCAGAGCTTCAGCAGAAGACTTCTACTTTACAGGAGAAAAGTAAAGAATGGAAACAACAAGCAGACGAAATGGTCAACAAGCACATAGAGGAGCAAGACATTCTCAAAAAAGAAGCCAAAACTCTAAAGGAAGACTATGAAAGACAAATAAAGGAGCTAAAAGAGGAGGCAGCAATGGGAAGGGAGGTGTGTGAAAGAAAGCTAATCCAACTAGAGCTAACCTACAAAAACGAGATTACTACAGTGCGATACGAACGCGAGACCCACTTTAGAGAGGTGACTAGCAAGGAGATAGAAAAGATGAGGAAGGAATTGGAAAACGAAAAGGGTGACTTTCAACAGACGCTCCTTGCAGAGAAGAAACAACTGATTGATGAATACAACTTGAGAATCAAAGAAGAAAACGGCAAGCTCGATAAAATTGAAGAGAAGTATAGGGCTGAGGTCGATTCCTTAACCAGGACCAAGTATGAACTACAAAACAAACTTTTTGACTTGGAGAGG
Source organism: Montipora capitata (assembly GCA_949126865.1). Lineage (NCBI taxonomy): Eukaryota > Metazoa > Cnidaria > Anthozoa > Scleractinia > Acroporidae > Montipora > Montipora capitata. The sequence continues at coordinate 51,479,891 of OX421448.1, read as the reverse complement.
GAAATGGAGCGAGCAAAAGAACAAATGACTTACAGCTTTGCTGAAGAGCGTAGAAAACTAGAGTGTGAATTCGAGACGCAGATTAGGGAAATGAAGGAAAAACACAGGGTAGACCTCATCAACCGTTGGGAAGAGGATATGCAGAACATGGAAGCAAAATTCAAAACTGACAGACAGGAATTTGAACAGCAAATCCAACTTGAATACAAGGCCGCCATGACAGCCAAAGTATCGTCAAAGGAAAAGCAGTTGCAACAATCCCTGTTCATATTGGAGCAAGAATTCAACACTAAAAAGGATAAGTTTATGGACACAGAAAGATCATTAAAGATGGAGAATGAACTATTAATGCGCGACAAACATACACTTCTTGAACAAAACAAAAAAGACAAGGAGGAGCTATCCAAGAAAATGGAACATGAAAAGGAGTTGATTCAGGTTACGGTGGATGCTTTGAGCCGGGAAATGTCGAAAATGAGAGAGGATAAGAATTTTCTCGTCGATTCTTTTTCGAGGGAGAAAAAAGAAGTGGAAAGAAAACACGACACCGAAATGACAGAGCTTAGAGAAAGACTAGAAAGAAACAAGCAAGAATTGGTGACGAGACTTCGTGAAGAAAACAACCAGTCTATTGAAGCTATTCAAAGATCGAGGGAAGCGACTATCACTGCCTTAAGAGATAAACTTGCTAAATCAGAAAAAAAAGTAAACGAAATGGAAGGAAACTTTAAAAGAGAGAAAGGCAAGTTGGAGCATCAGTTTGAGCACGAGAAAATGGAATTAGAGCTGAGAAACCAAAAGGTCACCCAAGAGGTAAAGATCATTTTAGAACAAGAACTCTCCAAGAGATCTCAAGAAGAGACGAAAATCCGCGAGAATACCATGTCAAGTTTACGAAGCGAAATCGCAGAGCTTCGGGGAAGCAAGTCGAGGCTTGAGACAGCGTTGTCTGAACAGCGTATGCTTGCCTTCCAGCTTCAAAGAGACATTAAACTGCTAAAGGGTGGGACGCTAGTGTCAACTCCCAGGAATGCCGATCTAAGCTTCTTGGAACGCGAACTTCAAGAACTAAAGCGCAAAAACGAATCACTGAAAATGGCTACAAAGGAGGCCCAATTTTTCAACAACGAGTTGCTCAAGTGGGACAGCGGGAAGAACTGTCATGTTTTGAAAGCTGCTCAAGAACTGAAGTACATGGCGTCACCAGGAAAACCATTCGAAATACAGGTAAGTGAAAGGTAAAAATGAAAATGTAATGTATGCGGTAGAACTACAGCCACAAAATTATTAAGGCCAGGCTTTGTCCATTAAATGTAGCTAGAGTCCGTTTGAGTATGTGCTTGAGACCAAAAAGAATTGACAATGACTCGCCTGAGCTTCCGGAGGTTTCGGAGACGCGAATTTTTAAGTTATTGGCTGCGTTAAACCCTTCTAAGGCGTGTGGTCCAGACAAGTTACCCAACTGGATGCTCAAGGACTATGCTGAACTTTTGTCCAATCAGCAGAATCATCAACTTCTCCTTAAAAGAACAGTCTCTTCCGAAGATCTGGAAATTCGCGGACGTGTCTACTCTACCAAAAGTGAAGCCGGTTGAAGACCTGAAGAAACAGCTCAGATCTATCTCCTTTACCCCATGTCTTTCGAAGGTCGCAGAAGAGTGCGTGGTTCGCGATTACGTAAAACCTGCAGTTCTAGTTGTGCTCGATCCAAGCCAATATGGAGCTGTTTCCAATTCCTCAACCTTCCAGGCGCTGATGCACATGCTTCACAACTGGTCCAAGGAAACCGATGGCAACGGCGCTACAGTTAGAACTATAATTCTCTTTGATGAAAGAAAAGCCTTCGACTTTATAGATCATAGAATACTTGTAAAGAAATTGGGCAGGTTAAATCTGCCCACAAGAATTATCAATTGGATCATAGATTTCCTTTCTAATTGTTCCCAAAGGATCAAACTATCTGAGGGATGTTACTCCGAGTGGGGTTCAGTGCCCTCCGGGGTCCTTCAGGGAGCAAAACTAGGCCCATGGCTATTCCTTGTACTCATAAATGATTTAGATGTTAATAACTTATCATACGTATGGAAATACGTCGACGATATGACCGCATCAGAAGTCGTTGCCAATGGAAACCGAAGTTGTGCCCAGGAGATCGCGGACAAGGTTGCGGAGTGGTCTACGCAGAACAGAGTCAAACTCAATAGCGACAAGTGTAAGGAGCTCAGGATATCTTTCGCAAAAGATGAGCCCCAGTTTGCGTCTATTGTAGTAGATGGTAAAGAACTAGAGAGGGTGACTAGTGCTAAAACGGTTTGACCATATCGAGCAACCTTATGTGGAACGATCATATTAGTGACGTAATCATGAAAAGCGTCAAAGCGTCCGTATTTCTTAGTGCAGTTAAAAAGATCAAGAGTTCCTCGGCAGGATATGTCCCCCTTTTACACTGCTTGTATTCGCTCTGTTCTTACGCACCACCTGTCTTTTTCTATGCCCTGCCAAAGTACCTAAAAGACGAGTTGGTGCGAGTTGAAAAGCGGGCCATGTCTATAATATGCTCAGGACTTCCCTACCAGAAGGTCATCGAAAAAGTGAACATTGTCCCTATTGTAGATTTCATCACCGGGCTCTGCACTAATACTTTCGACACCATTATTAAGGACCCTGAACACCGTCTGAACAGTTTAATACCATTTAGTGGACCGTCACGGTATACTCTAAGGTGCAACAGGCGTTTTACCGTACCTAAAAGTACGACAGATCGTTTTAAAAATAGTTTTATTATTAGATCTTGTATTGATAATAAATATATATAGATAGTTAGTTTCCCTTTTTATCATATTCGTTATACATTTATTTTATAATTGTGCTTAGCTCTATACAGAATTTTTATCGATTTATTATTTGTAAATACGCAATTCAGCCTTCGGGCTGCAATGTATTGATCACTATCTATCTATCTATCTATCTATCTATCTATCTATCTATCTATCTATCTATCTATCTATCTATCTATCTATCTATCTATCTATCTATCTATGTAATAATGAAAGCTGTAACCCGTCCTCTTTGGCTTGCATGTCCGGCGTCTATCCGTACGTATGGATTACATGGATATAAGAATTCATGGCAAGTACAAAATCATTTGCGGTCACATAAAATGCATGTACAACCAAACATGATAGTTGCTTTCAAAAAAATAATCAATATTTATGAACAAAAGTTTTTTTTCACTTTAGTTATTATTTGTTTTCACTTCTAATTATTTGTTTATTATTTGTTACACTGTCGTTTCGTACGTGACTAGATTCCTTTCACCCCTTTTCCTTTATAAGCTTGTAATTTTTGCATTACTAGGTCCGCTTCTACTTTTGCTTCGGAGAGTAACGTTTGAGAAACAATTAAAGTTCGAATGAGCCTTCTACTTTCCGTTTTTTAGGTGTTTTAAAGCCATTTCTGTTCGGTCAATTCATTTGATGTGACCACATGGCTCCCAAAAGACCTCCACTAGTACTGTTACTTTACTTCTGTGGTCAGGAAAATTTTACTGGAGGAAGTTGGGAAAGGAAGAGTCTTTACAGTAGTCTATTTCCTCTATTTTATGAATGATTTCTTTTCCGGGAATTTTTGTGTAGTGTTATAATGTGTACATATGGTACAAAAGCAGAGAGCTGAAAAAGCCGCTGGAATTTCAACCTTGACTGAAACCGAATTTCCAAGGAACGGAAAAAATTGAAAAGTTTCTCAACTTGATACATATACCCATACTGCCTTATTACAGTTAAATGGGTGCCTATGCTCTCAATCAAGTTTGCCAGTAAAATCATAATTTTCCGCTTCTTTTAATTAATTGATGAAGGTGTTGGAGGGATTATTCCTGTGGCATTTGGCTAGAAGACCTTTGAACGACCAGCCGTATGTAAGATATTGATTAAAAACTGACGACTATAACCTGTAATCCTATCCCACTTTTTCACAAGCTTTGCCTGTCAAATTTGCCCGACTGCGGGAGGATTTGTGGGTAATCTTTTTGTAAAGCGGCTAAGTATCCACTTTTTTTCGAGCCTCAGTTCTACTCTTGGGAAATGCATGAAATTTCTCAAACAACAAAAAGAACATCAAACCTGTCCAGAACTGAAGGCGAAATAATGAGTTACCCTTCACGTTTTCTTGGCAAAATGGTTTATTCCATACAGAAATAAACCAACAGTATCCAAATTTATTATTTCTCTGGTCAATACAATGTTTGTCTATCCCCTTTTTAGTTCCCTTTACCGCAAAACCGGTTAAACTATTTGAAGCGAGTGTTGGTCCTTTGTGCGTCTTCGTTCCTTTTTGGACCGTATTCGTGCTTGAATTTATAGTTTCGCAAAATGATGACACGAAATGTAAACAAAAACTTTCTGTTTTGTTTAAGAAAATCCACCCTTCCCGTTCCTCTGGTTAATATGGTTTTTTTCCTTTGCTTTTTTTCTTTGCAAGGACCATGTGACTAAGTTGGGATACGAAGAACTAAGACATTTTGATGAGCCAATGTTTGAAGGTGTACGACCAAGTCCCAGGGGAGATAAGCAGGTACAGAAAGATTAGGGAAAGATAATTCCTTTGGCAAAGAAGGCTAAAACGTTCTTTTAGGCTAATGTCGACCTCTCAATCGACAATCTATCTTGAATTGGCATTATTAAAAAGCAAGAATTTTGTAATATCATCTGGGCTGATGAAATTTCATTGACCCTCTAGGGAGATTGAATAGTTGATGTTTCGAGCGGCATTAGCGATTCGCCAGAGCGAATCCAGGGATTCTGGTTTTTGAGCATCGGTTTTGGTGGGTACACGGTTATTAAAAAAAAAGTATAAAGAAAGAAATGGCGTTAATTGATTTTACTTGGAAGGAGAGTGCTGATATGGAAAGAAAGTTCTTGTTCATTGAAAACTGCTCGTCTCTTCATGTTGCCTTATTGGAGAGCAGTATATGGCGTTAGGGGTTTGGCTCCTGAAGTGCGCTAAGACTTTTATTTCTATGTATTTATGAATTTATTCTTGCTTATTACGGTACTATGCTTCAACCAATAGCGTTGCTCCCCTCAGTTTATACTACCACATTTCCCCCGTTTGAAATACTTACAAATGTAGCACCACAGATTCTTTAGAAACTGACCTCATTACCTAAAATTAATAACCAATAACATTAAA
>OX421448.1:51464698-51472198 GCA_949126865.1 Montipora capitata | reverse complement strand
CTCTCGTAAACCATCGTTTTGCTCGTATAATATTATTGCCTTAGTTGCAATCAAGATCTCTTTTTCATGGTGTGTGAGACGGAGCTTTCGAGTCCAACCATTTGCAGTTGATCAGTTATAAAGGCTCGCAAATTATTGCCCCCTCAGATATTTTGTCCAGTTACATAGATACTGTCACAACACATAAAACATTTCAGATTTTAACTGTTACTTAAAGGATGATGTCCCTTCATAACGAGAGGTCCGTTACGTGCCTTTTATCTACTGTTACTTTAACATTGTTTTTTGTTGGCAATGGTGTCGGAATTGGCCCAATTAGTCAAAACCAAACGCGTCAGTCAAGTTCAAACTAGTGTACATCCCCTCAGTCTAGATATTTGGCACGTGCCTCAGTCCAAGAGAGTGTTCATTTGCATGCCCTACCCTCAGCTGGGTGTGTCTGACAAATACTCCTTCCAAAAAGAAATTTTGGCTAGTGTCAAATCATTCTACCACATTCCCCGTAACCATTGTTATTAGTCTCAGCGGTCTGTAACCCAACGCAAGGTGTGTTTTAAGCGTTGTTTATCGTATTAGCCGTTGAATTTGGACGAATTGTTGACCTAGTAAGAAAATGATGAACTGCAGGTTGGTTGTTGATGTTGGAACCAATTTTGATTTCTTGAATTTTGCACCATTCTGGCAACCCTAGAAAACCGATTAAATTTTCAAATGATACCAGAGTTGATTCGTACCTTCGCTTCTTTCTTCTTGATCATGTAAAAACTGCAAAAGTAGAGCGTTAAGGTCAATTTTTAGTTTCAATGAACGAACTAGATTAACGCGCGTACCAGGAGTGTGAACTCCTGAGCCACTATTATCATCAAAGAAAGAAAAAACAAACAAATAAACAAATGTTACAGGTTTAAATTAAATTCAGGTTACAATGATATCAACCTAGGTCATTTTATTTGAAACTAGTTTGAAAACAAATTCACCTAGGTTAAATTGTTTCCAACCAGTTTATTATCAACTGTCTAAAAAAGGGTTTTCCTTTTTTGGGAGATATAAGAAACATTTCCCAGCAAGTTACAATTAAGTTAATTTATCTCGTTATGCAAACTACACCAGGAACACTTGGGGCCGCATTATTCGTCACTGCAAGTCACCCAATTCAAGCATCTGGTTATCTTTTTCCGTATGCAAATAGATCTGATTGATTTGTAACCTCTAACTGTTTCCGCTAAGGAGCATAACTGGGTTCTTCACGTTACAGATCCTTACTCAAAGTTCCTCTCAGACATATAGAAACATAATACGTTGCTACAACCCTAGAATGTCTATTCTAGCATGGATGGTGGGATTTCCGATAAAATGGAAAATAATTTGTGAGTTAAGTGATGACTGACTTTGCCACAACTTGAACACAACATTAAACATGTTCGCGGTGAACGAATTAATCTACTGATCGACTCAGGGTCTACTGGAACAGGCAAACATTTGCAGTTTAATTAAAGAAAAGAACTTTTACATTGAAGGAGATGAAGAAAAAATCGAATTTATTAGCAGCACAGAAGTTCAACCCAGCACAACAGAACTTTAATCTTCCCGCCTTAAAGTCAAGAAATGCTGCAAACAGAGAGCAACAGTGAAAGAAGCTGAAAACCAAATTGACTAAAAGGGTGACAATATAGTCAAAAGTCCAAAGAAAAATATTACAAGGAAAAGTATACATGTTCCGGGTAAAATCCGTGTTCAGGTTGAATCGGTTTTAACCTGGTACAGTCTGTAGGTTAAATTGGTGATCCTCATTTTACCATAGGTTGTATACGCACTCAGGTGGATTAGAACAACTTTTTTGGAGCTTAAATTAAGCCTAGCCTATAGAAAAATTAGGGTCAGCGCGAGTGGCTGAAGAGGCCGATCCGAGATCTGCTGTGTCATGGGGGGATGGCCTGGGATGGCTGGTTTCTCCCCTCTTTTCTCTTTTGTCTTTTCTAGGCTGCCGTCGCCCTCCTGTTGTCCTCTGCGACTTTCACGCCCTGTCTCACAGCCTGGAGCCAGGCTGGGCGGTCATTTGCCTGCTTCTCCCAAGTGTCAATGTCTATGCCACACTGTTTGAGGTCTCTTTTGCAGGTGTCTTTGTATCGGAGGAGAGGGCGGCCAGTTCTTCGTTTGCCCTCTGTCAGTTCACCATACAAAGTGTCTTTGGGAATGCGGCCAGGTTCCATGCGCTTCACATGGCCAAGCCAGCGCAGGCGTCTCTCGCTAAGCATGGCAAACATACTGTTCATGTTGGCTCTTTCTCGCACCTCCGTGTCTGGTACTCTCTCTTCCCAGTGGAGAATGCACCGCAGGCATCTCATGTGGAAGCTGTTTAGTTTCTTCTCCTGCTTCGCGTAGGTGGTCCATGACTCACTGCCATAGAGAAGAGTGCTGAGCACACGGGCCTGGTAGACACTTAGTCTGGTCTTCTCAGTCAGGCTGAAGTTGTTCCAGACTCTCTTGGTTAGCCTGGCCATGACTGCTGCTGCTTTGGGAATCCTGTTGCTCACCTTTACCTGGATGTTGAGTGTGCTGGAGATGGTGGACCCGAGGTAGGTGAAGTTCTCCACAGCTTCCAGCGTGTGTCCGTCAATGCTGATGGTAGGAGGATGGTCTGAGTCTTGTGCCATCACATTGGTCTTCTTTATACTGATGACCGAACTCCTTGCAGGCATGGGAGAGACGACTGACAAGCTGCTGCAGGCCGTCTTCTGTGTGAGAAGTCAAGGCTGCGTCGTCCGCGAATAGCATCTCGCGGGTGAGCACGCGTGTGACTTTTGTTTTCGCACGCAGTCGGGCAATGCTGAAGAGCTTTCTGTCTGCCCTGGTGTGGATGTAGACTCCCTCGCTGCAGTCCCTGAAGGCGTACTGGAGGAGCATGGAGAAAAATATATCGAAAAGTGTCGGCGTAAGGACGCACCCCTGTTTCATCCCGCTGCTGACTGGGAAGGCTTCGGATGTCGCCCCATTGAAACAGACCGGCTAGCTCAGAGGCCGCACTGGGACTCTGGGTAGACGCGGGTTGCAAGGAACTGCAGGCCAGTAAGGGCAACTAGGGCAAACACTTTGCCAACGATGCTGAGGAGAGATATCCCTGGGTAGTTGTTGCAGTCGCTCCTGTCTCCTTTGTTTTTATACAAGATGACTATGTTGGCGTCGCGCATGTCCTGAGGGATGTGGCCTTCTTCATAGGCAGAGCAGTTCGTGGAGGTGTTCGAGGAGGGCGGGCTTCCCACTCTTCAAAACTTCTGCAGGAATGGCATCGGTGCCAGGCGCCTTGCCGCAGGCGAGGTTGTCTGTGGCTTTGTCGAGCTCTTCTGTGGTGGGTGACGAGTCAAGCTCGTCCATGACAGGCAAAACTGGGATGACGTCGAGGGCAGTTTCCGTTACGACACTCTGGGTGGCATACAGCTCGAGGTAATGTTCGACCCAGCGCTCTGTTTGCCTTGGTCTGTGATGGTATCGGCAGATCGGCAGACTTGGACTTGAGAGGGGCTAATTTGGAGGAGGTTGTTACCGTGGCCTTATTTATGCCCGCGTACATGCCTCTTGCATCTCCGAAGTCCGCAGCTCGCTGTATGTTGTTGCAGAGGTTCGGCCAGTAGGTGTCGGCGCAGTGGCGGGCAGTCTGCTGAGACTTCTTCCTGGCTGCCCGTAGGGCAGCGAGCGTGCTTGGACCTGGCTCAGCCTTGTAGGCCAGGAGGGCCTTCCTCTTCTCCTCAGTCACCGGCTCCATCTCCTCCCAGTGGGCCTCGTACCAGTCAGCGTTCTTATGCTCTTTCTTGCCATGGGCGGTGATGGCTGATGTGTACGTGGATGGCATTGCGTATGCGGGCAGAGCTCTGAGCTTTAAGCTTTGACTTTGGTCTGAGTTTTGAGCTTTGATTTTTACAACGTACATAATTTACTATTCTCACCGGGGCCATCTCGTACAAACGTCCCAAATCCTTTGGGGATTCAAGTGTGACAAGTCTGTGTGACAAATTTAGTTTTCGCGTCTGTGTGACAAACTTGGTTTTCCGTCTGTTTGGCAAGTTTAGGTCTCACGTCTGTGTGACAAATTTAGTTTTCTTGTCTGTGTGACGACTTACGTTTCCGTCTGTGTGACAAATTTAGTTTTCGCGTCTATGTGACAACTTAAGTTTTCGTCTGTGTGACAAAAATTTAGTCTTCGCGTCTGTGTGACAAGTCTGTGTGACAAATTTAATTTTCGCGTCTGTGTGACGAGTTCAGTTTTCCGTCTGTGTGACAAGTGTGTGTGACAAAATAATTTAGTTTTCGCGTCTGTGTGACTGGTTTGGTTTTCCGTCTGGGTGAGAAGTTTAATCTTCGCGTCTGTGTGACAGGTTTAATTTTTGCGTCTGGGTGACAAGTATAGTTTTTCTCGTCTGTGTAAATTTAGTTTTCTTTTTCGTGTTATTGATTTAATTTTCGCGCCTGTGTGTCAAGATTGGTTTTCACGTCTGTGTGACAAATTTATTCTTTTCGTCTCTGTTACAAATTTGGTTTTCTCGCCTGTGTGTCAGGTTTAGCTTTCATATCTGTCTGTCGTCATTTGGTTCTCGCTTCTGCGTGGTAAGCGTCTATGTGACAAGATTTTTATCCCTTTGCAGGGTTATGAGGACCTTCGCCAAGCAGTAGAGTCCTTGCGATCGGCCCTTAATGTTTCCAAAGTGAATCAGTCCTTGGAGTCAGTTAGAGTTCTCGCCTCTCGTCCTGCCGCACTTCTCGATCCTTTCGCCCTCCTTGCGGCCTTGGAGCAATTGTCAGACCACGCTAGGAAGGCGAACCACCCTCAGCGCAAGAAGTTCGATGCTATTTTTAAACAGTGTCGCCCCCTTGCAAACTCCAACTCACTTGCTGAAGTGGTGCTGCAACTCCTTGGGGATAAGGAGGAAAGAGACGTGGCTTCCCAGATCCGAAAGATTTTTAAAGGTCACTCTTCTCCTAGAAGTTCTTCTCCAGGGCAGGCCTTTGATTTTTGGGGAGACAATTCCGGCGTCCCGCGTCCAGGCCCCTATGCCGGAGGCTCATTTGGTCGCGGTGGACGCTTCAGACCACAGTACTTCCGGCCCGGAACCCTTCCTCGACGCTGTTTTAATTGCAGAAGAGTTGGTTATTTTGCTAGGAATTGCCCGTTAGTCTCTAAAGCTGTTAAAAAGTGATGTTTCCTTCCAATATATTGGAGTTTCGGTGCCTTTGATCGTTTACCCTAGGTATCTCTTTGTTCTCCTGTAATGGAAGTCTACGCCACATTAAAGTTTGCTTTGTCAATTACTTTGTATTTGTTTCGCTTGTTTTTGGTAACCGCTGGTATGCCTTCGAAGGGGTCTTCTTATACCCTTAATTGCTCTGTTCCTGGACGGGGTATTTCGGGGCTGCTTCGTTTTCTCTGAAAACCGTTCGTCGGACTTAGGAAGAACTAAGTCTAAAGAAGTGCTTCTTTTTCCCGACTCTTCCGGGTTACTCTTTAACCATACTTTTGGTAAGACATTAAGGGGAAATTCTACACACCTTTTTTCTGTAAGGAGTTCTAGCAATTCTGTTATTTGTCCAGTGCGTAATTTTGTTCAATTCGAAATTTTGCGTAAGAAAGGGCTTCTCGTCGCTGTCCATGACATGAACGCGTGAACAGACTAGTACTACTGGTGCGTAGAAAGGTTAACAAGAATCAAAACAACTCTAACAAAGGTTAAAAAAATTAGGTCTGTTGTTTCTCAAAAACTTGTGAAAATCACGCCGTTATGCCATGAACTTTTTCAAAAGTCTTTTTTTCAAAATCCTGCAAAAATCACACAATTATGTCAATTCCATTGTCTTCGTTTTGATCCCACGAAGGTGTGAACCTCCAAATTAGCTAGTACTTGTTCTCTTAAACAAAAGATCTTAAAAGAAAGAATAAAGGAGTTGTATAACATTAACTTAATATCAAAAGGGATAGGGCGTTTGACTACGTTAAGTACACGTATTTTTCGACTAATTTTGTGGCATAGGCCAGCAATATGTTCATGAAAATTAAGTTTGTCGTCAATGGTAACTCCGAGTAATTTAATACAGTTTTATTCTCGTTTTAGTTCTTGATCCGCCCCATTGAACTTAAAATCAACAAAGGATCTTCCCGGAGCTAGGCCAAAACTTTGGAACTTACGTGGATAAGCCTTAAGCGAATTCGTGGAAAACCAGAATAGAGAATCTTTAAGGTCATCGTTAATAGTAGTCTCAATAGTCGATTGACATTCATGGCTAAATTGGAGTTGATTGTCATTTGCATAGGTATTTATTTGAGTTTTAGTAACATAGAATTGAAAATCATTAACAAAAAAGGACGGACCCTTGCTTACTCCCCTAGAGACTGCTGACCAGTCAGAAAAGCTGTCTCAGATTTTAACACGTCTGCGTTCGAAGAGAAAACGTTTCATCAGATCAGTACTCCAAGACAAGAGTCCATAAGCAGCAAGGTTAGCCAAAAGAAGGTCAAGTGGCAGGCTATCAAAAGTATTTCTAAGATCTAAAGATACTACACCGACAAAGCGTTCGGAATCCAGATTAAACTTCCAGTTTTCGATTCAAATCGATGAGTGCTACGGTGGCACATAGGTATCATGACTACTTTATTTCCATCCATGACAACTTTCTTTCTACCCATGAAAACTTTCTTTCCATCCACAAATGGTGCGTAGTTATAACTTGTGATTCAGAGTCTAGCCAGGGGCAAAATACTTCAATCCTGCCACATGAGGAATAGTACTCCGCGCTTATTGAAACTAACTCAAGACGTACATTCTCATATCCTCAAACATCGGTCCTATGAGATTGTTTCGTTCCCTACCCTTCTCCTTTGCTTTCAAAGCGACTGTCTGCCAATTAGGCGTTCAAGTGGGATGCACTGATCAAAGCAAGCAACAGGCAGCAGTTGTAAATAAAAATTATAGTCTCACAAAATTCCTTGGAATAGTGGACGAATATACAGACCTGAGACTTTCGCGGCTCACTCTCCCCTCACAATGTTGTTTACACGCGAGTTTCTGAAGCAACATTGTGGGAGGGCAAAGTATTGCAAAGTGTTTCAACAATTTTGTCTGAGGCTGTAGTTGCTATTGATATTGTTGATATTAGGTGTTGTATTAGCTCAAACATCTCCTTTCATTTTTACAGGTCACACCATTTGTAAGTCAGTGTACAGTATAATCTGTCATACAGACCAATAAGTTGCATAAGGTGTTATTAAATGTATACCTGTTGCGGAAAAACGGAAATCGATAAAAGCACAATAAGAAGAACGACTGCAAATGTCATATTGGGGTCCGAGAATTGAAGTTCTTGAAATTACAGCCAAAAAGTAATTTGTCAAGGGAAAGATAGGTACCGTAGTAATATATAGATTGACACCGGCGAAAATTGCAGAAAGAAAATATTTTCCAAACCGTTTTCCACCTGACCACGAAAAGCGTTGACTGTTGAGAGTTTTAGTTAACA
>OX421448.1:51452198-51459698 GCA_949126865.1 Montipora capitata | reverse complement strand
GTGGAAGATAATCGTCTTATCTACGTTCAGATGATACAACAAATGTCCACCAGGAACCTAAAACTGTGGGAACGCTAGATTAATATCTTTCCCCCTCCCCTCACAACAATTACGGCACACCCGATTTCCACATTTACTAAGTATACCGTCAGTATAACTTGAGTGTATCCCTTATCACTCTTCCACAGGTCTACCCTCTGAATCAACTCACAAAGCAGAATCTACAATCATAGACAAAAGTAGTTGGGAAGGTTATGTGAATAGACCACACCAGAGCTGTACTTCAACCTGCTTCTGTTAAAGCTCAAAAGAAATAGTTTCACTTTCTCTTACATAGCCCCCCTCCCCCCTATTCAATGTTGGAAGGTAAGTCAACAATTTTCCACTGAAACCATTCAGTTTTGCACAACATTGAAGGAGGGGGGAGGGGAGAGAAGCAATAAAGACTTCAAAAGTGCTAACCTTCCCAACAGTTTTGTCTAGGATTGTATGAGAGTAGGAAATCTGCTTTGAACGCTTATAGCTCTCGTAGTATTTGACATGTGGCTTCCATTTGTTTTTCTAGACACGTTCTTATAATGTACTTTCCATTGCATAAATAAAATCTCACAATACTGAAATTTGGTTAAAATCATCGTTTTATGATTTGCATTTCAGACTTGCGTGACGCTTCACAACGTTACTCCAAAATCCGTTCTGTTGGGAAAGTGTTTACTAAGAATGCCATAAAAAATACATTTTTGTTGTTTGATGTTTCATATTCGTTAAAAGATAGCTTTCTTTTTGGAGGACGTTGGAAGAATGCCCAAAACTGTTTTATTTCGATCGATTTAGCAAGAAATGGTGCGAGCAGTGCGAGAGCACTTACATTACTCCCGACATCACTCCCAACATTACTCCATTTTCGAAGCCTAAAATAATGCCTTTACAGCACAGCTACAGATAAATTATTGAAACTGGAGTGTAAAGGGTTTCAAAGGAAGTAGTAGTAGGACTTTGCATGGTCATTTCAGCTTTATTTTAGGTAAACTGCAACATTACTCCATAAAGAGAGTTTAAATTGAAATAATGCATCTAATTAACCTTTGTGTATACATGGTTTCAATGGAGTAATGTTGAAAAGAAGTAGATACAATAACTTTTGTCCATAATCAGAAATACAGTGTACGTATTCCAGTATGCTTTACATATAACTACGTTATTGTTGCAAAATATCACATTCATTGGGCCTATATTTCGCATTCCCTTATGGAGTAATGTTCACATACATGTTTACTGTTCCCAAAATAGGTCAATGATTGACAGGCCATCCTACTCACGCTACTGGTGCAAAAAAAGTAATCCCTGTTAATTTACTTATTTAATGTGACTATGTTTGAAATGCACACATGACGTTTTTAAAAGGCGCTGCTCTCAACTTGGCAAAGTGCAACTGACGTCCGCCATTGTAAGAGTTTAGTCCGTGAACTCGTTTGACCTTTCAAGACCAGCTTTTTGGCTTTAATTAACTATCATTTAGTCTCCTCCCCTTTCTGTTCATTTACCTAAGGAATTTTCATCATGTTATTTGCTCTACAATTTAATACCATTGAGACACTAATGCAACATGACGTCCTAACACATGTATGAAGTTGAAAACTTGCCTTATTTTTAACCAGATCAACGCCTAAAATTCACGATAACATGGCAAAAAGCAGTTAAATGTTAAATCAACCTTTAATTGTGTTTGTTTTTCAAAGGCACTGTAAACGCTAAGAAAAAAGTCGTCTTTCCAATTTAAGACCACGCCCACAATTCTCAGACAATCATAGACAAAAGTAGTTGGGAAGGTTATGTGAATAGACCACACCAGAGCTGTACTTCAACCTGCTTCTGTTAAAGCTCAAAAGAAATAGTTTCACTTTCTCTTACATAGCCCCCCTCCCCCCTATTCAATGTTGGAAGGTAAGTCAACAATTTTCCACTGAAACCATTCAGTTTTGCACAACATTGAAGGAGGGGGGAGGGGAGAGAAGCAATAAAGACTTCAAAAGTGCTAACCTTCCCAACAGTTTTGTCTAGGATTGTAGTTTAGAGTTAGTGAGCAACCAAAGTAATACAGCCTTATACAGGACGATTTAAATGACTAACTAAAAAACGCATTAAAAAAACATTGCCGGAAGTCGTCCAGACGCATTACACAGGGAGTTTGGGGCCATGTCACTGCGATTCCATCAAGTTTTAGGTTTTCATACTCTATCCTGTTTAGAAATTTGAGTTCTCAGAGGCATTAATAATTCATGATGATAGTCCAATCCCGTGCTCGCATTAATTTCACATTTACCAACAAAAACAACGTGTTTGCCGGATGGTCGTGACAAGAATGGATACTCCAAAATAAGGTGAGACACTAAGTTTATATCATGGTGAAAGGTCTGGCAGACCGGGCAACCCGCTTTGGCGGGTTACCATACTCATCATGTAAACGGAAGGCTGAAAAAAGAAGAGTTTATATGGACAGGCAGATAGCCCCACTTTCATGTAAAGAGGTCCTTAATGTTGAACTGGAAGGCATGTTTTTGTTTTTCTTTCCACAGGAGACAAAGTATGGCCTCATTGCTACTCCTGCCCCTCCTGCTTGTAACAGCCAACAACTATGGGGCAGGTAAGTGTAGGAAAGGGTAGTTGTTTTATAATGGACTATTAGATCTAGATCAAAGCAATTAAGCATGGCTTACCCTTAGATCGATTAAAAGCTTTCAGCTTTCTGTCACCCTGCATGCATTTGCAGTCCTTGGCAAGCCGTTAATGTAAAAGAGCCAATATAGTAGACAAATTTGGCAAGTTACAAGCATAATAATTCAATATTCCCAGAAAGATTTCTATTCCCTCTTTATTTATACGAAGTCCCAGATAAATCACCTGGGTTTGTAAAAACATGCACTTCTTCAGCTCAAGGCAAACATGTGTCTTATCAAATCATGCCAACACTTTAAATGCTCCAGGTGATTGACCTTGTCTTGCCGGTCACAAGAATATCATATGAATTCGGACGACAACTTGAGGAATTCTTTGAAGGAGCATTTCAATCGTGCACTGGAAAATACCTGCAACTGATGCAATGCCGTATGGGAGGCGATTGTATGTGAAAAGGCCTTTGTGGGTGTTGATGATTGCGTACTTTTTATATGCTGGAGTTAAGGCCTATCAAGCAAGGGACCTCTCCCGTGATCACTACAGCCGGCAAACATCCTTTAAACCCATTATATTCTACATTCAACTCACACTCCCCTGCAATAGGATTAACCTCCCCCGAATAGGTACGCAGTGCAGTGTTCACCTTGTTCATTTCCAATACTCTGCCCTGTTGGGACAAATCGTGAAAGCTTTCTTCGTCAACAACAGTTGTTGAGGCCCCAGTGTCAACTTCCATTGTAACATTCCCTGCATTCACTTATACAATCACTTTATAAGGGTTTTGGCTTCTACTTAAATTCACACAAAACAGCTGGACATACACATCTCCCTCCTACCCAGAATCCTCGTCAAAAATATTCACAACATCTTCTAATTGGTGTAAGTTACCTGGCCTTTGCTGACCACAGTATCCCCTGTGATCAACTCTGTTCGCCGGCCTTTCGATTGACGCTTGTTGCGCTTGGGACATCTATTGGCAATGTGAGGCAATGTGACTTTTTTTGCTTGTAATAGTAACAGTCCAGTTCCTTGAACCGGCAGCTTTGTTGCTGTGATCCCCTCCACCCTGAAAACAAACAGATTTGTGAAGTGTGCCACGGTCCATCGTTCCGTCCACTTTTAACGCTACCTAAATGCTTACTGCCTCCGATTTCCTTGACTCCTGAAGCACAGCCACATTTTGCTTTGTAACTTCCATCGCAGTTGCTATTTCATATGCCTTCTGAGAGTAAGTTTCTTCTCTACAAGCAGGCGTCGTTGTATCTTCTAATCCCGAATTCCAAGCACAATTCTATCGCTTAGCATTGTCTCAAGGGTATCTCCGTACTCACAGTGCTCGGTTAAATTTGGCAGCGCCGCCATTTTGCCACCGATTCTCCTTCGTTACGAAAACGGCTATTGAACTTATACCTTTGTACAATTTCAGACGGTTTTGGAGTTAAATGATCCTGAAAAAGCTTTACCAGTCCCTGGTATGATTTTTCTCGTGGTTTTGCTGGGGCCGGATTCACACATCAACTTGTGCGTCTTGCTTCGGCAAACGCTTAGACTGCTGGCAGTCTGTTTTTCTCTCGTAATTCAGTACGGGTTATGAGGCGAGACGTTTTGGCTAAAGGGGAATGGGACGAGACACCTTCTTCCCCACTCGACCATACCACCCTTGTCTCGCCTTTTTCGCCATACCGCCCTTTCGAGTTCGCGATGACTAAGCGCTCGTCCTAGTGACCCTTAGAGAAAAAACCGGTTGCCAGCAGACTAGCAAACGCTCAATAAAATCGCCCGCTCTTTTGCATTGTCAGCGGGAGATTCAACGTCGAACCATTTGCATCAAAATGATGTCCTAAGCGCTCCGTATAATGCTCCCAAGTGTCTGTCTTGTCGTCAAACGCATCCACTGTACCGAATAAGGTCGCCATCTGAAATGCTCGTCGCCAAATGAAGTGTATTTACGGAGGAGACGTTCAATGAACAAAGAAGCAATCACTCGCAGACGGCCATGTGCTCAACTCAACTGTATTTACATAATCTAGCCTTTTAAGTACACGGTACGTAATGTCACACAATACACTACAGACGGTGCCAAATGATTCTTAATGATTTACTGCGCATTATGTTCATTTCAGTCTTAGTTTTTAGTTATTGTTGTGCCATTGTTATTGCTAATTATAAGTTACGATTTATTATGGCTGTGTTGAAATTCAGTTATCACCAAGTTATGTTGTTATCATGTTTATGTCGCATGTCGAATTACCATCTTAGTTTAATACTTTCTAAATCGATTGTATACCGAATTATCGTTTTCCAGTTCGAACTTACCATCGGGCTCATCCTCGGTGTAAAAACTTGCGAAACTCACGAATGAGGTAACATATAGGAAAACAAAAAAGCGAAAAAATATCAAAAAATAACCTAACCCTACCACGAGCTAACAAAACAAAAAAAAATGTCACAGGTTTTACAACGAAGTAAACCCCACCATCGTCACCATCATCATTACTAGCACCGCTACTACTGTTCTGCTACGTTTACTACTCGTCGCTACAAATTTAGTTCTACAGTAACTACTACTACTACTACTACTACTACTACTACTACTACTACTACTACTACTACTACTACTACTACTGCTGCTGCTGCTGCTGCTGCTGCTGCTGCTGCTGCTGCTGCTACTACTGTTGCATCGATTCCACAAGTTGTCGTTACTTTGTAACTCAAGGATATGAGGTTTTGAACTTTAATTAAATCTGGCCCCAGTTGTTCAAATGGTGGATAACGCTATCCACCGGATAGCACAATTGGTTTTGCTATTACTTATCCACTGAATAGTGATTTATCCGGCGGATAGCGCTATCCAACGTTTGAACAACTGGGGCCTAGTGTATAGACCGAATGCATAAATAGTGGCCAAAAATGTAATATTTTGTTTATGTGCTAATTAGACTCGGTAGCCTCACTCTTAAACAACATTTCTTTTGTATTTTGTCTATGCAAACGAGGCTAGTGAGTCTAAAATTATCAGATAAACAAAAGAGTATTTTTGGGCCGCCTTTCATGCCTATCAGTGGAGTACGATTTGTCTATTACCTCACACCATGTGAGCTACCCCTGCAATTATTGAAGATCATCGGAGTATTTCACAACGTCTAGAATCTTAGCAATTACACATACATCGTTTTCCGTTGAAGCCAGTGAAGACACAGCGTATGTTACACATCAAAAGGAAACATATTGAAGCCAATGAAGTCGTATAGCATAGCGATTGCTCCATGGGAATTCAATTCGACCTACGTTTTGACAGGGGTGTCCCCTAGGTGGTAGGGACTGGGGTAGCGCATTAAAAAAAACCTTATTTTCACCTGATTTCGCTATTTGTTATTTTTCAGTCCAATCTGAGAACAGCTGCCCCTCTAATCCTTGCCGGCATCGCGCTCGTTGTGTGGAGAACCCTCCTTATGGTGTCAAGTGCGTATGTTCGCCTGGTTGGAGGGGTAAGTAGCCTATGCAACTAAACTATCCGATATTTTCGGGTTTCCGAGTAACAGAACAGCGCCTTTTTCGAATTTCGGATCATTTTTAAAAGTTGTACATTTGTAGATGACAACCTGTGCATTTGGGATCTGTCAGATGTCTCAGTTAAAATCATAAATTGGAAGTGGCTTATGGGAGTATGCACGCCCTCGGAATCTATCATGAGACGGTGAATCCCATAATCAGCGATTTCATCAGATATGACCTCTATTACATAGAAATTACTAAGGATGTTCGAGCTCGACTATTTCACCAAGAGTTGAAAAAAGAAGAATCAAACCAAATGATGAAAGTTAAGATACACTTCCAGCCGAGTGTTCGTAATACTATACGTTTGAAACTGTGCTTAAGAATTCAAAATAAATTAAGACTCTTTAGCGCTGTCGGTCTTCAACTGCCGACTCTTATCCGATCGTGAAACACTTGCTTACGTTTGATTTGTGGTTCCCTATTTTCCGGAAAGAAGGAAATAAGTCTCAAATAAATTGACGGGTTTTAGTAAATGGCTGGATTCAATCGTCCCCCCTGATCGAGGCCAATGGACCGCATACATTCTGCAAGGGCATGCGAGTAATAGAGTTTGCGGAACTCAATATTTTGCCTTATGACCAAAATTCGACGCGTGCACACAAAGTGCAGTGCTAATCTTGTTAGTATAAGCAGACTGTCATTCATACTCCATACTGATCTCTCTCATACTGATCTCTCTGATTTGGCCTTGGCCCATCAGTTTACGGTATCATCTAGATTTAGCACACGGGTCCCGCCAAATTAAGGCCAATCAGATTGGGCCTGATGACCACAACGCCTCTGATTGGTCTGCAACCAAATAATCGCGTGAGGGAATGCTTGTGCTGAATGCAAAATCATGGATCGTGCAAGGAACACAATACCGCCACCTTTTTCACGCAAAAAATCTAGCAGTAGTCGTCCTAAGGATAGATAATACCTTAAACTGATCGGCCGCATTCCATCGCAGATGGAGACTTCTGGATTATGGATCTCTGTGTATGAGGTCAATTTGTCTTCGATCCAACTCTGTGAGAATTATTCCCTCTGCCTTACACCCTTCTCATGCGTATTTGCTCTCCATCTATTACAAAGTGAATGTACGAGAGCCCGGTCTATTAATAATCGTTATTCCATACACAAGCGTGGGAGCAGGGATGGTGCAGTGGTGAGAGCACTCGCCTCCCACCAATATGACCTTTGTTCGATCCCCAGACTTGGCATCACATGTGGGTTGAGTTTATTGGGTCTCTACTCTGCTCCGAGAGGTTTTTCTCCGGGTCTGAC
>OX421448.1:51439698-51442198 GCA_949126865.1 Montipora capitata | reverse complement strand
TAAGATAAATCTTTATTTAAAACACGATCAATTCATCAGCCCATAAAAATACATATCACATACGCTAAAAAATATTTAAAATTCAAACTAGTTAAAATATAAAATATTTAAAAATATTTAAAGTTCAAGCTATAAACTAAAAGCTGTTTTCCGTGAATGCCGTGCGTTAGACTTAAAGAATGTCATTAATCTTGCGTTTAAATACCCCCAGAGACTCTGTGTTCCTTATATCGCATGGTAGACTGTTCCATAATGTGGCGCCATTGTAGCTAAAGCTTTTTCGGTAATAATCAGTGCGCGGTAATGGAACATTGAGCTTATTTTCAGAGTCCCTGAGGACATAAGCAGAGTCACGCCACGTAAACTTTGAATACAGATACTCCGGAGCTAGCCCGTGCAGACATCTAAACACCATAGTGGCTTTATGAATTTCCTGCTGGCGTGCAAGATTTTTCCACCCTAAAAACTCGAGTAGCTCAGTTGCATCAGCATCATAGTTCGAGAATGTCAACACACGGGCTGCTCTATTCTGCAATTTCTGCAGTTTGTCTCGTAGCGTTTTCCCACAGTTACCCCAAACAATGTCACAGTAATCAAAGTGAGGTTTTACTAAAGCTTGGTAAATGAGATGTAAGGTTGATGCTGGAATCAGGTGCCTAATTCGCTTTAGGGCCCCGATACCAGAGGCGATCTTTTTAGTTAATTTTTCGATGTGACTATGCCAATCGAGGTTATCGTCTATTATTACACCAAGCGATTTTGTAGCTGTAACCTGGCTCACTTGAGTATTGTTCATTCTAATTGTTGGTGAAGCTGTGAGAGTATTCAGTCTCTGCCTCGACCCTATTAGCATGAATTCGGTTTTGGTCATGTTCAATGTGAGTTTGTTCGCTTGTAGCCAGTTGAAAACGTTTGCTAGGTCTTCATTTAGACAAAACTGAACATTCTCAAGATTGCTGCCCGCGTATGTAAGGTGCGTGTCGTCAGCGTACATTCTCGGTTTACAATTTGATAAGCAATTTGGAAGATCGTTGATATATAATAAGAACAATAATGGACCGAGGATGGTCCCTTGAGGGACGCCGCATGTCAATGTGCAGCTATTGGATAGCGACCCGTTCACAGAGCATTTTTGTGTGCGGTTTTCTAAGTATGACTGAAACCATGAATCTAAGTAAGCCCGCGATTTCTATAGACTTCCGGTATGAAAACTAGAGTTATTTCCGGTTAAAAGGTTATCAAAACATTACAAATTGTAAATGGCGTCACTTTTTCCTAGATCCAACTTTCTGAGGTCCAATCGGTCAGTTTTGAACTTGAGTAATGGCGGAACGTGAAATCCAAAACTTACACGGCTGAAAGGAAACAGTCTTTAGATAAATATCACAGCTTAAAATTTTGCCACTTAGATCTTAGGCAAAACGAACTTTCAAAATCTGAAAAAAAAAGGAAGTTATTTTTTGACCACACTAGCACTTTAAAAAGACGACATCGGCGGCTGCGAAAACGTCATCTCAAAATATAAATAGACTCACAGTGAACACACTCGTTCATTGAAACTTTGTTGATAAGTTAAATGCATTCCACGTATCCCAGGTAACGGGGTAAGGGAAATGTTAATCGTCCCATGCTAACGTTCTCCACAGACAGCGTTCTTAGTTCAATCATGTCTCGGTGCTTTTTACTACGGACGCCACAGATATATAACCGCTGTTTTTGCCTTGTTGACATTTAGGTTGCTATCGCCGTTGGCGTATCTAACACTCACTACTGAGTACTTTGTTTTGGGTGGTTGTCAACCTCATAAGTTATTATCGCGAGAAAGCAAAATAATTTCAATTACTTAGTAGTTTAAAAGCTATGCCGTTTACAGGAACAAACGTAGGCAGTAATTACGTTCTTTTTATCGTATTACAGGAAAAGCTGGGAAAGTCTGCAAGACGCGCACTGCACGTGGTTCAGCAAATACAAGTTAAGTTTAGATCAAACCAGCAGTGCCGTGAAAATGCTCACAATCCAGCTACAATAACAGACAGAGTAATTTGTGCAGGGAATTCCAGTGCAAACGAAGACGCTTGCAAAGGCGACAGGGGTTCTCCGCTTGTGGTAAGTGACCCAGTTATCGACAGCTGAACAACGACCAACACCATGCACCGCTTCTTGTAAAAGTACGATTTCGCGCCGCCATATTCATTGAGAGAATAGAAAATCAGGATTAGAATTGTTTTTTTACGTGTTACGCGAAGCGCTTAATAAGCTGTTTTAGAGTTCTAAAACAATTATGTGCGTCGGAATGAGAAATTATATAGAAATTACAACAAATCTTTTGTAATATCATACAGCAAAAGCAGAATTAAATGAACTTCTCTTCATCCAAACGCGGTTTTAATTTAGAACTACAGAATGGCTTTTACTATAAGTGGTCATTTCACGTGTCAAGGTCTGCAGTTTACGACACATTTTTCAATTTGAGAAATTACCAGCAATTTTATGTCACAAA
>OX421448.1:51427198-51432198 GCA_949126865.1 Montipora capitata | reverse complement strand
TATACCTGATTAAAGTTTGCCTTTTCAAAAAGTTTTGCAATTACAGACAGAACTGAAATAGGCCTGTACTTGGCTGCATGGGTTAGTCTTGGAGTCAGCTTTGAAGATTGGCGTTACGTTAGCACTCTTCCATTCATTAGGGACAATTCCATTGGTAATAACTGCATTGAAAATGTGTAGCAAAGATGGACCTATAAGTAACACTGGTGCCTTGAGTAAAGGCGAGCAGAAATTCGATCAAGGCCATCGGCCTTGTCTCCTGGAAGGTCGGCTACAAGTTTGAATAAATCATCGAGGGTAATAAGTTTAAATTAGTTTACTTCACATACGGGCAAACAATAGGCATTTCGTTATTGTTTCTCTCTACTGCCAAGCAACTGTGCGACTAAATTAACTAGGACTTACTAGGACAACGTGAAAAGGACGTCGATGAACTTTCTGTTCTTTCTTATGGTCAAAAGTGAAAAAAAAAATGTTCGGAAAACTGAATTCTTGAATGGCTATACACTTAAAATTTCTTTTCATGGCACTGGCGACTTTAGGCTGTTCAGTAAGCCATTGTCCAGTTTTCAGTTTGTGAAAAGGCGATTGGGGGTCTGATATTTCAAAATCTTTTATTTTTTTCCTCTTTTTTTTTTCAGGTGAAACGCTCGGATGATCGTGACAGCTGGGCAGTTGTTGGCATATCGCGATGGAGAGAAGGATGTGCAACACAAGAACAAGATGCGGTCTATACACGCATTGACAAATACATGAGCTGGATTAACAAGAAAATTAACAAACGGCCGAGAAAGTGAAAACTAAAAGAATGATGGAGAAGCCCTTAGCTCTTAACAAGAGTAATGGACTTTTGCTCTTAAATTTTAACTGTAAGCAATTAAGACGCGCAATTTTAAAACGACCTCACTTAATTAGCTTAGTAGTCACGTTGTCTCGGTTAGAGATATAACTTTGCGGCGTGCGAGTATTGTGCAGTTAAGCTTCAATAATCTTATCTCCTTTGCCTTGTACAATGTACTCAAATAATTTGGTGGGAACGGCGTTGAAGGAAATCAGCTGGTCCACCATTCCGACGTTAGGACACGTTTTCGCTTCAAAGTTGTTTCCGTTTTCGTTGTGATTTCCTAGATCGAATTCTATATTTTTGCAGATAAAAATTAACGTGTGCTTGAAGTATTAACGTATTGAGCCGTTGATTGCCCTTAAGATTGCGACTAAATGTTCTTATTAAATTTTCAACCTCGATTTGATTCGTGCTGCGTGAACTCCACTGCATATAGAACCAATCAATTAACATTTTCTTAGTCTTTCGTCTCAAAAAATAGTTTTATGTTTTGGCATTGAAATAGTCTTTTTACTTCTTTTATTATTGATGTGAGCCTTTCAATAAACGATACACAACTAGAAGGTTACTCACGTCTTCTTATAAAGATGAGAGTTAGATATATCAGCTGGAGAAGAGAACCAGGTTCCGGCTCAGGTTCAGTTATTTGAAAGTTTGCCTGCATTATAAATGTGCGCTCTATTCTGCTAGTTGAATTAGTTGAAGTTCATGTTCCATAGAACTCTTCGCAGGATTCTACAGATAACCATTTACCGTTCATGGCAAACTTAAAGTTTTGTCTCTTTATTGACTCCTTGGGGGTACATAGGATATCCGTCTCCTCGGACTTTACTGAAGAGGCAAACCCCGGCCTTCTTGTGTAGCCACGGGGCGTGCTTGTAGGGAAAGTATGCAGGCTCGTGGAAGAAATAGAAATCCCTAAACCAAAGTCATTTCAATATGGCCCCTTTAATTTCTCCCAGTATTTTACAGTGCTGTTATTCAAGCAAATGTTGCACTCCAATGGCTGTCGTTTTGTCCTCCAAGGCTTCCATCTTAAGGTGGTTCAAAACGGTTTCAACACTTCAAAGACACTCTCTGTATCATGTAAAAGTAATGTTAAAGTACCATACGAAAGCCGATTATTTCTAAACAAGATGTGGTCATTATTGTGACGTAATAAGTTACCTTGGGAACGGGAAACCTTGGCAAACACCCTTTTTTATCACTGAAAAGTGATCAGAAGGCTAAGATGTAACTTTCTGCAAAGTTTAAAAAAAGTCTGTACTGCAGAATCAGAGCCACCTAAGAAAAATCACAGAGGTAAGGTGGCTCTGAATCCACTGAATATAATTTGTTTAAACGTTACAGGAAGTTTTATCTTGCCCTTCTGATTACCTTTCAGGAATATATACCATATTATAGTTCGTTTTTGAGATATAAGGAACTTAAGACGAAATAAAGGGTGTTTTTACAGGGCTTGCCCGTTGCCACGGTAACATATTACGTCAATAATGACTGCATCCTGTTCAGCAATAATTGGTGTTTCATATCGTACCAAATATCGCTAATACATTATATCGCTAATATATTCCGTATTGGGCTCCGTCGCTTCGCGACTCCGCCCAATACGGAATATATTTTCTCCCAACGCCGTCAATATAATGTGGTATTGCCGTCTCAAAATCGCAATTAGTTTTGTATCGCGATCCATCATTTATAAGGATAAATAAAACTGTACACTAATTAACCCGTGCCTGATCGAAATTTCAATTCTTTCTACCTGCGAAACGTATTTGTTTGCGTACGTCAGCAACCCAATTCAGTGCAACGACGTCAATTTCAACATTAGAACCAATCACATGCCGCAAAAGTGAGAGGCAATACCACGAAATATTGACGGCTCGCGCATAGGCAAAACCATAAAGATCGCGATACAGCGTTGTAGTGCCGACCCCTCTAATAAAAGCCTTACTTGGAAGTGTTGAAACTGGTTCGAGCCACCTTAATTGAATGCTACCAACGGGTCATGAAATGGCCAATATAGCACTTCTATCAGTTTATTTGACCATCGTAGAGGGGTCTATTGTAGTAGCTTGCAAAATCATGAATTGAAAAAAATGGCATTTTTGTAGTCCCTTTATCAAAACACGCGTTTTTAAACTTGCCGAATTCTGAACAACGTGTTGTGGCCACAAAGTTCTGTCCACGCAAATAATTTTGCATGCCACTCAAAATTTCCTACTCTTGCAATTTGTGCACGAAACAGTTTCTTTTGTATGTGTTGATGGTAAAAATGTTGGTAATCTATTTCTTCACAAAGGAACTTATTTTTAGTAATCATCTTAGCGGTTGATCTTCGCAGACATGATGACCAACAAAATGTTGCCCAAGCGGGGGCAAAAGATAAGTATTTTTAAAGGCAATACTTGCAGACGGAGATTCCTTGTGAGGTTTTCACCGTTCTTTGAAACTCGGTTAAAGCTTCTGAATAACAAAAATGGTCAGAAATCATGAATGTCATTTACAATAATCGAGTTGTTTAGGGCAGCATGGTCCGTAACCCCATAGCCCAAAAAAGAGCCCCTCTGCGCTCATGAGTCTTGGAAATTGCTACGTTTCCTGGATACGTGCGTGTTTGATCTCTGTCCATACCCATCCTTCCACGTTGTTATCAGGTACATGGAAAAAGCAAATTTGTGATATGACGATTCGCACCTGGAGGAAAAAAGTGCAGTTGAATATTAAGAAAAGTTCCGACCAATGGGCTAGAGAAATTAAGGATGTCCAAAAAGTGAAATATATTTTGCAAATCCTCCATTTTGAAGAGATGGACTATCGGGAAAGTGAAGCGAGAAAGCTTGCGTTCCGGACTACGACCTACGGACCTAGAACCTAGACAACACGCCTGGACGCACGTCCGGCAAGTTCAAGTTAAAATAAAAAATAAAAAATAATAATAATAATAATAATAATCAAATGCTTTGTTTACAGTGGAAGTGCACTTCGCTATCAAGCTAGATCAAAGGCACCCCACATTTAATAATATGAAAGAAACAATTTAAACTTAGAAACATGATGAAGAGCCCCAACTGGCAGAGGGAAACCAGTTGGCTCTTTACAAAGCGTGGTAGAGTTGAATCCGGGACAACCGGAAACAAATCCAAACCAGAGGTTAGAACGGGATTTGAAACCGGGGCGACCGCATGCATCCCCAAGGGCCTAACCGCTGGACCACACTGCCTCTGACGAATTGTTTTGGTGTGTAACGATGAACATTTCGGACTAATGCCTTACAACCTCGTCTTCAAAACGAGTCTCGCATAAGAACTAGTGTTTATACGAGGGAGAAATAACTGCAATCATCGCTTGCTTTGAGAAAGAGTCTGAGGGGATTGTTATCACGCGACTGGTCTATGTTAAGGTTTAGCTATTCTACCTCATAAGCTTCCAATGCTTCCGTAATCATAGGCTGGGCTGGCAGGACATTTGATCCAAGTCTCAAATCCTTTGTATCTTCAAAACAAAAGGGTCTTGACATTAAAGACTGGTGTGCGTCAGGAACTTAAAACTCCTATATCTCTTTGGAGAGTATTGTCACCTTGTACAAACAGTTTACAATATTTCTACTTTATGTCACTTGTAAATACTTAACCTTTGAAAAATTGAGGATGTAAATAGCAATTAAAATTGACCAGGCCAGCGCTCGAAGTCGCCTTTTGGAGACCTTCTTTCACAGAAAGGTTGCCAAATAGAAAATGTTGGTCGCCATTTTCTCTCGATGCAATAATTGCAAAAGAAATTCATGGACAATGTTTCTGTAGGTATATTATCAAGCTTTTTCATTTTGTCTGGATCTAAAAAAAACATACCGATTATCACGACACCACGACCTTGGCGATAATTTTTGTAGTCGCCAGTTCGGTCGTAGCATCGAGCGCTGCAGGTGTGTGAAAGCGATCACTAAAACCAGGGAAAGTAGTTTTGAGCTTCTTTCTACAAACATAGCGGATATTACATGACTGCGTAAGGAGACGAAGTTTATTTTCGAGTGCTGATGCAGCGAACAAGTGAGAGACATCATATCAGCCCTGACAAAAGTGATTATCTTGACTGAAGAAAGTCGTTGGTAGTTTCACTGTCTTCGTATCTCCGGAAACAATCTTTTTTAAAATGA
>OX421448.1:51417198-51422198 GCA_949126865.1 Montipora capitata | reverse complement strand
TGCTTTCCCGCATGGCAGACTGGTGCTCAACCAACTGAGCCACCAGTGCGCGGTTGAGCCAACAAAGTGCGCCAAAAAAGTTTGCCGCTTTTGCCGACAAAAAAAATGGATCAAGTCCCGACATCATTGTTATTGATTTGAGCGTTGAATTTTACAAGTAAGGAGCAGTTTTTTTAGCTCGCCAACCCACCCATTTTATTTCACAAAAATCGGTTTGGAATTTAAAGACGCTGACATTTTTCACGTTAACTTTGTAGCGTTTTCAGCAACTTGCATTTTCAAGAGAACGACACTCGCCTTTGACCAACACTTCAAAAAACTGGCAAGACACTCCGCAGTAGTGAGTTCAACCCTGAAACGTTCACCGCAGGAAATGTATTTGGCGCCCAAAAAGGATTTGTTACGGGTTCTTACAAGCCGTCTGTAATTAGTTCTCACGGTTTATTCGTTTAAAAATGTACCAAGAAGTGCGTACGTTTCTGTTAAGCACTGAAACGTTTGAGGCTATTTTAAGTGTCACGGTTAACTCAGAGTCTGTTTAATTAAGGTGCTTTTAGTCATTAAATTGAGTAATAAATTTGTCTTTTCGAGACCAACCTGGCCTGGGTACGGTCCCCACTACGTATATACGTATATTGTCAACGTTACTACTGGTTTGGAAAAAAAGGGTTATAAGAGTGCACCTTCTCAATGAAACACATTAGAGGAAGTAAACACGTTATTGGGTTTTAAATTACAAACCGTGTTATTTTGCTTGACTGGTGGCATCGCGGGTGGTTTATTAGCCAAGCCCACAGAGCTCATTGTTGTTCCCATGACAACAGGGCTTGGTTGTTATTCCCCGGTGAAATAATTCTAAAATCGAACATAAAGCAATTTAATATCCTTGAAAAACACAGATTTGAATATTTTTTACCTAATCGGAAAATACGTGAAAATACATCGAAATCTAATTTTTTGGCATTTATCAGTTGATATCATTCCAATAAGCAAAACAGATACTTGTTTTACAAATGAAAGGTTGTGATTGTTTTTCGATTTTCCGTTAGATGAGCATCTCCGATTCAGTTTTCATCGTGTATCAAGGGAGATTAAGCTTGTTGCTTCAAAACACACAATAAGAGATGTCGAACACAAGCAGACAATTTCAATCACTTGCAGACTCCTCTATTCCTTTGTCAAATGTTATTAGAACTTACTGTTTAAGTTTGGTTTCTACTAGGTATGAATGATTTTTCTTTTGTGATCTTTATGCTTTACTTTCTTGTCTTTACTCGTATTTTTTGTGAAAAGAGAAAAAAAGAATGCTGCTGCTAATATTGGAGCTTCATTAATTTTTTTTTGAAGACTGAAAAACGTATGCAAAGAAGCTCTAAATTGATAAATATGAAAATGCATGTTAAGAATCAAGCTCAATTTGACAATCGCGTAGCTTGAAGTTCAGCGATAATGGCTCTTACCTTACAGTGATGTTCTTCGTTGGGGGATATATTTTCTTCGGAATTGTATCAGAGCCAAACAAAAATTCACAACATGAAAGTTGAACGGTCAGTGCTGTGTTTTGATGACTTGCCAGGAAAAATCTTTTTGCCGTTGGGCTTGCTCGTGAGCCCACCGCTGTTAGTTATCGACTGATATCACTGCAGGCTGTTGTTTTGCTAGAATACTCCGCAACTTTGAACAAAAACTCACTAACGGCCAGCATATGTGAAGTCATCGTTGTCGAAGTGCGCGCCCTCTCTGACGGCAAGTTTGGTTAATACGCCCTGCAACATCAGCTTGTGACACCACATGGGCACAAGTAAATAATTGTTCTTTTGTACTTGTTTTTTTCTGTGTCAGCGGAGGCATTTCTTTAAGGTGTGGTTTTCTGGCTGTTATCCAGCTGTGAACGAATGAAACAAAAAATTACGTTATAACTTTTCAAACGAATATCCAGTTCAGAGAAAGACTGCATTGATTATTCACCAACGTACGATCATTCATGACCAAAACCTTTTAAAGATCTTCAATCTCCTTATACAAGAAAATGGAAATTATTTATCTTCATGTGCGTAATACAATGCACCCGAAAGAGTATTCCATATATTTTCGATCGCTGTCCCCCACCGCATGGAAATTAAAGTAGCAGGATTGGGAAAGGCCATTTAGATAGTTGAAGCTTTTCAGCTCGAATTGTGCAAACATAATCTAAGGACACCTATGATTAGGGACGCCGGACCGATCCCCGACGCTGGCCAAAAGGATCGCTGCTCTGGGAACGAGATTGTTAAGTTAGCAGAACGTCTATCGAGTGGACGCTAAGCTCGCTCCCAGGTACTCTGCGTCAAGGTTTTGTGGATACCTAAATACTTGTAAATGAACCTAAGAGTTAGGTCTTCCTCTTTAATTAAAATCGTCAAATTTTACCTGACATCTGATTTTTCCTACCTGCCTAAGTCAATAGATTGCGAATTTACAATTATGTCCTTTAATTTGTCCTTAGAAATTATTGGTAATTCGTGCTTATTTTAATTGTTGTGAAGGACGCCGGCAATACCGAGCGCGACAACATTTATCTTGACATTTAGATAGCAAAGGTAGTTGCTGTAAACCGTTTGACGGCCGCAAAATTTTTAGATGCCATGGCCAATTGTTTAAGGGCATTCAATTGCACCACGAAAAGCACAAAATGCTTAGACTACGTTTACACTAGAGCAGACTTTTCCGGATTCGTGGTTTTTGAGGTATTCGGATTCAAAGATGTTTACATTACGGAATACCGGGATTCCGTTACCGTTTATGTTGCCGGTAAAATCCGTTACAGGTTGAATCCGTTTTTACCTTGGTTAAATTGGTGATCCTCATCAGTTACCTAGGTTGAATACGCACTCAGATGAATTGAAGAAACTTTATTTGGAGCCTAAATTAAGACCAGAGAAAAATTAGTGTCAGGCTAGGATTAGTTTTAGTTATTATACATGGTTATTAATTGACTTATCATACAAAAGTAAATTATAAAAAGAACTGTGTTGGGTTGAGTATGTTCGTCTTTGTAGTGTAGGGGTGAAGACACATGACTTTTGATCCGGAGGTCCGAGTTCGCACACCGGTAAATGCACAATACAGTTCTGTGTTTTCATACTATGTTGTAATATCGAGACTGAATAGTTAAGTGTATGAATACAGAAACCGATAAGATGACACGAAACATTAAGAACTGAGGCAAGGAAAGGAACTTTATTGAAGTGTCTAGTCGTTCTAGAGCTGGAGCTCTAATTGGGGACACTGTAAACTGAAATTAACGATGAAAGCAAATCAAGTCAAAGGTTGGTTCTTGAAGAGAGGGGAAACCGGAGTACCCGGAGAAAAACCTCCCGATGTAGAGCAGACAACCAACAAACTCAACCCACACATGACGCCGAGGCAAATTTCCCTCGTAAACGGTCGTTGCCATTTCTCAGAACGGTCGTTGCCATTTGAAAAGGTCGATGCCATTTATAACGGTCGACTACACACTTCACTTCAAAGAAAATTAAAAGAAACAAACTAAGAAAAATAATAACAAAAATTAAGACACAAAAAAGGAAAAAAAAAACATTTATAAAAGAAGAACTGGAGGAAAAAAGGAGTCTGAAAATTTCAAGACTCGAACTCGGGTTCTTAGCCCTCACCCTAAACAGAACCCTAACCCGAACCCTAACTCATATGACCAGCGAGACACAACTCCCAGTAACCGCAACCTTTTGAGTTCTTAGACCTAATGAGTGTAATTCAGAGCTAAAAAATGGCAACGATCGTTCTGAGAAATGGCAACGACCGTTTACGAAAGGGAAACGAGCGACGCCGAATCTGGGAATCGAACTCGAGCCACATTGGTGGGAGGCGAGTGCTCTCACCACTGCGCCATCCCTGCAAACCTGCTGGTGTGCCTGCAACAAAATAAGGCAATCAGCCACCGCCATCGATCTGACTAGGTCTAGTGCCGCAAACCCAAATGATTGCCGGTTAGTTAAATTACTCGGACTCGTTCGGCTAGATCGTTTACACTACAAAACTTTCCGGATTTAAAGTAATCGGATATGAAGAATTCACTTTAGATTTCGGATTACAAGTTTCCGATCAAACCTGGACGATTTCTTTCCGGATTCGTCCACTTGTGTGTAAACGACAAAAGGAGTCCGGTACTGTTGTAAATTCTTAGGAGAAATAACACTTAAACAAATTACAGATTTTGTACGATCTCTTTTCTAATTTTGCTTCTATGTCCACGAACTGAATCCAACAAGCACAGGGTCATCCGCGGGGGGTCCGTTGTAAAACAGGGGTCCTCAGGGGGTATATGTAAGGTAATGAAACAAAACAATATTTTACAAAAGATACCAAACCATCTCCCCTAGTGTGCTGGTACCAAGACATCTGCCCTAGTGTAAACCCTAGTGTAATCACTGAATTTGGGAAGAGAAAGGTAAAATTACCTGCTTGGGGACAACATCTCCTTAGGCATATTACAATGACTTGTCGCAGACTGGGTAGAGGTTGTCCACCGTATTCGAAGCTCTTTTCAGTAATCGTAGTGAGCTGTTTAGAGTGAAAGAAAAACATTCAAATGTCTTCATTATGTGAATTCTGCTATTGACGCAGCAAAGCATTAAATATTCTAATTTCAATATTCAAGACGACCTTTGAATGGAAATAAAGCGACCAGAATTAGCAACATAGCATTTAATAATTATTGAAAGATAATGCACCGAGCACAACTTAAGCGGCTTGTCATATTATCCATACCAGCTGCGTCGACCAGTCGACACACTATTTTTAAGCGCTTCTTTGTTGGTATTGTGGAACTCAAGGAAAGAGACAGCTTCGTTGGATTCTTTACAACTGATCTACCTTCCTGGGGCCTTACATTTTCACCATGGGAATAGTGTTTTCATTATTTCGAAGAATTCTTGCTAGACTAGCAGTTCCAAATGACAAAAAATCAATAGAGAGCGAGGCCAAGACAATTGACTCAAAGG
>OX421448.1:51409698-51412198 GCA_949126865.1 Montipora capitata | reverse complement strand
CTTTGAGAATTCTGTTAAAGATCAACGGGTTCATGGCCAGAAAAAGGAGACAATAGTGGTCGTGACGTCATGAATACATTTCTGTGCACGTCTTTGAACATTCCATCATATAATGTACAGTACTTTTGAGAGAATCTACAGTATATCTGTGTGAAGTAGACTTCACTGTTGTCGTTTTAGAAGAAAGCGCAACAGTTGACAGAGCCGCTTTGCCATATTTTTTAGTCGCTGGCTGTTGTATCGAATAGGCTATAGCTATTATTTAAGAGACTCATTCTTGTCTCTTATATATGTGTGAAAATGACTTGTCACTTGTCATCTCACGCGGAGTTACTATAGAACAAGCGAGTCTGCTCAATATTGTCAACGTTTTTTAATAGGTCTTAATCCACAGTACTCCGAGGCAAATAGTTGAAGCTCCCTGGCAGTGCCGAAATGACCTCTTTCAACACAACTCATTTTTCACTTGAGGGTTTTAAACTTAAACTCAATGGCCGTTTTTATATTAGAGACGCATAACCTGTCCAGACGAATTATGCGTCTCTCGTGTTATCCGTCTACTGTAAAGACGCGGCGAACTATATAAGACATATCACTTGGGCAAACAACAACAACAGCCCCAGAGATTCAAATAAACTAAATTACAAAAGCAATTAAATATAAACATGGTAACTAAAGGGTAACAACACCCTAAAATAACTATAAAGTTAAAAATGTCAGGGCGCTTCAAACATTTTTCCTGCGTCTGTTAAGGTGGTTCAAACTATTTCAACAATTTGGAGGGAGTGTTTTATTAGAAGGATTATTGAACTCTACAACACTGTTTCACGTAACGGTAATTTCATGTTACCAAAGGAAACATGTATAATTGCTGAAAAAGATGCACCCATGGATGTGACGTGATAGGTTATCATACCAACAAAAGAGCCACGTCAAAAAGGAACTTGGTGACCCTTATCTTTGTGGTAGTGCACTGCGAGCGCACTACATAATATGTCACCGGGTTGTAAGAGTGTAAGAGCGTAAGAGTGTCCGTAGTGCCAATAGGCCCGCAGCGCGTGCATAAGACACGAAAATAAACAGGTCTATTGGAAGGTGCTTCATCAGTTTCAACAAATTGAGCCCCAACATTTATGATGCTGATGAATAATAAAGCAGCTGCTATTTACAAAACGATAGAATTACCTGGTGATAAATAACATAGTTTTGAAGTAAGGAACTGTGGACAATCTTCCTGTCGGTGTACGTTGGATCAGTGGCTTGATCTGATCGGCGTAGTTACAAGTTGAGAAACTAAATTTTTAAGCAAGAGACGATACAACATAGATTTGATTTTAGTGGTGTACTATATTTCGGCTGGCCAAACCAGCCTTCTTCAGGTACAATGAGAGTTTACATTGAATTGCTTCTATGTACATATATAAATAGTAAATCGATGCTGACGTAATACTGGAAAAATGTGATAAAACATGGCAGTTACAACGAATTTAAATTCAAATACTAAGAGTCACGGAAAAATAACGGAAATCACTCAAAATAATAAACTGAAATCTAATACGTTTCTACGCGGATATTAAGACCGTTGGGATCAATTGTCCTGGCTTTTAAAATTAAAAAAGCTTCCCTGGCCTTACGGATCGAGTCTCTGTTAGAAAATATTTTTTCGATAGGAATTAATTGCATGTCCTTAGAGATGCTGTGGGGAGAGGAGAGGAAATGTTCTGCGACTGTAGTAGGTTTGGATGTCTTCTCAGGGGTCTATTTACCTAAGACATCTACCATGGCACTATAATTCTATACGGTACCAAAACAATATCGTGTACTATCAGGGCTACATATTACGCAAAGACAACTTGAATGTCCTGGGAGACAAAACGCAGATCAGTTGTTAATATGGAATAAAGCGCTGTGTTACTGCACTACCACACGTACGTAATGCGTGCCTATTTTTATTGCTGAAAGCGATCAGCACGCTAAGATAAAACTCTCCACAAACTTAAAAAACATATCTGGAGCGGATTCAGAGCCAATTCAAAATACTCCAGTCGTGAAGGTGGCTCTGAATCTGCTCCTGAGAATCTTTTGAAACTTTGCACAGAGTTTCATCTTAGCCTTTTAATTACTTAGCAATACAAATTCGGGGTCACCGAAGAAATTTAGCAGTTTTCTGATGCCTCTATACCTTATTAATATATCCCTCAGACAGTGCACGTTCTGATTGGCTAAATAAGCGGGACGTATTCTACAGTACGTTGCACCGACATTTCAGAGGTCATGGGTTCGAATCTCGTTCAAGTGGCCTGAATTTTTCAGGTGTCCAATAAAAGACAATTGCTAAACCTGTCCGGTTGTGTGCGAGAATCACTTCTACATTTCAGAAAATACTGTGTAGGATTTGTTACACAAATCTCTGGCACTTGCTTTTTCAATTTTAAAATGGTCGACTCCCATTTGTGTCCCTTCTGCGATGAAATAGAAACCTTAAAACACTTTTCTTCCA
>OX421448.1:51394698-51402198 GCA_949126865.1 Montipora capitata | reverse complement strand
ATTTAAGTTCTTTAAGCTCAGAAGAGTCTCCTGTACTGACTGGATATCTTTCTGCAGGGAAACAAATTAGAATCCCATCTACTGCTTATAGCACGAACACTTGGGTGTCTGCTGCATTCTTCCGGGGTAAAATTGTGTGAAAGATGATTTTCAACAGACCTGTCTCCCACAGTGGCGAAATAGTTTGCAAATTCCTCAGCTACCAGTGGTTTGATCTTGCACCGGTGTCCCATGAATGCTTAATGTGATTTCTGTTTTATCTTTCTGCTTTATATTGCTGAGGAGGGGCATAAAGGTCTTGTAAAATTTGCTGGGGTTACATTTTGATTCGCTTAATATTTGCCGCCAATAATCTTGAATAGCTGTCCTCCTCAGGCGAGTGGCTTTGTCACGCCATTTTTTTCATCGATTCTTAATTCTCCTTAGTCTTGTTTTTGTTGTATTTCTTTGCACTCCTGCGTTTCATCTTAATTGCCGCTTTCCATTCAGTTGTCATATTAAACGGAACGTTTTTCTCGCGAACCCTCATGGATTTGATTGGCAAATGTTTATCCATGACGTTATACAGAGCTTCACTCCAATTGGAATATTTCTCTTCTGCGGATGCCAATTCGTTATTTAGCAGCCATTCACAATCTCTCAGATCTTTTTTAAATTTTTCCATGTCTAAGGACTTAGTCCTTCTGAAAGTGATTATCTTTGCAGTATGGCGTTTGACCTTCTCGGAAAGAAAGCCATAAACCATGTGGCACAATGTTTTGTTCGACTGCTCCAGAGCATGAAAATAAATCCGCCTTGTTTGTAAGAATGACGTCCAGCAAGGTTTGGGTTGTTCTTGTAACTCTCGTTGCTTGATCGATCATGCATTCAAGTTCATATATTTCTTCTAGATCCCTAAGGAGTTTACCGCTTTTGTTCTCTGGTTTAAGTCTATCCAGGTTCATGTCGCCTGTGATAATAATTGTTTGTTTTAAAGATATAATCCATGACAAAAGATTATTGCCAACGAGCAAGCCGAGCGAAGACGCGAGGCTTGCGAGGCGGCCAACTTAATGCCGCGCGAAGTAGTGCAGAAGGCCGTGCTGTGAAAGCTACGTAGTGTTATGTAAGGTACCCTGGAGATTTTATTGGGGACCAATGAAAGAGCGCGTGTTTTCATGTGTGATGATGACGCGCGCGACTATTGATGATGTTGTGTTCGGAGGTGAGTGAAAGCACATTTTTTCCCATTTCCCTGACCATTGTGTTGTGTACACTTGCTTTGAGTGTTCTTTAATATTTATTTTCGAACCATCGTGAACGAGCTCAAAACTATACCGGCGTACGTGTTCTTATCGGCCGCTGTTGTCAATTTCGGATTTCGGCCCGCGAGTAGAGCAGTTTGTTTTTCGTTTTGTAACCATTGAGTGGTGAACAATTTAATTTAATTTAATTTTCAATGAAAATATGTTGTCTGCAAAGTACAAAATTAAACGATCAATTTGACTTGTAATTCATGGTTGTATCTTGCAAAATATAAATTCTACAAGTGAAACAACTTTTATCATATATATTCCGGTTAAAATTACGGCCGTTCAAAAATTACAGCAGTGCTTTCCATATTATTGCAAAACAAGTTGACACCTACATTGTTGTTGAAGATACAAGTCGTGCAATTTCTATTATTGTACTAGTAGTAGCTATCGCTAAGTGCCAACGAAACAGTCAATATGATTCATAGTTTACAGATTTGTATCAGAGTTCCAAAACACCCAATAATATGGAAAGCACTGCTGTAATTTTTGAACGGCCGTAATTAGGAACAGGAATATAGAGAGGAGGGCCAAGCGTCACGAGAGGAGCAGATAGTAATCTGGAATTCTCCCTGGGACTGAACTTAGTTTTCACTACAAGAATCTTGTATTCATCTGTAATTTTGTGTATTACTCGCATCGGGTTATAGGCGTATATATACAATAATTAAGTTGAATAAAATCAGTGCCATGTAAAAAATCGCCAAAGCGTTTTCAGACTTTTCAGCGTGGAGCATGTAACGGGCCAGTCAAACTCTCTCGCACATGAAAGTTGTTTCACTTGTAGAATTTTTATTTTGCAAGATGCAGCCATGAATTACAAGTCAAATTGATCATTTAATTTTGTACTTTGCAGACAACATATTTTCTTTGATAATTAAATTAAATTGTTCACGACTCAATGGTTACAAACGAAAACACAAAGTGCTCTACTCGCGGGCCGAAACAGCGGCCGATTAGAACACAAACGCCGGTTTAGTTTTGAGCTCGTTCACTCAATACAACGATCGAGAATTTTTCTGCCTGCTGCGCGGCATTAAGCTGACCGCCTCGCCAGCCTCGCGTCTTCGCTCGGCTTGCTCGTTGGCAATTATTGGCCGTTTTTATACTAGAGACGCATAATTCGTCTGGGACGAACTTGGGCAAACATTTTTTCTGCGTCTGTTAAATTCATCTAGTATAAAGACGGCCACAAGACGCATTATGCGTCTGGACGAAGAATCTATTTTAGTGCGTCTTCGAAGACGCACTAAACTGGAAAGTTCGTTCAGACGCATTATGCGTCTAGTGCCCGTCTTTATAATGGACGAATTTAACAGACGCAGAAAAAATGTTTGCCCAAGTTCGTCCCAGACGAATTATGCGTCTCATATAGTTCGTCCCGTCTTTACACCAGACGGATAACATAAGAGACGCATGATTCGTGTGGACGGATTATGCGTCTCTAGTATAAAAACGACTAAAATTGGTAACTAGATAAGTTGAGTCGCAATACTTTCGAATAAAAAAATTACAACTACTGTTGGGAGTTTTGGAACTCTGATACAAATCTGCAAACTATGTATTATATTTACTGTTTCGTTGGCACTTAGCGATAGCTATTACTAGTTTAATTCATCTTCCAACACGGAGAAGTAATTCTGATTTAAATGTCGAGGCGGTCTGTAGAGACCGAGTAAAACCACATTAGAATTTTCCAATTTGACTTCAAAAACCACAGGCTCAATTGTCTTAAAGTTTGTTAATGGTAAGGTTTAAGTCTCTTCACCGGGATTTTCGATGACACATAGATTAGCACGCCGCTGCCTCCCTTTACTCATGCGATAATTTTGCATTCTAAATTGACTATCCGGGTATGAGGAGTCAATCTTAGTTTCAGTCAGGACAATAATACTCGCCTTGATTTTGTCGTTAATAAACTTTAGTTCCTCAAACTTATTCTGCAGACTGTTTATGTTTTGATGTATCAAAAGAACTTGACAATGTCTGAAATGACTTTGCTTGATGCAGATCAAGTCTTGCAAGGGATCTAGTTGTTCCACAATGTCGGATCCGGCCGTAGATGAATGATTTGAGACGTCCAGTTCAGTCTCCAAGCTTGTAGAAATACTGCAGTTAAGTGGGTGAACCTTCCAAATGCAAACAGAGCAGGTCCATATCGAATTTTGGGTTTGCATCCGCTTGAACTGATTTGGGGTGACCTTGACGCACTTGATGTGATATTGTCAGTGACTTGCAGTCGAGAGCTCTGTGATTTCGAGCGATTGTTCTGTTGCAAATGGAGCATACTGAACTAGGTCCTGAATTAGGGCTGATGTCACCACCAGATATTGCAAATTCTCGTAAGCTGGAAGCTGGCGTCATTGGTTGAATAATATTTCAACCTTGAGGAGAGAAAGTGCTTTCTTCTAGGTCTAAACCCAAAATGGCTAACTGCTTGTCTTAGTTGTGCCGTAGCAAAAGTAGCGGTAACAAATCGAAGTCGTTCAGAGAGATAGCAAAGCTTGGTCTGCACCAACATACGTTGCTTCTAAATACGAAAGTATCCCTATCTGGACTCAAAAATGTCATCAAAATGGCAGAAATGAGCGGATAACAAATGACACAACCGACCGCCATAATGCTTGATGCTAACTCTTCACCGAGGAAGATCTTCTGCTTATAGTGCCTATAATCAGACAAAAAGTTGCAGGACAAAGGAAAACGTTTCGCTCTTTGGAGTTCCCTGAATTTACAACGATCGGCTTGCTCGAGGAGAATGCACTTTCAGTTATAACTCAAAAGTACCTCGGCCGCATAATTCGAAGCTAACGGGATATAAGAAAGGATCTCTAATAATGCGCGGTATTGTTTACTTTAAGCTTAAGAATGTGGCTCTACGCGATAAAATCCGTTCCAGCAGAACGAAAACAACGAATTTCACGTGCTTCCTACCTTGTTGTTCACGGCTTCGCTCTCATCCTCCATTTCTGTGGCTTTTACCAATGCGCTCACAAGATAAATCACGTGATGACAGGACTTATGGGAACTGCCATAAATTACTTTATTTATTTAATTTCTATTATCTTTGAAAAATGCGTTTTGGATTTCAATAACACTTATTAAGATCTACATTTCCTGCATAATCATAAACCGGGGCAAAAATACCTTTGAATTAGTAGGCACCGTCCTTAAGAGTATTTGTTTAGCTTATCGATAAACAATCCTTAAATCGATAAGTGATCGAAAGTACACCGAATACAAAACGACTTGGGGCCTCTTCATATGAGCCCGGTTGACCGGGCTGGCTCGGTTACCGAGATGAAATTGGTGTCTGTTCATATGATGACTTTCAGCCCGCTTTCCGAGATGAAAAATTTGAAAAGTGGTGACGCGACCATTCGGGCGTGAAATCTAACGAATAAGACTGGCGAGAATTTCTCGATTTTCTTTGTTTAAACAACCTCAAATTTCTTTTGACCTTACGTTAACTACGAACTCAATCGAACACAATCAGGCGGATTGAGTTCGATTGAGTTCGATTTGTTCGGAAATCGAACTCACTGAAAGTGTGGTGTTCGATTTCGTTCGATTGCCGAACTCAATCGAACTCAATCCACGGATTGAGTTCGATTGAGTTCGATTTACTATGCCGGGTATTATAACACCAAAATTTGGTGATAATTATCATTGAGTAAAAGTGTCAACGTTAAAAGCAGCCTGTATTATCAATGGCAACCCGATAGATAGTGCCCTTGCACTATCAGCATGTCATTGTCTAAAAGACTATTAAAATCACTTGATTCAAGCGGACGGAATACCCTTAAGTATCAACTGGCATATGTATTTGTTGTAGTTAAGATTTTTTTAACACATATTAAATGAAAGGTGTTACAATTGAACCCACTGGCAACTCGGAAAAATCCGAAAAATGGGATTCGAACCCACGACCCTCCGTAATCTAGTATGGATGCTCTAACCACTGAGCTACCGGAGACTCTATAGTGAGCAAGGGTGAAATGTGGGTATTTGACTCGAGCTGCATCACGCAGCCACAGAGTCAAATATCGACTGGCAGCATAGCTCATAACTGCATCGCGCAGTCACATTGAGAGCATCATTGAAATCATTTCAATGATTTCAATGATGAGCATCACATTGAGAGCATGTGAGCATGTAACGTAAGATAAGGTAAGGGAACAAAGCCTGCTTATCATGTGACTTCAAGAACCAATGAAAGCGAGTGCTTTGATGTGTGATGTCATTAGACAAACTGGCATGATGCAACATCGTTCACGTGGATATTTATGATCCTGTGTTCGAAAGTGAGTTAAAACACATTCTTTTAAAGTGTAAAATCCTATTAAAATTACGGCCGTTCAAAAATTACAGCAGTAGTTTCAATATTATTGCAAAACACGTTGACGTTTACATTGTTGAACATTCGAGATGCAAAACGTGCAAGGGTTTTACTTACATTTCTATTGTTACTGTGTTATTGTTCACTTATAATAGGTAAGTTGGGTTGCAGTACTTTAAAATAAACATTGCAACTACTATACACCTTATTCCAAAATGGCCGTCATTTAAATATTCTTTTGTTTTTATTGAAATTAGCCCTTGATGCCTAAGCTTAAGCTTAAAATTCAAAATAATATTTTACCTTGAACGAGGCAACAAGGGCCAATTTGTATCCGCATAAATCAGCGGCAATTTTGGAATAAGGTGTATTGGGTTCCAAATATGGCACTCTGATACAAATCTGCAAACTGTGTATTGTTATATTGACTGTCCCGTTGGCACATAGCGAATAGCTACTACTAGTACTAAAATAACTATTCACCTCAGTGTCTGTGGCTAGTGGTGGATATTTATTCAGCCGCCAATTGGTGAATAGTTGTTAAATATCCAATGAATTAGTTCAATGAAAGAGTCCACCTGATGCTTCTGCACTGTCAAGTATACGAATTCGGTACAAGATTGTTTCAAGGAGCAAATTCTTCAGAGTTTGGAGAAAAAAAAACTATCAGGCAATTATGTGATGACCCCAGAAAATAACAAAACAGATTATCTTGAACTTTAACAGGGGCACCCAACGAGGTTTTTTTCTAAAATATCCTGAAAATGCTGTTTAGGCAGTTAGGAGTGCTTCTAAAGTCATAAAAACGATTTATTTGCAACGATAATTAAAAACTATCTGTTCGGTCGTTCTAGGGGATGTTATGTCCTCCCGAATATTTTAGGGCTGCTTTTTGTATTTTTCGAAAATATTAGCTTTGGATCAAAGCTTCACGAAAACATGAGGTTATTCATTGACCCAGCAGCCATCCGAAATTCTTAAGGGTCGTTTTTTTCTTTTCCCGAAAAACCTAGGTTAAATTATTAAATATTGGCGGAGAAATGGCGGTTTTACGTTTTGGACGGAAGTAAAAATTACCCGTTTGATTTACAATCTTAGCGCTGTTTTCTCGAATCATTTTTTCCATGTGAAGCGGACACTTAAAAGAGCTAAAACTCAAATGGAATTTGCCCGATTGTCCCAAAATTTTGAGAGCGTCTAGATTAACATATAAACAACAAAAAGGTGTCTGCGAATTTCTTATTTCAAAATTTTTTTTTCTCTGAGAGCACTTTTTGTATGAACACTTCACATTTTTTTAATACTATTTCAAAAACATACTGTAACTTTTCACTGCAACAGAGTATGGCAAAACGCAGACACGCTTTTTTAGCGCTTTGGGTCGGGAAACGGAGGAACAAAATAAAATAGCGAAAAGCAAAATTTGCTTTGACTTGTAGCTTTGAAGAGGTGATTCGGACGCTCGCATTAAGAGGTCATGAAAAATTCGAGAATTCATTTAATTTCAAAATTCGTGATACAGTTTGATAGCCACCTCTATAATCTTTAATTTGATATAGGGGTTTAGGTATCTGCAGTTTAAACCGGACGCGCTACATCGCTCGGACGCAAGACGCAACTGAAGGTATATGGTAACCTTAATTAATTAACATTCTTTCATGTCTGAAGGCTATCCAATGTGATTAAAGAGCTGTCTCACAAAAGGAGGCGAATTATTTTAAGTACCCAGAACCTTTTTTTTTCCTTAACAGAATCTACGCATATCAAGAACAGGATCTGTGAAACAATTTTGTGGTTTAAGTGAATTGTGAGTTTTTCACGAAAAATAATGAAATCTTACTTTTTACCCGTTCAAATAGCATTATTTTG
>OX421448.1:51382198-51387198 GCA_949126865.1 Montipora capitata | reverse complement strand
AACTTCGCGGTATGAGTCCCTGCAGATCGTTACAAAAAAATAAAATCGAAACCGTTCAATGGAAAAAAGCCAAAAAAGTTGGATTGTCTTAGGAAACAAATTCATAGCACAAATTCAAAGCACTTTTTTTTAATGTTTTCAACCTTTACTCAGATTATTTTCATGTGAATAACAGCATGGACGGTAGTATCGAAAACGAAGACCTCGAAAACGAAGACCGACTCGAAAACTGACGTACGATTTAAGTTTAATTCAAATGTTATGTTTGAAGAGTTAGTCCTAAGCAGATCTAAGGGGCCGATTACATGAGCCGGGCTGGCCCTGTTAAGCGTGCTGGCTCATTTAGCCGAGATCCCGGCACGTCTAAGAAACACACCAAAAATCAAGTTTGCGATTACATGGAAAAATCTCAGCCCGGTTAGCCGAAATCCCGGCATTACGATTCCGGGATCCCGGCTGACCGGGCTCAGATTTTTACCTTGTAATCGCCTTCAACGGGACAGCGATTTCTAACCGGTCAGTGTAAAACCTTCAGTGAGCTATTGATCGTCGTTCTGAGAAGCCAAAAAATATCCAGTTTAACGCTATGGTTGATAATTATGGCGCGAAACACTTTTTCCACCATTCTCATGTCGGACTTCACGTGACGTCATCAAAACTAAAAAATAAGGAATTATCAATCCTTTTCAGATTTTAGTTTAGTTAGTTATTAGAACAACTGAAGTCTTGTCTTTTCACAAATTTTCAGTTTGGTGGGGGTTTTCGTCTTGTGATAAAGCAAGGTTGAATTTCTAAGCTTTTGCGTGACACGATGTTAAAATTGTGGTCGCGAATGCTATCACAAAACATATGTCATCGAGTTTTGCTATAAAAAGCCAGTAGCCGTCTTTTGAGGGCTCATAAACATCTATGTGAGTACTTATTCTCATACAAGGACTGTTCAGATTGCAAAATCTCAGCGAATAAGTCACTTTTTTGTGAATATCTCCCGCACGAAACATCGCACAGACTTGAACCTTTGTGAGACTGTTTGAATATTCATCTTTTTTTATCTCTTTGATTCTTGCCTTTATTTGCTTAATGGTTTTGATGATGGTGTGACAGTGAAAACC
This sequence comes from Montipora capitata, assembly GCA_949126865.1. NCBI lineage: Eukaryota > Metazoa > Cnidaria > Anthozoa > Scleractinia > Acroporidae > Montipora > Montipora capitata. The sequence goes on along the minus strand of OX421448.1, from coordinate 51,386,086 downwards.
GGCAATTCGTGTCCGTCAGCCTATCGCTGTTTCGTTGCTACGGTGCCTTTTTCACAGTGTTTTATATTCAGTCCGCATTTTATCCCCGGTCGGCATTCCGTGTTTTCCACCATTTTTACTGATCAAATTTAGACTATGTCGTGTGAAAAAAGATAACAACAACAACAAGAAGTGGAGGGAAGTTTGTCACGCCAAACTGTTATTAAAAGTCACCATTCTACAATTTTTATAAAGAAGCCTTAAGGTTTGCTATCTTATACATCTTGTATTTAAACATTTGGCAATTCAATTTGTGTGGTAACTATACACTTAATTTTGACCCTGAAAACGCGCTATAGGCACCATACTGGCAACCCAGTAAAAAAAAATTGCCCAGAACAATGTTGTCGCTGACGTGTGCAATGACAGTCACGTCTCGCGCATAACGCGAGCTTGGGCCGCCTATGGAGAACTAAAATTAGATCCAAGCCTAACCCAGGCGCCCATCGTCCAATCTCGCTTTTAAACAGAAAGAAGCTTTCCTCTCGGGCTCTTCGTCAAAAATTCGATGAAAAATCGTAAAATCCCGTTTCATCAAACATGGCCTGTATCAAGAGTAGGAGGAGGATCAATGCTCTTCCAAAAATGGTGAGTGATCCGTAATATTGGCTACAATAATTATTCGAGTTGCAAATTTATGACCTAACAACTCCCTAAAAACGGTGGTTGAATCAATCAGACGATGAAAAATCGTGATGGTTCTATTTGTTTTCTAAGTATTTCTTGGGGTTATCTGGTTTCATCGTCTTCTTTGAAATTAGCAGTTGATTTCTGTTCAAATCTCTGAAACTAAACAGTAACATAACGCACGCCGGCCAGTAAAACAGGCAGACTGCAGATTGCGTGCGGAGCGACTAGAATTGTAGCTATAAAATGCAGATTGAAGACTGCTGGCTGACTGGGTATAAAATGCAGACTAGTACAGAACATCTTTTTTGAAACTTCCTGTCAATAATACACACTAAAATTCCATATTAATTTTACAAAGTGGCTATTCGTACGGGATCCGTGCTTACATGTGATTAAATACACACGGGAGTCTTCTTGGAATGATTATCACAGGTTCAAGGCTGTCACGCGGGAGGTCGTGAGTTCAACTCCGCCCGGACCAACACTCAGGGTCTTTAAATAACTGAGGAGAAAGTGCTGCCTTTGTAATTACATCTGCAAATGGTTAGACTCTCTAGTCTTCTCGGATAAGGACGATAAGCCGGAGGTCCCGTCTCACAACCCTTCAATGTTCGTAATCCTGTGGGACGTAAAAGAACCCGCACACTTGTCGCAAAGAGTAGGGCATGTAGTTCCCGGTGTTGTGGTCTGTCTTCTATGATGTATCATGGTTGGGAGGGTAAATGCTCGGAGAAATTAGCTACACCAAGCTACTCTAAAAAATCCGAGGGTAAACAAAGATATATGATGATATGATGATTCAATAACACGCTGAAAGTCTTACTCGTCTTTGATTCTTTTATATACAGTTCAGTTATCAAATACCGGCATTGATGCTGTTTTAATTTCGTGAAATACCTAGCTCCTTCGTTCGATGTCACCGGTTATCTGACCCACCTTGGGTTTCTCATAATTTGAAATCCAAGCTCCCATTTCAAATAGCCTTGATAAACAGTATTTAAGTCTCAGCACCCATTTTAAAACAGTTAGCTTTTAATAACTGCGTGGCTGTGTCGTTCATAATCATTTTAAGAAGACTCCCGTATGAATAGCAAAATAATATAGGTTGGTGTACAGGTCCCGTATGGAAACGGGGAAACCGAAATTGCTGCTAAAATTACTCAGAATTCAGGGATCTCTTTTGTTTTTCGTAAGCAAAAGTTTCTGGAGCCAAGGTTCATGTTCGGTGCGAATGTTTCTCATGTTATTTGTAAAATTTGGGGTAATTCCAAGGAAAAGTAGGCGGCAAGTTTAAATGGGGATTAGACGGCAAATTTTGCCGGCCAGTCTTTGTTTTCGGGGTCTTTGTTTTCAATGCTACCTTCCAAGTTCTCATAGATCAATCGATACGAACTTCAAATCAATCTCCTACAGTTATCAAGTAGGCTTATTGAAGTAAATTCAATCATGTAAGTTGACTATTTTGTGGAACAATCTGACTTGGAACGGAATTACTTGTACTAATCTCGTTTTCGTCCAACTTCTTTCCTTCTCTCTACATGTATAGTAAACAACCCCTTTACACTATACCTAATGGCCTCACTTTGCATGCATTGTCATAGCCAGGGCATGTTCATTTTCTTGCACTAAAAAACAAAACTGATGACATGAAATGGTGTGAGACTCAGAATGCCAATCTGGTGCACCTAACAGTAAACAACAGCACAATTCAGCCTTCAGCGTAATTGCAAAATACCCCTCCACTGATTTGTATATTGCATTTTGAATAACATCCTAAACTCGATCTTCGGAGAACACAGCAGGATAGGTGGCAGGGTATTTAGCAGTTTGGGGGCAACCATTAGGCAAAAAATATACAGAATTTTTTATTCAATGATGCCAAAGCGTGTATCATTGACAGGAAGTTAAACAGTCTAAACCATACACTGCAGACCTGGGCTAAAATACAGACTAGAGAAATTGTGGGTGCTGCGTACATGTATATGCGGGACCAATGCTTTGAGAGGGAGTAAACTGGCTGGTATGGGGTAAAAAAATAGCCCTAAAAACCTTCAATAAGGAAAGATTCACTTCAACACTGATCTCTCCACCATGTGCGAGAAAATACCATGGTATGCGGGAGAACTGACAAGGCAAGTTCGACTGTTTTGTTGCCCTTCATTATCTGCACAGCGTATTTGTCCATGGGGTTTTGAAACTCTCATTTATAGACACGTTTTTCTCCGATCTATGGTTTCCATAAGTATTTATAAACAACCTTTCCTTGATGTGTACAACATGACTTGGTCCAGAATTCCCTCTGTAAATGATTGTGTGGTTACTAAGTAAATGTTGCGTATCTTTCCCTGCACGTTATTTCGTTCACATTTTTTATCACTTTTATTTCAACTGTGGGCTTCAACAATGAAGACAAATGTCTTCAGTCTCAAGAATTATGGAAATTGATTAAAGATAAGCTTTTTATTATAAAAGGTACTTTAAGAGTTTATTAACTTCTTAAAGTCGCTGCAAATACACAGCATTTTTCTTTTCGTGAACAACCGCGAACAAACAAACAAACAACTTTTTTTTTTAAGCCATTGACTCCTGGGGGTTCCCCATTGACGAGTAAAACTGTCTGGCATTAGACAGAGTAAAATAGTCTGGCCGGTTTAGGCTGGTTTGGGTGTCAAAAGGTTAATTAAGTTATTATTTTTTTCTCAAAATCATGCTTGGAATTTGGGGGTGTGGCTTATCTACGAGTATGGCTTATTCATGATTTTTAACGGTAATTTTATTTTAAATATTGTCTCATCAACGTGGAAACAAAAGTGTGATGAGATAAATGGGGATTTTCTACATTTTGTGAACCCAGGTGGAAATCTTATTAATATCTTACTAAGATTTTTAATAAGTTTCTTAATAAGATCTTACTTTGTTTCTTAATTAAAAATCTTACAAGATCTTATGAGAATCTTGTAAGATTCTTAGAAGATCTTAGACAAGTTCTTAGATAAGCTCTTGCAAGATCTTACAAGATTCTTACAAGATCTTTTAAGAATCTTTTTAAAGAATGTTACAAGATCTTGTAAGGTGTTGTGTGGCTAAGATCTTCCAAGAATCTTGTTCCTGGATCTTACAAGATCCTTCAATTTATATTGCAAGATTACCAACAATACATGTAAACTTATAAATTTTGGGGGCTTTCTGCAGGTACAGGAAAGCATTGTATTTTTGGTC
>OX421448.1:51372198-51377198 GCA_949126865.1 Montipora capitata | reverse complement strand
GGAAGTCTGAGTGCTTCGCCCTTGATAAAGCCCGTTTTTAGACCCCTAAAGGGTGGCAACTTAAGAAATGCGTGTACTGAGATGTTTCAGTAGGTTTGAAATGCGTTTCAATATGAAATATAGATTTGTTTGCGAATCGTTCGCCTTTGAAAACGTTTGTGTCATGAGTCGCCATGGTCTGAAAGCAATGCTTCAATCACCATTTGGGCATGTTCTTCTTTGAAGGTTGTTGGCACTGCTAGAGGTCCGTCTTCAGTTAGAAGGCTCATGGCCGTTTTTCTCAGGCAAGACCGCGGTTTCGATCCTTCGGGATCTCGTCAGTTGCCGATAAAGGAGAGCGATAGAGACCAATGTTCGGTATCACTCAGGCAAATGGCATGTTATTCAAGTTTTTATACTCAAATGGCGGATCGAAAATTCTGCATTTTAATTGGTTGGTTTGTCACTCGCGAGAAGTGAGCATGTAGCATTCGATCCTATTGTACACAGCTTCATGCTGTGTTTCTTCTTGTGGCTAAAAAGTTCTCTTAACAGCATGTAGTGTTTTTTAGTGGACTGATAGTGTTTTGATGGAATAGCGCTGTTGTTTTCCTTCAGATAGCCAAGTATGAGGGGTTGGCTTTCGGAATTTCAATGCGTATTCTGTGCTTTTTCTGCAGCTTTTGGTGTAACTATCGCACACTTAATTGTTCACATGCTATAATGAGATTTTTGCGTAAAGTCCGTACTCGAAGATCTTATTTGATTCCTGGGATTTGACCATGTTCTACCTCAAAAACGTTTTTAATATTCTAGCTTTCTAACATAGTTTTCGATTCTCGTTGTCCTACCTGCTAGTATACCGTATACTATCAGGTAGGACAATCATATTTGACGGTAATTAGGACTTACATAGGCACTAATGTTACCTTTTCTGTATTCTACTAAGCTTTTAACGAAGCTTCCCTCTGTTCAAGCATTGAAAATCTTCCGGCGGAACATTTTTAATGCTTGAACAGAGGGAAGCTTCGTTAAAAGCTTAGTAGAATACAGAAAAGGTAACATTAGGGCCTCTGGTAAGTCTTAATTACCGTCAAATATGATGTTTTTCTAAGAACGTTACCAAAACTAGGATGACCCTTCAACATAATATCAGAGTGTCTAATTGACAGAACACCTGAACTGCGCATTTTTAGTTGAGCTTTTTTGATACTCTCTATTTACTTTTAGCATCCGAAATTATTACACTCGGAGATGTTTGCTTTTTACACTTCTTTATGTTTCTTCATGCCAACTACAGCTGTAACAGACGTTTTCTTTAAATGCTTCATAAAGTTGACTTACTTCAAGTATTTGGGGAGCGTGTAGAGAGCGCTAAAAGTGGCCAAGTAGGTCGCTAGAGCGGCTATAGTTAGAAGTCCAATCTGATCATCATGCACGCGAACTTTTAATATTCTGGTCGCAGTACATGATTTTCCATTTCCGTACTCCTGACGTCTAGTGTATGGAAGGTAAACGATGCATGAGAAGAGGAACATTTCGTAGAAAGCTTTGAATTCAAACAACGATAAGTTTTATTACTGTTATGAAGTTCTATGAAGTTCCAAGCTAACGTTACATGAGAATGCAATGAGCGTTGCTAACACGTCGAACTGTATTAAAACGTTCAATAAACTCAACGGTGGTAAACCATAACCTCTATTAGTGTTAACAATGAATTGCATTTTTGCTCCAGTGTGCGACCGTTCTTGGCTCTTCTTGTTGCTGTTCGGCGCTTTAAAGTTGGTCTCACCATTGATCACTTCTGTTTCAATCATTTCCGTATGTGATTCTTTTACATAGCTACGAACTGTATCACACATTTCTCAGTAATATAACTGACACCTGAAGTCCCTTTTCCGCTTTCAACAATGGAAATTATAGGAGACGTCTACACGCAAATTTGCTTCTCGGAGAACCAATTAAATAAATTTTGTCCACTCCTGCCACACGTGATAAAGGTGCTAAGCAACTTGCATTGTTGAAAGCGAAAAAGGGACTTCAGGTGTGAGTAAATGTTACGGAGAAATGTGTGATACAGTTCGTCGCTGTGTAATTAAAATCACAGACGGAAATGATAAATTCGCCAGCGTTAATACCATTCACAGACATAATCTTCGAGGTGCGCAACATAACCTGTTTATTCCTCGACCGAAAACTGAGGCCCTCAAGAAGAGTTTTCGTTATAGGGGCGCTGTAACATGGAACAGTCTGTCAGCGGAGGCTAAGCAGGCCACAACTTTAAATAGTTTTTATTCCGCTATTGTATATTAGAATTTTCTTAACTTAGTTTTGCACTTATTATAGGATTTTTTAATAATGTTTGTAATGTTTAAGTCTTAGCTTTTTTGTACTAGGTTTAATGCGTACGGCTCTTTAGAAGACCACTCTTTAGTGATAAGGATCCCGTGGATAAATAAAGTTGTTGTTGTTGTTGATTGAAACAGAAGTCAGTGCTCATTGCTGAGGCCAACTTTTAAGTGCCGAAAAGCCACAAGAAGGGTCGCATACTGGAGTAAAAATGCAATTCAGTGTTGACACTAGTAAAGGTTATGGTTTATCACCGTTGAGATTGTTGAACGTTTTAATACAGCTCGACCTGTTATCAACGGTCATTGCGTTCTTAAACGTTAGTTTGGAACTACATACCAGACGAGATGCTTCTGTGAAGCATACACTGGGTTGCCTGTGGTACGTGCTACAGAAAATCAGAAGGCACTGAATTGTGTGGTATTGAAATACAGCATTCCAGTCTCTGAAGAACAACAAATAAAGGAGAAGCGAGAAACATTGGCTTCTGGGCTGACATGTTGATAATTTTCAAGTTCCCTCACAACTTCTGTTTACCACAAGTGTGCCCTCTGAGCATCTGACGGCTTTCTAATACTAAAGTTCACTGAAGTTAAGCCCTGCCGGGCGGGGTTAGTGTTTGGATGGGAGACCAAGACAACATTCCCCTCAAAAAACAGAAGCATCGGACCGAAAATACTATTAACTCTAACAAATGCGAACTCAGCAAGGTACAGATCTTGTTAGCTTGCTTTATGCAAAACAAATATTGATGAAAAAGCAAATAACTATTGATACACAGTTTCCAGAAAGAGCAGAAGGAAGTTTCCCGGACGGTCGATCGAGAATAAAATATTTACGACATGAAAACAACATTAATTTTGAACCGTGAATATAGAATATAAAAAGTTACAATCAGCGACAAACATTTTGGGAGATTTTTGCTACGTTCAAGTAAATTGCAAAATCGAAAGTGACATGGCCGGAATTCAGCGGGTGCTGTGATTAAGTTACCGCGGCATGTTTACTCGCCAAACAGTGAAGCATCTGTGTCAAATGATGGCAAGATACCGGGTTTTTGTAAGTTTCTTTTTCTGGCAAGTGTTATAAAGTTTGACAATGAAATGAGCGAAGTCAAAACAAAGATCACAATCGCCCAACTCTTGTTTATGCAAAGTCAAATTTACTCTCCAAGACGCGTACGACGTTATTATCAACAGGTAATTCCATCATTCTGGAAATAGCAGCTACTTTATTATTCATCTACGTCACAAGTTTTCACTGATTTTGGGGCTCATTTTGTTGAAACTCAAGCACACTTTCAACAGGCCTGTGAACCCTTCCTGCTTACAGAGCAATACTAAAAAACTTCTCCCATATCACATTTCAACCTTAAGCTCGAAAATTCAATACACAACATGATATTATAATTCACAAAGGCAGAAAATACCACAGAATCCTTTTCCAGCGAAAGTTTTATTAAAACTTACAACATATTTGCTCTTAGAGGCGAAAATCTCTTCCTATTTCATTGCGTGCGTGAAGACAAGAAACTCAATTGTGTCAAATTACCATGTACTTCAGGTAAATAATGCTCACTTTGATTTCGTCTCGACGGGCGATAGATTGTTGTCGAAGTCCAGTACTCGTCGCTTTTGAGATTCATGCCTAGTTTATCCAACTGACTTTCCATTATTGAGCTCCATAAGGGTATATTTTGTTTAAGAATCCACTAAAACGCCATTCGCGTTACATGACTTTCGACGCCATTGCAGGCTAAGTTAATGATTCTACTGTGTCCACCAGAGAAATTTACGCAGTTCCACTACCCTCTCGATCCTACGAAAATACGCGCAGAAGGCTCTATGCACAAAGACACCACTTACCAGGGGAGTGACAGGCAAGACTTTTACCGACACGGAAAAAAATACTAAACGAGATCGAAGTTGCAAGTCATTTATTGATTCTTCATTATCAACATCGACAACAACAGATAGCTGTGCGCCTTTCTCAAATAGGTTACAGTTATTGAATGCATTCAAAATAGGTTCATCCAAACATAAAACGCTGCACCAAGCATGGTACAAAATGCTGACAACATTAGTGAGGATGATTCCAAACGATACAAATAGTTGAATATGAAATAGCATTACAGCTCGAAATACACAGAAATTCAGTAATTGCAGAAAACAAACAGCCATAATAATACAAATGGATAGAAAATTCACCTTCTTTTTCAGAATTTTAATTAAATGCATCCGGCTCAGCAGACTATCTTTCTGCGACTCGAAGGCGTCAGTACTGACTTTGTGCTCACCAACTTTCTTCTCTTGGAGGCTTTCACAGTTCTGTGCTTGTCTTGTTTGGTATTTGGTTTCAAAGCAGTTCATATCAGTGTAGTTCATATCATAATTCTCATATATTTGCTCATTTAGTGCACATTTGTTCTCAATATAGCTTTCTCTCAGTTCGCGGACCGACCCGGGCCAAAACATTCGCTCAATGACATCTTTTAGTGTGGGTCTACCGCGAACGGCGTGTGCATAAGTGAGTGGTTTGAGCGTTCCCAGCAAGAAGCTCAATACAACAAAAAGCCACATGGCCACAAAACACGTAATGCCTTCGAACTCTGGTCTAAGGCAACTAACTTCACCACAATTTGATCGCGCAGGAGTGACAATGAAATGGTTCTT
>OX421448.1:51344698-51354698 GCA_949126865.1 Montipora capitata | reverse complement strand
TAAAATCCTTTTTTTATGTGCTCCAGTATTGCTTGTTTATAAGTCTAAATATTGCAACTGAATGGGATATCCTGTCTGTAGATTGAGTACTATTTAAAGTTAAGAATATAATATGTTATTTCTCTGAGATTGTTGTTAACGTGAATGTATTCACATTATGGATTACATTCACAAATGTTTTACCTGGTTATGTCATTTTGGAATGAATTTATATAATTATGAATCAGTGTCAATCTCCTTTGTAGTATAAGTACAAGGAAGGGTTACGTTTTTGCAAATGTTGGCCGTGTAGCACTTATATTTCAACAGAATTAACTGATTAGAGTGTAATGTGAAGTGCTAGTTTTCTACCCCATATGAACCATGTGAGCGTAAGCCCTACTAATGGAAATGGGCCCACACAAGGACAGAGAAAACCTCTGACCAGGGTGGGAGTTTTTCTCTTTCCTTGTGTGGGCCCATTTCCATTAGTAGGGCTAACGCTCACATGGTTCATACGGGGTAGAAAACTAGTACTTCACATTACACTCTAATCAGTTAATTCCTAATAGTATAGTTGACTATATACCATTTATTTCTATTGGTGGTATAGTGCATGTTATTACGTTATCTGTAATAATTTCTTTTTTTTTTCTCTCCTGAAGCAGTTTTATACAAATGTAAATAGTACTTCGGCCGAGATGAGTAAATTTTGTACCAAGAAAACGTGTAAGTGCATTGTAAATAAATAAAAAATAAAAAATTTAACAACGAATCAGGGTCAATCTCCACATTTTTTGTGCAAAATTAGTTTTTGATGCATCCACAATCACTGGATAGCATTGAGGGGACGTCGTATTATTGTTCTTCCAACAAACAACTACCTCGAAGTTACCGATTTCTATAGGACAATAGGCTCACTTTGCTGGTTGCTTGCGCGCGCCTTGCCACTTTTAAATTTGAACTGTTTAACTCAAATTATTCTTCTGATATTTGTGTGTCGGCTGTTAAAGGCGATTCCCGTATCACGAATTATTTTCTAAGATTTGGCTACGAGAACGCATGAGCTGCCGACTTAAGTTTCGTTCTCCGAGACTTGTGCGCGTCATTTCATCAACTTGAAACTTTGGCAGCTTAGGGCAATATGACAAAATACAAATTGAAAAAAGCTTCAAAGTTAATGCTTTTTCAGTGGTTTAATTTTCAGCCGTGAAAGTTTGCCAAGTCAAAGACACGATAGGGCAGAGTGAGATGATATCATAACAAGGTTTGGAGCCATCTTGTAGACAACACCGTATCACACGAAACTTGCTGTGTTGAACCTTGCCACTTTAAATGACAATTTCTTTACACAAATCTTTTCTTGGGTTGTTGGGCTTACTGCAGCAAGCGGGAATTCCCGTATCACGGCCCATGACAAAAGTCTCGAAAAAGGGAATTAAAAAATTTAAATAATCTGAAGCACTCGTAGTAAAGCCTTGCGTCTTGCCTTAATCTGTTCGCTTCAAGATTCAAAATCAGCCCTTTTTCTTCTCCACAACAATGCCCGACTCTACTTCGACCATGTGGTTCAAAATTTCAAGGTTGGGAAGCTTTATAGCGAATTGAAATGTTCTTCACCAGTGGGCTGCCATTTTTCGACTCCATCTTGTTAGCTGATTTATCGTTGTCCCCGCTTCAAACGCCAGTTTACCCATATTTTTGAATGTAAACTCACATTTCAAATTAAATCCGACTTACTTTAGTATTAAAGAGCACTCCATTCTGAGTTGAAGTCTCTTAAATAAGGAAAAACAACGCCAGGAAGGCAAAAACTATCGTCTGCTCCTTGCAAATTCTGCAGTTCATTGCCACACTTTTGACTCACCATCTTCGCTTCATTTGTGATCCTTCGCCGCATTTCCCGTTGTATTGAACCAGTATCAGTCATAAAGATAAGGTAATGCCCAAGTCTTTCAAATGACGCATCATCTTTGCATTCATTGTGTGCGGTCCTTTTGGAAACATGCGATGAATATTAAAGATGCCAGCACAACATCCGCCATTTCTCATGTTCCCTCGTTTCGAATGAATTTGACTGAATTTCAAGGGCTTTTCGGGGTGATAAGGCGCATGCGCAACACTAGTCTCCTTTGTTTGTGAGGCCACAATCTCGACCTCAGTCAAGAGAAGAGCTCTGGGGAACCCTGAAACAGAGTGTTTTCTCATTGGTTTTCGTGAAGAACAATCAAAAGCGTCTCTAATTGGTGCATTCATGTTAGCACGAGGAGTGAGCAGGCGCAGTAAGGTTCAAATAGCCAATTTTTGGCTATACGAACCCTACGGCGCATGTTCTCCTAAATAGAGTTTCCCAGAGCCTTGGGTCGACCCGTGGCTCTGGTGACGAGACTGGTGAGGCCAGGGACAAGGTTTGACCTGACATACAGCCACCCTGGTCGGACAAAAAAAATTCCACACTTATTAAGTGGGATGTCTGTGGCAGACTACTATATAAATTCCGCTGCGTCTCATTGTCATCGTCTCGTTTTTCTTTCTTTTTTTTTTTCTTTGATTTTTAGAAACTTTTCAAATGGTTCAAATCTTTAGAATTGTCCGTAGCCATTAGCAGCCCAACATGGTAGCCTGCTATTTAATTTGATTGACAGTCAAATCCTTGCGTTTCGTGATTTAACGTCAAGACCTAAAAGTGTTTCTGCTCAAGCATGATTGGAATCACGTGCAAGGTCTTTTGAAGTAAGGTCACTTAACGTTAAGTCAAGATTCATGTGGGAAGACACCACTGTTGCTATTTAAATTATTCTTCAGTCGCTTTCAGAGGAATTTTAAGAAAATGTTTCAAAAATTCCATTCAAATGTCTGAAGTTCCACGGGAAAATAACTGTTCTTCTCCTCAAGACGAAGTATTAACTGAAGAATCAAAAAAGCCGCAGGTGATCACGTGTGACTCGGTTCGGGTAAATGGGAACACTTTGTCAAGAACACAAAATTCCTTGGAACATTCATCAGATTTACATATGATAGGCTACTCATTGAACCCAGCTCGCGTAATAATACTCAGATATTTCTTGGTGGCCAATCCAAGCTAATACAAGCCACGAGTTTTCAGAAGTTTGAGCTGTTTTTTTTTGGGACCAAGGTATTGAATAACAGTATCTTAAATTTAATGTTTAGAATATTCACGTGCACATGTATTTTCCCGCACAGTGAATAACAGACAGAAAATCACTGGAGCATGGAGCATTTATTTAAAAAAAAATTGGAACAAAAACGTTGTTTAAAGGGGCATCTGTCATGCAAAAGTGGGTAAAAATCTAAATTAGTACTTTAGCTCACACTTACAACATTCCTGACAACCAACGGACAAGATGTGAAATATATTTATTGCGTCCCGTGAGCAATTTAGCCTACATCTCTAAGCTTTTAGAACGTGCTGTATTTAATCAGATATATGACCACATAATCCGGTCAGGTCTTTATCCGCTGTTACAATCTGCATATCGCCGACATCATAGCACGGAGACAGCGTTAGTCAAGGTCGCCAATTATATTCTTTTAAACATGAACTCGCAACGCGTGACGCTACTTGTCCTCTTGGATTTAAGTGCCGCATTCGACACGGTTGATCATGGAATTTTGCTTAGACGCCTGAGCACAAGCTTTGGTATACGCGGGAGAGCTCTAGAGTGGTTTTCGTCATACTTGTCGGGGCGTAGCCAACATATTCTGTTCGATGAGGTTAAATCAGATAGCTTGGATTTGCGCTTCGGTGTTCCACAGGGAAGCTGTCTGGGTCCGCTTCTTTTTGTGGTTTACGCCTCCAAGCTTTTCGAGATAATAGAGACCTTAAGCACCCGGGGCCCGTTTCTCGAAGGTCCCGAAACTTTACGGGCCATTTTCGGGTGTCACAATTCCCTTTGTATCTCAAGAACGGAGAGGATTTAAGCCATCAAACTTCACAGCTATTTTTATTTTTGTTACCCTGAAAACATGAAAAGATCGGCTTTCCAAAACGAGTGGTTGGCAGTTTCGCAAATGGCTTTTCGGGGCTTCCGAGAAACAGGCCCCAGGACGGGAGGTGGCGACGGTTTAAACTATATTAAATGTAAACAATAAGGAACATTTAGCTCGCCTTAGAGTAAAGAGTAAGTTGTCCCAGTTTCGCTGTTTATAGCGGTACCGAAAATTATTTCACACAAAGATAATTTTACCTTCTCATCACCTCAGAAATGTAAATATGTATAAATAGCTTAGATGTAGACAGAGATATCAGTATAGAAAGAAATGGCGAGCATATTAAACTGGATCAGTGATAACAAGAGCACAGACGATATATATGTAATAGATCTTACCGAATGGATTTCTTCGAGCTTGAGGTTGTCTGTGAATTTGCCGATGGGCGATGTTCATCGTGGAATTTCTCCTCAAATAACTTTAGCAGTTAACACCAGAAAAGTACTTAAAAAGGACCAAAAACTTTGCAAGGAATTACGACGTTGTACTCACTACGTTAAAACAGTGGATGTGGCGTCGCCAACGACAGGACGACGGCCGATTGCAATCAGCTTTTCCGGTTCTGCGCATAACCGGAACGGAAAATAAACTTCCGGTATGCCGTCGTCGTGCCTCCCGTCGTGGTGCTTAAGGTCTCTAATACAAGCCCACCTACCTGACGCTCATTGCTTCGCTGATGACACTCAACTTTACTTGTCTTTTAAGCCCGACAGTCCGACGGATCAGGCAGAGGCGGTGTGCGCCATGGAAAGATGCATTGGTGACTTAAGGAAATGGCTGTACCAGGATAAATTAAAAATTAGGCTGATTTAGCAACAGAACGGGAACGTCAGTGGCGACGTCGCAGGCAGCAAAACTACCAATGACAATTAAGAATAGAGAAGAAAAGAGTGGAGTCTATTCTATTCTGAATTCTCATTGGTATTTTTTCTGCGCGCGCCGTCGCCACTGACGTTCCCGTTCTGTTGCTAAATCAGCCTAATTAATGATGATAAGACGGAATTTCTTATTATTGGATCTAGACAGCAATTGTTGAAAATTAATCCATGTACGATCCGTGTTGGCACAATTGACATTAAGCCTGTGTCTGAAGTACGCAATCTTGGCTCCTGGTTTAACTCCAGTTTCTCCATGTCTACCCATATTTCTAAGTCCTGTAGTGCGGCATTTTTCTGGCTCCACAATATTAAAAGAATAAGTAAATTTTTAGTTAAAGATAAATTAGAAATGGTTCTTCACGCTTTTGTCGCAAGCAGAATTGACTATTGCAATGGCCTTCTTTATGGACTTCCAGAAATATCTAAACTGCAGAGGGTACAGAGCGCTGCAGCCAGGTTACTAACTTCGAGCCGCAAATATGATCATATGCCCGTTTTGAATGATTTACACTGGTTGCCAGTCAAGTATAGAATACATTTTAAAATTTTACTTTTAACTTTTAAAGCACTAAATGGCATGGCACCAGCTTATATTAGCGATTTAATTAATGTAAGAAAGCATGCACGTTATTCACTGCGCTCCAATTCTAGCATTATTCTATTACATCCAGCTGGGAAAATGAAAAAAACTCTTGGTGACAGATCTTTTAGTGTAGCTGCGCCTACACTGTGGAACGCGCTCCCTACAAGCCTGCGCAATATTGATTCGATTTTAACTTTTAAATTTTGTCTTAAAACATATCTTTTTAAGTTAGCTTTTAGCCTTTAGCGCTTAATTACTTTATTATTGTTTAATTTAGTTTTGTACATATTTAGTATATTTTAATACTGTGATGCGCTTTTGATCATTGTATGTTAAAAAGCGCAATATAAATTAATAAATTATTATTATTATTATTATTATTATTATTATTATTATTATTAATAAAAAACAACTTTATTTATTTCACTTACTTACAGTAAAAGAAATAGAGATGATTGATAATAAAAAATTCAAAATTCTATAAAATTACGAATTCCATGATGCAGAGATATTAAAATCATACAATCGAATTATACTAATGACGGCTAAACCAGTGTCCATAAAACGCCCCGAGTATAAAAACATATAGACAGTGTATCTCAAATATCCGCACTAGCTACATTTATTTTACAGTCTAATGATTGCTCTATCTTGCTACGAAACGGCGTTCGCGAACCTCTAACGCATGCATGTACCGATCTTAAGAGTTCAAACGAAATCTGTGTCCTGAGCCAAGTGATTACAATATGATAAGGCTCGGTATCTTTCTGCGCTATCTTGTCTGCGAGATGCTTTAAGAACCGCTGACACTCGTTTCCCATTCCGCCATTGGTTCCAAACACTAAAGGCGTAAACGAACCCATTTCTACATCTAACACCCGCTGCTGGTACTTGCGCTTCTTCTCTTCTTCTTGCTCCTTGAACACTTCCGATGTTGGCTTGCCCTGGTAACACTTGGAGTTGACGTGCGTAACTCTTACATCAAAAAATGCCGTAACTCCTCTTACCCAGAACCCTCCCGCTTTGATGTCCAACCTTGCCTCAGAACTTGTAACAGCGCTCCTCAAATGAAATCGCTCATTGTCCAGGGGTTGAAGGCGTGGTTCGATTTCGACATTATTGCAGATCTTGTCGATGAATGTCGTTAACAAGTTCCGTACACCATCATGTCTCTGCGCTACAAACCCCCCCTTTTTACAAGAGAGGGCGTGGCCAACGGTGAATTTATCCCCACATACGCAATGACTTGGTAGATCGGCTAAGGGCAGGTCATAACGCAAGCGTAGCGAGTCTCTGAACTCTTGCTTGTTCAGGGCTAAACCCTGGTCTGCGAGGGGCATCGCATTCAGCCAAGAACTTGTGCCCTGGTCTCTCGATTGATTGACCAGTCGCAGCAGGTCTGGGGAGAGGCTTGAATCGATGCTATCCATTTTCTCTTTGGCACTTGCTCTCTTAAGTAATTGTTGATGCCTCTTTAGCTCCTCCATAGATCTTTCTCCTGGCACCATGATGGAACTCTGTGATGTAATAGAATCTACGTGCGCGGTGGTTAATAGTCTCGAGGCAGCAAACTGCTGCGGTGCCTCGGATCTCAGATCAGGAATGCCTAGACCCCCTTGCCCCGTTGCTAAGGTAGCAAGTCTGCGCACCTCGTTAGGGAGAGGCTCTGATTGACCGAACAATGTTGGAAGTAGTAAATCCTCAATCACCTCCTGGATTGGGTCGACATAATCTTCGAACGACCCTATCGTGCGCATGAAGTAGGTGAACTTCGACTTGTAGCCTTTTGTGAAAGCAATGTACGCCGCATGAGGCTGGCTCTTCGCTATTTCAGAGAGACGTTCGATTTCCTCTTTCCATGCCCAAACCTTCTCCTCACAATACTGATCTTTGTATTCTTGCGACGCAATAACTGCTCCCAGATGGCGCTGACCTTCAGTCGTTATGTTGACTTCCTCTCCATACACCCTCTTTGCTTCCTTTGCAAGTTCCCCAGACTTCACAATAAGCCAGCTCTTTGACCCATTCACCAAGTTTCCAAACTTTTGTCCTTCCTTACTCAAATGCTTGTACCAGTTATACAACTGCACAATACTCCCCCCTCCAGTTGAGTCGTCTGCTAGCCACACCTGTTTAACCAATGAACAGTGGTCCCTCAATTTCTGAATCATTATAGATGTATTAAGTGCGTACCATGGCATCGCTAGCGGATCTCCTTGTGTGGTGCCTTCTCGAGAAAGTATTTCACCTCCCCCGCAGATAAACAGTCTAGATGGGCTTCTATACGTGTTAATAACATAGAGCGCCATTTCTTTGCACATGATCTGGATATTGTGTAAAGCCACTGACCTATTCATTTGGTTAAAAGCGTTACTAGCATCAATTAACAATATTCCATCCGTTCCTTCTTCAACAAACACATGACTCATTGCGTGGATCGCAGCCTCCGCTCCTGCGTTATGACCAGCGCAGACTTGTAGGGGACCTGCCGCTTCTTTTATTTCCTCCTTTAAGAAACCGCTGACCGTTTTTCCCACTATTCTCCTTAGTACCTCTCCAACGCCAATTGGTCTGATTCCCGGGTTCTTATCGAGCGGGATAAGCCTGCAGGACGTAAACGCTTCAACTAAGGATGGGTGGTACGATTTCCTTAACAGATTTCTTGTGAAAACGGCTAACTCTTCTCTCAGAATTTTACCCTCGGTCTTAAAGTTCTTAGAGCATAGGATTCTCTTATACAGCTCTGCGTCCATTCCAGATGGTCCGGCTGAGCCCTTGGTTTTACTTGCTGAGTTGTAGATCGATTCTTCGTCTATGAGGTCATAAGCATTTGGCGGAATATAATCAATTGGGCCGTGTAACAAACTCTCCTCTGCGATATCAGCTGCCTCTGGGTGCTTGTCCTGTAGCCCTTGCAGGACATCTGGCGATAGGTCGAGCAGACCGGACGAGCTCTCGTTATCTAGGAGTTTCATTGCCGCTGTCAATTTTCCTTGCAAAACCAGCTTTGAGAAGACTTTGGATATGTCTTCAACCTTTCTAGGCTTCTTGGAATTCACAAATTTCCCTTGAAAAAACCTCACTTCTTTTAAGCAGCAAATTAAGATCCCCTTGTTTCCAGAGTGCTAATCGACGCTCTATTGCTTCGCTATGCTCCTTGCTTTTGGAAGTAGCGGATGGTTTTTGCAAGATCAAAGTTGGGAGCACCATGAATGTTTTAAGAGCAACCGAGTTCAAGTCAGAGTCTGAATTAAACTGTTTAATCCAGAAGGTTAATTCTTCAATGAAACTCTTCCCTGCGCGGCCCGATGGAACATTGAATATATTCCTCCTGTAGTGGACGATTTCATTGTAAACATCATTGACATTATTACAAAGAGCTATTCGTACGTGTATTTAAGCTTTGGCGACCTTCTGCAGACACCATCTCCAAACTTGAAATAAAACTGACCGAATTTTTTTCAAGTTTCAATTCAGGTGAAGGGATGACGCATTGGTGAGAGCACTCACCTCCCACCAGTATGACCCCGGGTTCGATTCCAAGACTCCGTGTCATATGTGGGTTGAGTTTGTTGGTTCTGCACCGAGAGGTTTTTCTCCGAGTACTCCGGTTTTCCTCTCTCCTCAAAAACCAACATTTCATTTGATTTGTGTTAACTTGTTGATTTCAGTTTACAGTGCTAGAACGAATAGACACTTCAATAAAGTTCCTTTCTTTTCCTTTCCTTTCTTTCGATCAACTTCATCCATGGATGCAAATAACAAAGAATAGCTTCAGTGCACTTCAATTGTGATTGGCAACAAAACTACACCATTATATTTTTTTCCATTGAAGCAAAGCGTATTTTAGTGTTTTGAAGTTTGACTAAAAGAGCGTGACACTGCCCCCTTTAAGATGGGCTGAATTTTTTTGCACTTTCATAAAGCATTTTTCTGCCACGATGATTATACGTTGATTTTGTCTACTAAATTCAGCTCATTTATGATTTTTTTTTCTATTACATTAAACAGTGTTTAAAATCTGCTGTTGTTATTTAATCAATAAATGTCAATAGAGTTTTTATCGAAGCGATCGTGACTTGACCGGGGAAGGGATACATTTTTGACTTTGTTATTTGAGCAAAATAATAATTGGCTCCGATAAACTCAGTGATTGGTTTTGAAAGTGAGACGTTTCGTCATTTCCTAGTGTGGTCAATAGGCTTTTTTTGACATATTAAAATTCAGCTTGATAGTGAGGCAGTGAGGACAAAGAAAGTGGATGATATGCAGATATTTTTCACGTCCATATTGTCCTCCCTGCCTCGCTATTAAGCTGAAAATTTGATATTTAATTCGAAAATGGCTTGTTCTCTTGTTATTTCATTAGTTGTTGTTTTTCTCTTGGGACCATTGTAAGTTCGAAGTGGCCTATTGTTCAGTGTTTCTGTTGCGTATAGGGTATCAAAAAGAGAGGAATAGTCCAGTCCAACTGAACATTTGATGACCTCAGCCAATATGGCAGAGTGGCAGTACAGACTCAAATGGTCTCAATTTACCCATGATTTTT
>OX421448.1:51337198-51339698 GCA_949126865.1 Montipora capitata | reverse complement strand
GGGAGATCTTTCAATAACAGGGTACACAGTACCTCTGGTATGACCACTCGAGAATTCCACACAAGAATTCCATCCTCCTAAGTTAGTTCTAATCTCATGTTATGATAGGGTTGAAACAATGTTTCAGGTTTCTCTGGCCAACGATGCTGTGTTA
This sequence comes from Montipora capitata, assembly GCA_949126865.1. Lineage (NCBI taxonomy): Eukaryota > Metazoa > Cnidaria > Anthozoa > Scleractinia > Acroporidae > Montipora > Montipora capitata. The sequence goes on along the minus strand of OX421448.1, from coordinate 51,339,544 downwards.
AGTGTGGTACTTTACTCAGAACTGAATCTTTTTCGTCTCCCTGGCAACCATAGATGCATTTACAAACTGATCTCCTTCAATAAACATAACATACAGTCACTTCTTCCTCTTGAGACGGGTTAGCATCAGTGGGCAAGACAAGACAAGAAATCTGCATACATACTTTGCTTGCCAGGAATGAATTCAATCGTGTAATTGCAGGCAGCTTCCCCCATTAAGGTGATCAAAGGCTTGTGATCTGTGAAGAGTGTGAAATTCCGCCCCAACAAATATTGTTGGAATTAGCTTACACCAAAAACGATTGCTAGGGACTCACCTTCAATTTGGGTTCTTTTCTTCACTAGTAAGTATCCTTGAGGCGTATGCAACAGCTAGTAATGAATCATTCGGTCCCGGTTGAAGTAGTGTCGCACCCACGCCAACAGGGGATGCATCAAAATGTAAAATCAATGTGGCTTTACGGTTATTCAAAGCTTCTTGTTCCAGTTTTCCCCATTTACAGGGTATTTCTTTACAAAGTAACTGGCATAAGCATGACGCAATTCTTGCAAAATCTGCCAAAACTTTGCGAAGGAAGTTTGCACTTCCAGGAAGGACCGCAGTTCCGGCACATTGGTGGGTGCGTCTGCCTCTCTGATGGTTTTTACTCTCTCAGCTGAAATAGTCGTGCCCAGGTAGACAACTTGGTGTAGCATGAAATGGAACTTGTTGGGGTTCAACTTGGGTCCACATTCCTGTAATAGCTGTAACACACGATGGAGATTCTCCAGGTGGATTTCATCTGTTTCCACAGAGATCATTATGTCGTCAATACAAACACAACAACCTAGAAGGCCTTTCAACACGTTTTCAATTGTGCGTTGAAAAATGGATACAGCACCTGTGACTCCGTAAAGTCAGGCGCTTGTGTTGGTATAGACCCTGATGAGTTGTGATGTACTCCCTACTTTCGGGTGTAAGCTCGAGTTGATGGTACGCCTGGGATATATCAATTTTGGTAAAACGCTTTCCACCCAACCACTTGCATAACAGTTCCTCAAGGCTTGGCAGCCTGCCCTCGTTTCCAAAAAAATGACGTCATGAGGCAAACTGCAAGAAAGAAGAAGACTATTAGCAGCCAGGGAAAGCAAAAAAGGAACGAAAACATAAAGCATTTCTACCTTCAAAACAAATTTGCAGCAGATGCGACTTTGTGTAGGTCTTGATTACCCTTTTATCGCAAAATCACGTTTTACGGCAGTGGTTTTTCTCGCCAACGGAGGTGCGGCTTTCCCCGCGTATTCAGTCGAACATTCCGTAATCAAATTCACTGGAACTCCAATCGGTCGATTGAGTTCCATTGGCTTCGGTAGTCGAACATAATCGAAAGTTCGATAATCGAATACTTCAACAATCGAACCAGTTTCATCTGGTATGAATCAAGCCGTTGAGGTCAAATGGATGAGTTACGTGTTGGCTTCAATTCAAACAAGAGTACGCGAAACCCGGCGTGAAACCATTCCATTCTGGAAGCGGTGGTAACTATTCTCCGAACCTAAGGCGTTATTCCGAGTGTACGTTATAATGACAGTTTACATAGTTTACTGTGCTGTTCATGTTATCCAGTATTGTGAATTTATCAGTTTTGAATCAATTAAACAGTTCTACTGAAATATTTTCGTTAATTGAAAGGTTTTAATATTTTTCACACTTGCCCCAAAACTCGAATCCTTCCAATTCTATTGAGACGGAAAGTTCCAGTTCGATTATGTTGGATTACCGAACCAATCGAACATCAATCGAAAGATTGAGTTTGATTGAGTTTTTGTTCGGTTTTGTTCGATTGACTGTGTCGGGGACTTTGTAATGCTTTGATTGATATCAATTGCTTACCTTGAACCAATATGATGTAGCTTTGAAATCGCAGAGCTATTGGTGTATTTGGTTTGAAACCTAAATGGAGAAAATTTGCTTTTGAAAAGTTGGTTCAAGTTATGTTCCCAACAGATCTTCACGTTTTTCACGTTTTTTTCCTTTAAAATTCGTTTCTAATCTTAATTTGTGGGCTATGGAGTTGAAAAAGTGCTATAGAGTGTTTTCACATGACGTCACGGCTGCCATGTTGGTGTCCCTAAACAATGGAATGGTGACCATGTTTGTGTACCCAACTAATCCTAAGGGAAATTGAGCTCTATTTTCATGCAAACATTTTCTTTCGTTGCGGTGGAAAAACAAGGTTACTGATCACGTGAGTGAAAACACTCTTCGGGGCGCAAAAAACTTGAGGGAACTACCATGTCTGATTTGGAATTTCTTTTGCGTGTATACGCCCTTCCTCCCCCAACCCCTTCCTGTGTCAAAAGAAGA
>OX421448.1:51327198-51332198 GCA_949126865.1 Montipora capitata | reverse complement strand
TATTTGGAGAACGTCGCCGGTGGTTGTCTCCCACAAACAAATTGGCAACCTCTACTTTGTCCATACCATCCGCCACTTCCTTGTGGACATGCAGAAGCATGAAGTGGTTGAGCCCAGCCTGTCCTGTAGTCGAACGCAGGTAGGTCTTGACCCGCTTTAAGGTGGAGAAAGAGCATTCACTGACAGCTTTAGTAGCCGGCACGACATGCAGAAGCTTACCGAGTGTACAAATTTCACTAAGTAGGAGTTTGCGAGCGTTCCTAAGTGACTGAAAAAGAAGCCCAGCAGATCAGCAATGTCAAAACTTCGTACCCCATTGACTGCACCACATCCTGGGTTCTAGCTTGTACTGCTGCAGGCCAGTGTCCCCGTACATGGCTATCACTTTCGCTAATTATTTTTTGTGTTTTTCGCCTGCTACTGCCTTCTGAAGAAGTTCCTGCATGCTTTGGTAGACTGTGAAGTCCTTCTGATTAAATCTAGTGCTAATACAGCCTATCGTCAGATCAATTGCTGAATAATACATCTGGCGGAAATGCTCCTTTGGAGTAGAAGGAAAGTAATGTGTGCCAGTGTGTCCTACCTCTTGCCGTATGAAAACTCGTCGTTTTCTTGGCAGCTGTGGCTCGGCTGCTGCATCCACATCGCTTTTTCTTATCCAAAATAAATCAATGGTGGCTTCAGGTCTATCCCTAGATAGCATACATCCTCAGCTAGTCGCTGTCCTTGGGCTGTTGACATGAAGGAATCTTGCGAGGCAAGACTCAAATTGTCAGTATGCTCCAAAGAGCACCCAAAGTAGAATGAAAAAGTAATCATGCCCTGAAATCCTTCACCTCAGTGTCTTTGCAAATCTTGAATGACCACTACCACAGCTCCATTAGCTCCGTAGGGTTATTCAAAGCCTCTGCTAATGACTCTCCGCGTACAGTCTACCTTGTTGGGCAGAAATTGTGGACTCCTCTCGATTCACAATGTGATTCGGCCCTAATTTTATCCAACTTCATGTTTATCTAGGGCGACGTTTTGAAAAGTTTCGCAATTTCCCTTTCAGTCTCAAGAGAGTCTCACTCAGTACTGATTTAATTGCGTTAGCAACAGCCAAGTTTAGCGCATGTCCATAGCAATGGACATGCGTGCCCCTTGTGGGCCGTTTTTGGTTTAGCTGAACTTGAGATGCGGGATGTTATTCTAAGCCTTCATTTGTGGTGCAACGCTATTTATTTCCCCAGCCATGGTGACACACCATCGTAACATTGACCGCTTGCGTTTTCAATACGTTGAGGCACGTTAGTTGGAGCTGCTGCGATGTGGTGTGCGGTGGCTCTCTCCATGGGATACATGCCTATGAAGTCTTCATGAACTACGAAGTTTTCGTCACCCCAGCAAATGCACACAACTAATTGTTCTTTGTTGGAAATGTCCGCTGTCTCGTCTGCAATGACAACAACAACACTTCGCGATTTTTTATATTTTCTTGGGCGTGCTGAATACACAATATCTCGCCGACATCGCCAATAATTTCTGCCGGTGCAGACCGCGACCGCTTCTTGGTGTGAAGCACTGTTCTCGTGTTTACTAAAACCTTTTTCTTTTCGGTTGCACTTTTCCAGTTATTGTAACAATCTCGAGTGAATGCTTGATCTGCATTTCCTGATGAGATCATGTTGCTTGCCGCTGCTTTGATACAGTTATGGCAAAATGAAGCATCCTTACGTTCACTGTAGTGAAGCCACGGATTGCGATCAAACCACCCAGGTTGGAAGGACCTGTTTCCGTTGCCGTATGACTTGGAAGGAAATGACAAATTCCTTGGCTGATTTGGTTTATCTCCTATTGGAGGTAACAGGCAACGGGAAGCACGTGCTTCAACACAATCAACAGCAGCATAATGATCCTGGCTGTTTTCATAACTCTTGTCTGGTACTTCACTGCAGCCCAACACTCTTTTGCAAAAATATTCTCATTCTCTACTTTCGCTTCAGTGTCTTTGCTTGGATTGTCACGGTTTTTGTGAGGACATCGTTGACATCAGATCATGTAGCAAAGAACGGATAATGAGAGAAAATTATCAGACAGAACTGAATTCAGTACGAAGATAACGAGTCGTCTGAATGTCCAGACGTGTGCAGACTGCATTTGACACATCCAAAGCTGAAGCGTGGCCATAGTTAGGCAGCACTTCCACTTGGGGTGAAGCCTAAAATCCTAGGGCAGGGAAGGGGTTTCCGTCATGGCTTGTTGCGTGCAAGGCTAACAAGTATCAAGTATTAGTCCATAGGCAGAAAAATCTCTTAGACCTCAATCGCAGTAGGGGTTGGAAAATCAGTTGTCTTTTTGGGCCAGGAAATATGGGTAATCTTCGTTATGAAACGCTCATGCATCTCTCATCTGAAGTCACTTCAATGGTGTTCCAAAGATCCGTTATACAGTGACACACACATTTTGACGTCATCTGTATCTATTACTGAACAGACGCACGGGCAACACGGCCGAACAACCCAAACGTTGTTAAACCGAGTCGAGCCAGTTAGAAGTTCACCCCACTGTTCTTGCTTATTATAAATATATCTAGCTGATCTTATGAAAACCGGGTCATCACCATACAAATGTATCTGTCTTCAAATTACTAAGTCAGTCAGTCAGCCATGGAATTAGCCAAAATCAAACAAGTTTCTTTGATTGACGGAAAAACGAAAATCTCAGCCTGATGTTTGCCGGATATTAAATTTGTCTTATATAGCCGGTTCAACATAACTCTCTTGAATGCTAGAGCATTCAAGATTTATATTTTGCTACCTTGCATGAAACTGAAAAAAAAAAAAAAAACTCATGAGCTTTTCGTAGCTCGGGGAACTTCACTTATACTTCAAATAGGAAACTGCTAACACAGTCATAGACATAAAGCAAAAGCAAAATTGTCTTATAAATAATAAGCTGCATATTTAATGCAAATTTTTTTTGTTTTACATGTTCTGTTCGATTGATTTTCTGCGTTTAAATGTATAGCACCAAAATAATCTAAGGACAAGAACTCTGGATGCAAAAATGTTGAATACGTAGTTCACAATATTCTCGTAAGAAATTGTAAATGTGATTTAACATTGCCCTGTCTTCAGGCTTATAAACGTTACGCATCCACCATAGTTAATAGAGGGGAATGGTTATGAAACCCGACAAATTTCTTTGTTGTGTGTTTTTCTTCTCTTTTTTAGCCTTCACCGTGCACAAAACACAATAGTTGTTTAATCCACACTGAGGAACTAACCAATAGGAACGTGGTGGTTACGTAATTCATGCATAGTGTATGAGTGCAAAACAAAAGATTGTGCACGGTCGTGGACATTCCAACCTAAACTTGGCATCTTTCTTTGCTACTTTGATGTTTGCCGAGCTTCAAAACCAGTCCCCTCTATTAACTATGCATCCACTAACGGTCTGTACTAATTATTTTGTCATTATGACACAATGCTCTGTCAAAACATACATGTAGTAACTGATTTCACCCAGCGTTATGAGCAAAGCCAACTGCACATTACAAGCCATGGCGTAACTAATAAAACTGTTTAAATTCGGATCCTCCCAGTGATATTGATTTTCTGCCTTCAAAACTTGAACTCGACGTAACGACAGTAAATCACTTTCTTCTTGCGTTTTTCGAGGTCACAGCATATTCCTTGCGGAGATCAAAGTCTTGCTGCCAGGAAACAAAAGGAGATGAAATTAGTCTAGCAATACAAGATGTATCATATATCACAGACAGCAGCTTTCCTTTGAAGTTCGTGAAAGAAGACTTGGGTACAATAAGATAGAAATAATCCCGGTTATTGTTGGATGTTTTGGGGCTAGTATGGAACAGTTAGTAAAATATGTCGAGAAACTGATCTTCACTGCAGCATAATGGTGGGTTATGATGGTACATCTGAATCAAAGGCAGATCAAGGCAATAAGTAGGGCTTAGGCCCGTGAACAAGGGTAATTGTACATAGGTTCAATAATGCTAATGACAATAACAATCACCGTGACGACCATGATGACGATTTCCGCTTTTTTTTTAAGAGCTACGATTTCTAAACCACACGCAAAATATAGTAGGGAATGGAGAAGTAGACACCTACCTCAGAAATAGCATCACCAGCATACAGGTGTCACATATTTGACGTGTTGAACTGCGGATAAAAAAAAGTGTTTCAGTTCAAGAAAGTGCCTATAAAATTGCTTTTTATTTCAATATTTTCAACATTTTCCCCGGCCAGTTAATTAACAAACAGATTACTCCTTTATAATTAAGCTAAAAGAACCCAGCTTGATCCTAGTTTTTCCTTTTTGACTGAATGCGGTTTAGGATTGTAAAGTTGGTTTCTCATTCTCTTGACATAAAAACAGAAAAGAATTGTCATTGGTTTCCCATTCTCTTGACATGAAAATAAAAAAGAATTGTCATGAGTTACCAAGATGATGTTAAATCGATGTAGTTACAGACGCTTACAAAGAAAAATTAAATCACTTCATTACGATTGCTCATTAATGACACACAAATGTCGGCTACAAGCACGCGCTTTCAACCTTCTCAAAACGCACAAAATTGTTTCTGTTTTCTGCGTTGACTAACTGGCAGGTACACGAAAGGTCTCAGGTCATAGGGCACAGGTCACAGATAAAAATAAGTTCCTGGATCACTCAACAATCCTGGCAGTCAGTGTTCGATCAGTCCTTAATACATGACAAGTATGAGGTCTTCACTGATTTACTTATCACTGCAATTGACATTTATCTCCCAATGAGGAAGATTAAGCTAGCCTCGGCTGATAAAGCCTGGATTACAGTTAAGTTGGAATCCTTGATCGCTCGTCGTCAGGCTGCCCTGCATCGTTTTGGAAAGGAGTCTGAGGTATTCAAGCGTTACCGCAACATTGTTCAGTATGAGTGTTCAATTGCTAAGAAATGCTACTACACAAACAAAGTAGCAGCTCTCAAGTCAACCAACATCAAACGGTGGT
>OX421448.1:51319698-51324698 GCA_949126865.1 Montipora capitata | reverse complement strand
TTTACTTTCACTACTCTGTTATTGTTACAGGAAATTGATTATGCAGAGGACGAGGTTGATTCCCAAGGTTCTGTTCAGAGTAAGAAAGAATCAATTTTTAGCTCTTACAGGTTAAATTTAAATACAGTTTAAAATGATTTCAATCTAGGTCATAATTATTCTAACCTGGGCTGAAATTGAAAGAGGTAAACATCAACAAAAATCCATCAGTTGTTAGCAAGGACGGGTATATTGGTAATAAAGTAAATGTGTGCTGGAAGTAAGGGGGGATGTGGTTTAGTAGCGTAAGTTTTTATGAGTTAGTCTATAAAAGTCTAATTCTAAGCACTGATTTTAAATGATTAGCGTTAAGGTTGGGGTTAGGCAAATTGTGCATGATGACCAATTCTGCTTTTCTATATCAGAGGTTTTGAAAAGGGAATCATTCCTGGCTGAATCCCCTTAGGAGGGCAGAGGTCGACAATATCAAAATATCATGTTCAAAGGAATAATAAAAGTAATCCTGAAACATACATGATGTATTGCTGATATATTTTTATTTGCTTAGTTGTCATTACTACTTGCTCGATCTTTTGCTTATATTCAAACCAAGTGAAAACCTTTGAAAAGTCACAATAACAAAACTAAGTCGAATCCCTAATAGCGTAGTTGGAAAAATTATTATTTTTTCCTACTGTTCAGAGGCGATTTTGCAGGAGGCTCTTGTAAGCGTTATTAATTTTGAACAATCAAATAAGGTGTTTGGTTTTTTTTTTGCTCATTCTTTTGTGGAAATGTATACAGTGATAAACCTAAACTTTGTGATTAATTTGACATAGTCTTATTCAAACCATGAGTTCTTCAATTTGAGAAAGTAGTGCTTGTAATGTCCTCTTCATTAATTAATTCCAGCGCCACATAATTTGGTTATATTCTCTTTGTGATTTGTATTCTTTTTCTTGTAATATTTTTCTTTTGCCTGATATTGTCACTCTTTTATCAATTTGGTTGTCAGCTTCTTTCACTTGTTTTCTGTTTGCAGCATTTCTTGACTTTGGCGAAAATATTAACTGCTGTGCTGGGTTGAATCGAACGTCTGTGCTGTTAATAAATTCGACTTTTTCTTCTTCTCCTTCAATGTGACAAGTTCTTCTCGTTAATTAAACTGCAAAAGTTTTCCTGTTCCATTAGACCATACCAGTGGATTCCGTGGTTCACTGCGAACACATTTAATGTTGTGTTTGCGGCAAAGTCAGTCATCAGTTTACTCACAAATTATTTTCCGAGAGCCATCTTTCTTTGAACTGCGTAGAGAATCATGTTAAGATGCTGATCATTGCAGTTACTACTTAACGTTAATTGAGCAGCAACGAAAACAAAGCATTGTAACTTTGTGTGGAAACCCCACCATCCATGCCAGAATAGACGTTCTAGGGTTCTGGAAACTTCTGATGCCGTCCTATATCTCTGAGAAGAGAAGAGAATAGTCTCTCACGCAGACACTCTTAGGGATTCGTCACGCGTTCCTCCCCCCACGAGCGTCTGCTGAAACGAGCACACATTTCTTTCCCTTTGTTAAGGGACCACAGACGGATTTTTCGCGCGTTGATAAGGACGTGAAATTTTACTTCCGGTGACTGACGTCATCATACTGTAAGCTGAACAGAAAACCCACACACCGACCTAGACAATTTGATAACAATCTGCTAATTGTTGTTTGCATCGAAGGTTTTTCCTCGCCATTCCTCACACTTGTTCTCAGATCAACTGCGCATGCGTAAATGAACTGACTTCCGGTTTAAGAAAAAGCTACATTTCCGGCGGTTTTCATATGGAATTAATGTTTTTTTTAGATGGCACGTTTCATCTCCAAATACAGAATAAAGATAAGCATTAATTTTTTCAAATCATCTTTTTTGAAAATGTTATGGGTATTTCAGAATCGTTTATCTACGGTGGCCCGTTAGGGATATGGCATTTCGTCATCAGTTTTCCTTCTTCAAGTTTACAAACTCGAAATTTTGTGGTTAAAAACTCGAAATTTTGAGTTTCGAAACTCGAAATTTTGTGTTCAGAAACTCGAAATTTTGAGTTTAGAAACTAGAAATTCTGCGTTCACAAACTCGAAATTTCGAGTTTGTTAACTCACGGTCGGAGTAAAATACAAACTGCAGACAAGAGGTAAAATGCAGACTAAGGTTATAATTTAGCTGTTGAAAAAGGCCAAACCCTTCAGAAGTGCTAACCTTAGGCCTAATTACTGAGGCGCAAAACAATATTTGGGCTTAATTGTTAGCACTTCTAAAGTGTTTGGGCTTTTACAACAGTTAAATTATAGCATTAATCTGCATTTTACCCCTAGTCTGCAGTGTGCATTTCGCACTGACCAGTTTCCAACATCGAAATTTCGAGTTTGTCAACACAAAATGTCGAGTTTCTAAACTCAAAACTTCGAGTTTCTAAACTCAAAATTTCAAGTTTGAAAATCTGATCACGAAATGCCATGTTCCTTACGTGCCACCGTTTTTATCTCTTTAAAAAGAACATTTTTCAAAAAAAAAATAAAAAAAAAAAAACCACCATACTTAGCTGGATACAAAAACGAATAAATTATGAAACCACTGATTAAATACCCAAATTGAGTAGCACGTAAACAAATTTAGAGTTTTCTTTTATTGGTCATCGGACGCGTGAAATGATGACGTCATAATTTAGGGCCACTGGTTTACAAAAGTTGGAAACTGACCAAAATAATGCTTAATTCTCTCAAATTACTTAACCATTACATCCTTAGCAACGCAATCCAAAAAACACGTCAGTAGGCCCTTAAGAAACTGTCATCTGGAAATCACGAGCGGGTTACTTAGGAACCAATCAGCGCTGTGTAGATCTTCCCTGGGAGTCTCAATGCGTTAACTTCTTCTGAAAGGGACGAAGCCTTTTTAAAATATTCCTCAGAGACATTAATTTAAATGCTGAACGAATGGATGGGGAACTGCTTAGTCGGCGGACTACAATGGTCGTCGGTGTGGCTTTTTTTCTGGCATATATTTGCTTCAGATTCCACGCTTTTGAAGTTGAAAATAGTTGGTATGGAATCATCTTTAAGGTCAAGTCTTTGAGGCTTGAAAGCCGGACCAAGCAAACTCCTACTGCCAGATTTTGTTTGAAGCTGCCTGGTGTGAAATGGTCTGCACAAACGCGTGAACATTTCGTAGGTTCAAACGATTCCCTTCTAAGTTTTACGAGCCATTCTTTCCGTAGTTTTAGGTTGTCGGGAAACTTGAACGTGCTTACTTTAGACTTAGAATTCTTCATGCAATTTATTGCAGCACAAAACAACATTATTTTCCGCTAAAGAGGATACTGAATTTTATAAGATTTGTATCCCGCATTTTTCCAGTACGCCAACAGTGACATCACAACTATTATTTCCGATGAATTTCCCGACAATTGACCCGACCGCTCCACGACCATGAAAGCCGAAAAGAAGCTCTTGTCAAAATCCAATATCTCTGCGATACTATACCCGTTCACTTTGAAACTTAAGAATATGGTTATTTCGTACTTAAGCTTTAAATTTCAATTAAATTTGACTGAAGAAAAAAAGGTCAAATTTTTGGTTCATTTGAACTTAATGGCCAAACAGAATAAATTCATTGTCTGACGAAGACAAAAATAGCAAAAGCAATGTGTGGAAATTGTGCAAATTGATCTAAATTGATGTAAATGTCAGGTTAGTTCCAAAAATAGAAAGATACGCCCAAAGGTTGACTCAAGGATATAGTGCATATGGAGGCTTCTACTCCTGGGCTCTTGCAGGAATGTATCTATTCTTGGTTTTCACGTGACGTCATCAAAAGTAAAAAAATAAGGAATTATCAATCCTTTTGAGATTTTAGTTTGGTTACTTATTAGAACAGCTGAAGACTTTTCACAAATTTTCAGTTTGATAGGGTTTTTCGTCTTGTGATAAAGCAAGGTTGAATTTCTAAGCTTTTGCGTGACACGATATTAAAATTGCGGGCGAGAATGCTATCACGTAGGTTAAAAAAGTGACTTATTCGCTGAGATTTTGCAATCTGAACAGTCCTCGTATAAGTACTCACATAAATGTTTATGAGCCCTCAGAAGACGACCAATGGCTTTTTATAGCAAAACTGGATGACGTATGTTTTTGTCAGCTTCCGGCCGCCATATGTGTGCCCCACCTGGCGTCTCAATACGAAGCCTTATAAATTTGAGTAAAACATTTCTTCGAATATCTCCCGCACCAAACATCGCATAGACCTGAACCTTTGTGAGACTGTTTGAATATTCATCTTCTTTTATGTCTTTGATTCTTGACTTTATTTGTTGAATGGTTTTGATGATGGTGTGACAGTGAAAACCGGCAATATCTTAGATGTGACTAAGATTTACTCAAAAATGGAACAATGACATACAAATGATGGGGCCCAAGTCGATGTCGCAAATCATAATGCTGACAAACTCAAAAGCGAAGGAAATGAATCATAAATAGGAAGTTTTGACTCTCCGAATGATTTTGGGTTAGATTAAAGCGATATATTGCTGAAAAATCTAAAGTTATCTCTCTTCGTGTTAATGAGTAATGTAAACAATGTTCGTAGTTCGTAAATCGGGTTAACAAGGAACCAGTTCGATTGTAACGGTATGTAACATTCACGGAAAACGGAATTTGAAATGTTATGAAGTGATGTTTGAAGGTAACTTGAAATGTATTGCGGTATGAACAAGCATCTGCCCTTCTCTTTAATAGTTATAATTCCTTGACACACTCTCTATCAGGCTTCTCGCCGTTCAGGGAGTTGGCGTCAGTCCATATTTCTATTTTTATTTCTCGAGAGTTTGAAATGCCCCACGTTACAGTATTTTATCTTTTCTCCTGCCATTACCATTCCGGAAACGAAACACTACTTCTTCCTTAAATAGTTTCTTGTTGGCTATACCCTTGTTACCCTCCGATAAATTCAGCCAGCAGCCAGCATTTTAATCAAGAT
>OX421448.1:51304698-51309698 GCA_949126865.1 Montipora capitata | reverse complement strand
AAAAATATGCATCAACTTGAAATAACGCATCCGTAAAAATAACAAACAGTTTAGTGCCCAAGAAAATAATTTGTGTAGTACCTTCTTCCACCAAGTTTGAGTTTACTGGTATTCTGTTTTGTCGTTCTAGTTCTTTTTCTCTTTACTTTCGTTTCGTTTCGTTTTCGTTTCATTTCAGGCAGCATGCAACCTTATCAGAGCTTCTAAAGATTAGAACACCCCTCAGCAAACACAAGGGTCTTCAACTCTACAGTAACAAACCCTGAAATGCACTACGATTTCAACCATTCAATATAGAAACTGACAGAAAAAAAAAAATATTATCCCAGAGAAATTTTGAGAACTACATCATAACATGTACTGTAAATGTATATTGGCAGGGCTCTCATTAGGGGCTGTAATCCGTAACACCTTTTACGGCTGAGCCCAGTCAATGTTACGGGTGATGGTTGCTGCAGAATGAATATTCATGGCGCAAAACAAATTGAAATTTATTTATAAACATTTGCCTTCTAAAGAAAATATAATTTCTGCCTTGTGTTGTCTGTGTTCCTGATTCTAAGTCGTGTTTTTGGTAAAAATCCAAACATTTTCCGTAAAAAACCTTTGGAGAACACCCCCGATCAATCGTTGTTGGATTCTAACATTTGCCATTTTCAGCAGCAAAATCATTATCAATGCAACCCATGCATACGGCGAGAGCTAGTGAAATTTAAATTGACCAACCAGAATTCAGCGAGCAGGGAAAAACTGTGCTATCCGGCATCACGTCAATAGGTTCGCAGTTAAAGGGCTAGAAAACCATTTAAAAGATTTTGTGGCAACTTTTTCGTGAACAAACTTGACGCCAAAACTGGTTTGCCGGCGAACGGCGATTCGACCGTCAGCTGTTGTGTTTTGGCTGTTATTTGTGCTTTTTCTAACTATTTTAAGACGAATTCAGTCTGGTACTTTCGAATAAAGTGCGAGAAGACGTGAAAACTGTATTGCTAATGTATTTATTTGTGCTAACATAGCGAAGATCGACAACAACGTCATTTACGCACAGGAATGCACTGTTTCCAGTGAAAGGGCAAATGATTGAGAGGGTAGCACAGTTTTGACTGCCGCGCGCACTGTGGGCGCGGGTTCGGTTTGCACGGCCGTACTTGATATAAATGGGATTCCGCTGACCATTTTTCATGGTTCTGTTATGCAGGACCATTTCCACATGGAACATCTTCATTCATTGTGAAGTTTATCTTTTTGGCCTGTTTTATTTTCATCACTTTTTGATTGAGAAAATATACAATTTGCACCTCAGAGTGCTGAAAAATGCATTTCCGAGGTTCTAATTTTAAGACTTTTCTGGGGGCGCATGCCCTTAGATTCTCCTAGGGGCTCAGGCCCTTTGGGCCTTCATTTACATGGCATTTGGCCTTGTATTTACATGTTACGGGTGAAATCTTGAGTGTTACACCTGCTTCAAAACTTACTGACAACCCTGTATTGGCATACTTGTTGCACTTCAATGAATAAGTGTCAATACAATAAACTGTTATTGTATTAATATTAATTCTCTGTAAATAATATACTGATTTGACTTGACTTGAGAAAAAATAATGATTTGTTATAAAGACTGCTGATTTTATTGCCAAAGAGAGAAATAAGAGACAAGCCATTGCCATGAGCAAAAACACTCACAACGATGAAATAAAAAAAAATGTTTGTGAAGAGTTACATGTACACCGTCCTGTAAAAGGATTAAGAATTGCTTCAGTGGAAATGACGCTGAAAGGAGTTAAATTATTATGTTCATTCATGACACAAGAATTCACTAAAGAAATAAATGGTAACCTCAATAAAAATGAAAATAAAATGTTCTTACTTCGAAGTTCCATGCTTTTAGAGATGTTAAACTTTCTGGATTTTCGGAGAAGCACTTCAAGAAGACACGTATATACTCCACCATCTCTAACACCAACACTTGGTAAATCTAGTGGGGGAAGGGAGTCTTCAGGCTTATCTGGATTAGGATAGCGCACACGTTCAAATAGCTCCCCATTCTTGTACCAAGAGATCCCTACCAGTCCTGTGCTTGATATCTCTGCATTAGTTAAGTTGCATGTTATCGCCACCTGGGAATTGTGTTTAACGGTTCTGTTAGCAGAAACAGAAATTTTGGGGAGTTCGGCCTCTGAAATACAAAAAAATGCCCAAATATAACAAGTCAGAAAACTTACAGCATACAAAAGCTGGTTATTCATTTTAACCTTTTTTTGGTTGACTTAGCATGAATTATGAATTGGTAGAACATTACAGAGATAAAGCAGGCGGAGTGCGTCACGACTCTCAAAGGTTCATGGGTAGAAATGTGAATGTAGCTCATTTCAATCCAGACACGGTCGCGTACACATCTCCCGGTAGTATCTACAGTGAGAGTAAACATGGGAATCAAAACACTGCTTCCTTTTCTGAAAAGCGTCACAGATAAGAGTAATTTAGATCATTTCAAATATGTCACGGCGGCCGTAGATGCGTCTTGTTGGCTTCGCTTGCAATGTGACGACTGCCAACAATGGCAACACGGAAAGTGCCAAACCATCATATCGCGACAAGAGTACCGCGTCTTTGCCCAGACAGGCCAACCTATTGATTGGCGCTGTGCCCCCTGTTCTGATTACCCACTGGAAAGTACGCGCTTGGCGGATGATTTTGTTCTTATTGGCAGCTATCTGTATAGCTGGTGAGCTGTTTCGCAAAAGCTAAGCGTATTTACACAAGAAACTTGACTTGAACGTGAAATGTAACCAAAGCCTTTTTTTTTCCTGTTTCACAAAAGCTAAAGGCCCTAGCAAACGGCTTCAACAATTGCTTCAACATCCATTCGATTTTGTTGAACGCTGTTGAAAGGTTGTTGAATGATGTTGATAGGTTGTTGAATGATGTTGAAAGGTTGTTGAATGATGTTGAAAGGTTGTTGAATGATGTTGAAAGGTTGTTGAATGATGTTGGAAGGTTGTTGAATGATGTTGAAAGGTTGTTGAATGATGTTGAAAGGTTGTTGAATGATGTTGAAAGGTTGTTGAATGATGTTGAAAGGTTATTGAATGATGTTGAAAGGTTGTTGAATGATGTTGATGTTGAACGCTGTTGAAAGTTTGTTGAATGATGTTGAAAGGTTGTTGAATGATGTTGGAAGGTTGTTGAATGATGTTGAAAGGTTGTTGAATGATGTTGGAAGGTTGTTGAATGATGTTGAAAGGTTGTTGAATGATGTTGAAAGGTTGTTGAATGATGTTGAATGGTTGTTGAATGATGTTGAAAGGTTGTTGAATGATGTTGGAAGGTTGTTGAATGATGTTGAAAGGTTGTTGAATGATGTTGAAAGTGTTGTTGAATGATGTTGAAAGGTTGTTGAATGATGTTGAAAGGTTGTTGAATGATGTTGAAAGGTTGTTGAATGATGTTGAAAGGTTATTGAATGATGTTGAAAGGTTGTTGAATGATGTTGATGTTGAACGCTGTTGAAAGGTTGTTGAATGATGTTGAAAGGTTGTTGAATGATGTTGGAAGGTTGTTGAATGATGTTGAAAGGTTGTTGAATGATGTTGGAAGGTTGTTGAATGATGTTGAAAGGTTGTTGAATGATGTTGAAAGGTTGTTGAATGATGTTGGAAGGTTGTTGAATGATGTTGAATGGTTGTTGAATGATGTTGAAAGGTTGTTGAATGATGTTGGAAGGTTGTTGGATGATGTTGAAAGGTTGTTGGATGATGTTGAAAGTGTTGTTGAATGATGTTGAAAGGTTGTTGAATGATGTTGAAAAGTTGTTGAATGCTGTTGAAAGGTTGTTGAACGCTGTTGAAAGGTTGTTGAACGCTGTTGGAAGGTTGTTGAATGATGTTGGAAGGTTGTTGAATGATGTTGAAAGGTTGTTGAATGATGTTGAAAGGTTGTTGAATGATGTTGAACGGTGGGATGGGCAAACGGTTTCAAAATTTCATTCAACAAAACTTAGCGAGAGGCCTGCAGTTTATCGCAGAACACCCACGTGGACTTGTATTTTTCACTGGTGGCTTCTCCTGACTTCCAGGAGTTTGTTTTGGCAATTTCGCGACCAAGTTGCGTCCTCAGGCCCACTATTTTCGCCTTAATATCTTGTTTAGTATGCTTAAGTATGTCTTCCAGTTCTGTGTAAGCGACTTCTCTCTTTTCGCGATTGTGGTAGTCTTTACCGAAGACGTCCCACAGACAGCTTCGCTTTTCCAGCTCATCTATCATGAGCGTTTCTATCTCGCCAAACTTCCATTTTGGTTTCTTTGTTTTGTCCGCTTCCGGTGCTTTTCTTTTCCTTGTTGCAGTGTTGATCTCTACTTCAAAATCGTCTAGCGTGTCATAGTCCTCCATTGTAGGATCAGCTGATCGAAATATTATCGCCCGGACGTACCACAGCCACACACAAAATTGTCTTGTTTTGCTAACGTCTTTTCTTAATTGCGCATCCGCTTGCTAAACAATGTTGAAAGAGCGGGGCCAATCTCGATCCCAGAGCTCTTCTCTTGACCGAGGGAGAAAAGAGCTCTGGGGAACCCTGAAACAAAGTGTCCTCTTTATTGGTTTTCGTGAAGAACAATCAAAAGCGTCTCTAATTGGTGCATTCATGTTAGCACGAGGATTGAGCAGGCGCCGTAAGGTTCTTTTTTGGCTATAAGAACCCTACAGCGCATGTTCTCCTACACAGAGAGTTTCCCAGAGCCTTGGGTCGATCCGAGGCTCTGGTGACGAGAATGGAGCGGGGCAAATGACTTCAACTCCGCTTCAACATTCCGAACATTCCAGAGAACAAAAGTTTAAAGGCTCTTAAACTCTTTCAACATTGTTTCAACAATAGGGCCTTAAGTCTTCGCACCGGCTTCCAGTTCGGTTTACTTTCTCAGTTGGCTTCCCTGGAGTAGTGCCACTTGGCTGTGATGATCTCTTCATACCAAGACACTTTCAACGCCTTGTAACGGTAAAAC
>OX421448.1:51279698-51299698 GCA_949126865.1 Montipora capitata | reverse complement strand
TTGTTTATCAGATGAAGAAATTACAAGAAATTCGAAAATATCTCCATCTTATGGCTGAAAAATAAATCTGAAAGCTCACTGGAGAGGTCTTAACTACATTTCTACTCCAAAGGAAGGCAAGAGGTAGTAGGGTGTGCAAAGAGTAATGATGGAATTCGGCAGTAGGTGATACTGTTTGAAAATCAAGGTCAACGCAAGAGTTGCTTTCTTTGGATTTGTTATTTATTTTTTCACCCAAGAAGAGCACTCAGTCTGGTAATTCTCTGGTAATTGTGTATCACAGGCGATGTACAAAGAGAGGAAACAAATTATGAGCACGTCACTTGATAGCCGATTTTTCCGCGAAAACTTTTTGGCCTTGGATGAAAATCACAATATTTTCCCCAGGAAAATTATTTAAAGGTAATGTCATGACCTTTGTGATGTTAGTTGGTCTTGGTTTTAATTAGCTACCAAATTAGATCATCAAATTTCAAATTCAAGTTCTTTTACCATCTCAGCAACTTTCAGGCTACAAAGAATTTTCATCCAAAATGAAGTTTACTTCTAGCCGTCAAGAATATATAATTATTTTAAATTTCTCCAAAATTTCGACATTAACTAAACATCTCGATTTCGACATGCCAAAAATATGCATCTATCTCGTCTATTAGCACATGTCAAAGTGTAAAGTTGTTTATAGGACGAAAAAATTACCTTGCCTAAAAACCTACTCTAATGTCGTCTTTCTTCAACTACAGTGCAGCTACCAAAATAAGTTTGTTTACGTATCTCCGCAGATTTCAATATGCCAGCTTGACAAGTTTACCTCTACCTATGAGAAATTTTTATTTTCAATTTCAGCCAAACAAAACAAATTGTGAATTGATTATGATTTTTTGGCATAACAGATCTCGATATGACAAAAATATGCACATCGCGCCGGCAAGTGTCAGAGAGC
This sequence comes from Montipora capitata, assembly GCA_949126865.1. NCBI lineage: Eukaryota > Metazoa > Cnidaria > Anthozoa > Scleractinia > Acroporidae > Montipora > Montipora capitata. The sequence continues at coordinate 51,298,758 of OX421448.1, read as the reverse complement.
AAGTTGCCTTTGATGACAACTGATGAGATTTTTACAAAATGTTTCAAAATTCGAAAATATCAGATATCTTTCTGGAATATCAACATGAAAGCTCATTGGAGAGGTTTTATGGGCATTTTGACTCCAAAGGCTGTTTTTCCGCTCAAATCCTACCGGCGTCCCCAACAGGTTTGCCAATCAAATTATCATGCGATTGTGAAAATCGTGCCGTAAATGCTCTAAAATTTCTCTTTTCATGAGGAAAATTAAGAAAGGAAAAGGCAACAAGTAGGCGGCAAACAGACTAACTCTAAAATGGACATCAATTGCTAAAATTGAATAAAGACCTCATTAGTTTAGTGATTCATGCACGTGATCTTACACTCACTCACTCACTCACCCACCCACCACTCCCAGGAGTCAATGGGTACAGTGTGTACTTACATGTAAATCCCCCATACTTTAATAACAAGCCAGTGAATCATCAACAACCGATGAATTCTTGCCTGGCAAAAGAGGTAAAATCTCTAATATCAAAACGTCATTGCTTAGTGATTACAGTATCTGGTTCAAATTTTCAGAGAATGCACTTTCAGTATTCAGTTCTTTATTCTCAGCTGACTGATTAAAGAAAACTATTTTAGCCTTGTGCTAATGAATAAAAAAATGTAAACATTGCCAACCTTCCTTTGAGACACAGTGTAATTAACAATAAATTTTGAGCTGTCACCAAAGAAGTTTTGAGAGATCATGGATTGACTTTAATGCTTTGTTTAATACCTTGACCATTGAATTCACAAATGGAGACCCAAAAATAGAAATCAGGACTGCATTTTTCATGGGCCAAACCTTTAACAATGATTATTATACTATGCTATCTACTAGATTGGCTTACTGGAGTTGGCTAAAAATTGCTTGAAATAGACAAACAATAACAACAAACTCTTGCCATGGAATCCTACTTAATAGTTCACATAAATTTTTTTTTATTATTTATTTTTTTTTATGACTTGTATTTTTTTTTTACATACATTAATTAAATACAATTCTAAAACATCAAAGTACACTACTTACAATACTACATTTACCAACACTTCATTACAATACTTGTCTAATGCCTATCTACCTAAATATTATGAAAAAAAAAAAAAAAAAAAAAGGATTCCATGTACAGCCAAATACGTACAGTTCTAAGAAACACACTTCAAAAACAGATTACGGGTTAGGTTCAGAGCCCATGCACAAATACCACTTCTTATTAAATTTGTCCATGTTATTAGCATTTACACATATAATCTTTTCCGTTTCATACTTAATTTTTGCCTTTAGCTTAAGGGCGTTTATAACAGGAGGAGACAGATTTCTTTTGCAATCCCATACATAGTTTAGTAAAGGGCAATTTGCGTAAATAATACCAATCATGACATCTTGCAGAGTAAGGTGGACGAATTGTCAGGTCAGTAGGAAGAAGAAATATTCGAAATCTTTCCAAAAAGGTTGCACAAGGCTACAATGAAAAAGGAGATGGTGTAGAGCTTCCGGTTCTGAGTTACAAAACTAACATTTATCCTGAGATGTATCCTATCTTAAATAACTTTGTATTAGTAAATAGTATCGAGTTATGGACTTTGTACTGAAATGCTTTTATGTATGGTTCAAAGGACACCTTATGCGGTAGCCAGAAAACCTTTTTCAAGTGATCGTCTGACAAATTAAAATTTTTCCTCAGATATTGAGAATTATTTGGAAGCTTGGCTTTTGAGTTTTTCATTAATGCGTAATAGTCCTTATCAGGACTTGAAAATTTCGACCTGCCCCTTTGCGATTAAAATATCTGGAGGAGTCGCCAATTTGCGACCAGCTTTTACCGTTGAAATAAAAGGGTTAGCAGTTGGCATTTTGTCGCGACTTTTGCTAAAGTAAGTAAAGCGATGAAAAATCATTTCGATTCTCGTCCTGAATTTTGTTTCAACTTGGAGATATGGAGCAAAATTGTAATGTGGTCCGCGATCCATTTCCTCGATCAATCACCATTTTCAGCGGTTTCATACACGTATGTGTTGCGGGCTTCTATGGCCGAAAACTGCGTGGAAACTGCTCACGAATTAATCTCACGAACGAAATGGCGTGTTTTTACTGGGTTGCCGTATGGCAATCCCAGTCTAAAAATGGATGGCATTTGTTCGGTGTTATTTTTTTTTTTTTTCTTCCGTGTCGGTAAAAGTCTTGCCTGTCACTCCCCTGGTAAGTGGTATCTTGTGCATAGAGCCTTCTGGGCGTATTTTCTTAGGATCGAGAGGGTAGTGGAACTGCGTAGATTTCTCCAGTGGACACCGTAGAATCATTAACTTAGCCTGCAATGGCGTCGAAAGTCATGGAAACGGTTTGATCCTGAAATTTTAGTTTGTTGTAATATTGCATATATTTGACACGATTGAGTTTTTTCTCTTCGCGCACGCAATGATAGCAAATATGCTGTTTGTTTCAAAAAATTGTTCGCTGGAAAAGGTGGCCTTTATGAATTCATCATGTTTTATGATATGTGTGCTGGATAGTTTTTATGGCAATAGTAAAGTATTTTCTTGTTATTCAAGGTAGAGGTTCTTCAGGAAAGGGTTTCAACCTGAAGTACATGGTAATTTGACACGATTGAGTTTCTTGTCTTCACGCACGCAATGAAATAGGAAGAGGTTTTCGCCTCTAAGAGCAAATATGTTGTTTGTTTCAAAACATTGTTCGCTGGAAAAGGTGGCCTTTATGAATTCATCATGTTTTATAATATGCGAGCTTAACTGGATAGTTTTTATGGCAATAGTAAAGCATTTTCGTGTCAAAATGAGGTTAGCGTTTTTCTGTTGTGCTAACTTAATTAAATATAAATATACATTGTGCCTCGTAAGTTTGTTATTCTCGTTAACCAGCAATGGAAAGTCATTGCAACGCGAATGGCGTTTTAGTGCATCTTATGTTGTTTGTTTCAATAAAATGTTTCGCTGGAAAAGGATTCTGTGATATTTTCTGCCTTTGTGAATTATAATATCATGTTGTGTATTGAATTTTCGAGCTTAAGGTTGAAACGTGATACGGGAGGATATTTTTAGTGTAACTCTGTAAGCAGGAAAGGTTTCATGAAAATAAACAGGTCTGTTGGAAACATGCTTGAGATTTGCGTTACAATGACTTTCGAGGCTATTACAGGTTAATTGTGCAGAGCAAGCTACGCATTACCCCAGCCCCCTGAAACCTAACAAAATACGTACAGAAGACTCTATGCACAAAGACACCACTTTGCATTTGACGTTAATAATTCTGCCCCCGTCGCTTTGTTGAAGCTAGCTTTATTTCTCATTTATAACCCCGCGTTTACAATTATTTTAAACAGAATAAACGCGTTTGACCTTACCTCGAGCCTTTTCGTTCTCAGTTAAAAAAATCGCCAAATAGAGAATCAGCTTAGCGGCCGCCATCTCGCTCAAAGAGGGAGTTAGGATCATCGAGTTTGGATTCGAGTTCGAGCTCGAGTTGGACTTCGAGTTGGACTTCGAGTTGGACTTCGAGTTGCGCTTCGAGTTGGACTTCGAGTTGGACTTCGAGTGGGACTTCGAGTTGCGCTTCGAGTTGGACTTCGAGTGGCGCTTCGAGTTAATAATTAAAACGCAAGTATATAATTGATAATAATGTATAATTATTATTTGTTATTAATGTTAATAAGCAAAGAGATGTATAAGCTGGGCGAAGAACAGGAATTCGGGGCAATATTGGGATTTTTATTTTTTTTTTAAATTCCAGCGGCCGTCGGCCGTCACGTGCAAAGTCACGGATTGTGGTACATGTGAAATCATGTGGAACGACTTTGAACCGATTGTTTCGTACGACGAAGTAACATTTTCTTAGGGCCGATTTACACGGTACGATTTTTGTCGCATGCGACAACGGCTTACGACAGGCGCACGACATGATTTACGATTATTGTGTACGTCAGAAAAAGTGTCATAGTATTTTAAAACATGTTTTAAAACGCTGCGACAATCGTAAGTCATGTCGTGAGCTTGTCGCACGAGACAAAAATCGTACCGAGCATGGTTAATGCTCGATTAACTATCTACCGATTTCTACCGAGTAAATTGGCCTTTAGAGGTTTCGTTAACTGTAACCACCAGCATATTAAAATTTGTAGCCGCCTTATCTGCTAGAAATACAATAAGCCAGAGTGCCTGGCCGGGCCGACCGGGTAATTTTTCAGTCTCACTCGCCCGAAGCCAAATGTTAGTCGCCTCAACCAACTCTATGCATCTATCAATGTTGAGCTGTTGGGGAGGGGGGGAAGGCCGGGCATAGGCGGGGGATTTGAACTCAGATCAGTTTTTCTGTTCAAATGCCCGGCCCCAGGGAAGTCATCCTGGGTCAAAAAAGTGCAAATTCCTCACCCCAGGGGCATTATTGTTGGTCAAAAGACTACAAATTCCCCAGCCCCAGCTTCCTCCCAAAAATGCACAGGTAAAAAAGAACAGCAGAAATAGGGACAGATATTATACATTTTATACAAAGCAATGACTTTAAAATTTTGAGGAGTCTCAACTGATTCTACTAAACAAGGCAGTACAACAGGGAAATTCTGGTATCTTTTCATGAACTGTTATGCTACTTTTGTTTACCTTAATTGCCATCCTTTTATAGCTCATGGCCATTATCTATATTTAATCACTAAGACAGCAAATATTACAGCTAAAAACTCGGTTTCTAAAACGTTTCCGCTTTTAAACTTGAAACTATGCCCCAAAGGACTGAATAAAAATAGAACCACATACTTTGTGAAGGAAAAAAGAATATGACATGTTAATTACTTAAATTGTAAACAGGAACAACGGAAATAAAGTATTAAACTTCATATAAAAGAGAGCAATATTCAAAAAAGCCCCATAAGAGGACTTACAGTATGATGTGACAAATAGTGAGCCGATAAAATGAAATTTAGTATTTCGGTCTCGTTTTTAGTATTATATAAACTTGCTTGGAAACAAAATTCACTGCACACAAGGTGAATATACATGACTGCCTCATAAAAGGCTTTAAGTTTCAGTCCATGGCGTTCATCGGTAATCGCAGAGAATCGGTTTGCTTCTGATGACTTTTGGGTAATTCCAAAATGGCGGTACTATTTTTCGGTCTTTCTCGGTCATTCAAGATGGCGAGCAGCCAACATGGCGTCAGTGGACCCCACTCTTCTAACGGTTAAAGTCAAAAGTCCCTACCCCCGGAACTCAACGAATGATCGAAAGTCCCTACCACGGGCAGACTTGTAACGTCAAATCCCCCTCCTATGCCCGGCCTCCACCCCAGCGGCTTAACATTGATAGGTGCACTATATGGACCGGGCGCCGTTTATAATCTCATCGTCTGATACGCGATATATTTTCAATAATAGGGTCACGACGACAGTTCGAAGAAATAAACATAGACTCACTTTCCTCGGGGAAAAAAACAGCGAAAAGATCGTTAGCGAAACTAGTAAGCAAAGCAAATTGTTTTCGGTGAACTTGTCCAAATAACCTCATTCTCGGTAGTATCATTTGTATGGCGTACTCGCCCCAGTCTTTCTCGTTAAACTTCGCCGTATGAGTCCCTGTAGATCGTTTTTACTGTCATGCAACAAAAAAATAAAATCGAAACCGTTCAATGGAAAAAAACCAAAAAAGTGGGATTGTCATAGGAAACAAATTCATAGATCACCTCTCGAATTCTCAGATCCGTGCGTTACATGTCCATCAAAACACCTCAAGTTGCGAATTTGATGGCGTCACTGTGTGTCATCATGCATGAATGAAAGTTTGAAACGAGAGAGACCGCTGTAGAAAATAGGAGGAAGGGAAAAGATGTTCAACATATCGAGCTAAGAAAATTAAGCGGAACAGATTTTTTGAGGGGAATCAGTATTTTCAAGTAACTTAATCAGTATTAAAAATCAACACGCAGTTGCTTCACCAACACATCTTAAATCAGTGCATGAACATAAATAAAGAAATTAAATAGGACTTGAGTTTCAAGAAACTCATTTAGACTGTGAAAACAGGTGAAACACAGATCACCTAATTCAACATCCAACTGAGACTACAGTGTAAATGTGACAAGTGATAAAACATGACCGTTGTTGACATTGCAGTAGCCACTTTCGTGCTCTAAAATGCAGTTCTAACCATGACTGCACTACAAACCAAAACAGTTTCAAAAATGTATTATTATTGTTATTATTTCTATAAGCAAAATAACCAGCTAGAAAAGATCTCTTCCTAATAACATCACCTTGGATAACACTGCACTAAGAAAAGGTATTAAACTCACAGGAAATAAGTTCCATTGCATACTTATGTAACCAGGCAAGCCTACAAAGCACTGGGGTGCACTCCATCCATCGCTGGCCAAATCTCGCTCCACAAATCGTTTTCTCCTCAACAGGAAAAGTCCCGAATCGCAATAAAAACAACAGTTGACTTGTGACCGGGCAGTCAACAACGGTCGTGTTGCCAGCGTGCGGTCAAATTCAAATGGACCAATAAGAGTTGAGGCTGAAACCATCTTGCGAGTTTCCGTTGTTGACTACCCGGTCACAAGCCTCTGAGGAAAGCTGAAGAGGTGAATTTTAAGGCAAAGTTTTCGTTCGTCACGAGTCTTTCGGCAGCCGAAACACACGTATTTGGAGTAAAATTTATTGGGCTTTATGGAACTGTTGTTTTTATTGCGATTCGGGACTTTTCCTGTTGAGGAGAAAACGATTTGTGGAGCGAGGCTTGGCCAGCGATGGATGGAGTGGTCGGCCTTCCTATTATTTAAGTAACGGCCTTCCGGATAACTTCACTAAACGGCGTCAGAATGGCTCTAAACTCGGCAAAAGAGACAAGTTCGTCACACATTTGAGGTAGGAAAACTTTATTTCAAATGAGATAGTTATTTACACAATTTTTTTACGATCGGTGATTTTCCCATACAAATTCTCTATATACACAAACTGTCGCATACACCACGTATTTTCAGCTTGGGGAGCCTGTGGTAGCGGGTGCGGTTGATTTACGCAGATTTACGAGATCGGGCGGAGAAAGCCATTACTATAAGACCAAACCAATCTCCTCATTCTTTATATTGACTTGTTTATTAGAGGCTTGGAATCACGTAAAAACGGAAAAGGTAATTATCACAAAAATCTATGAAAATGTAATTCGGTACAAACGCTAATCAATACACGATTTAAACTCATGCTACACGTGGCATACGCAATGTTAAATTACTATAGTATTACTCGTAGAAGCTAAAAGAAATCACTAATCGAAAAGTACTTAACTAAGGAACATAACACTAAATTATGCAAAACTATCTCATACCTCTTTCTCCGGTCCTTCAATAGAAATAGGTCTTTCTTTCTCTCTTTGTGTAAGAAAGGCTAGTGCGTATCGCGAACAGAAAACTTCGAAGAAAACGACGGGTGTCGTGCATGCTTACAAACACTCTAAAGAAGAACAAACGTCAAAATGCAAAAATATAAATCACTTTCTTTTATACATCAAGCTCATGATCATCTCCTCGCACAGTGGCGCCCGAACATAAATTTCATCATCCTCATCTGTGCTGTCCGATCCGGCAAGACACGTTCTGTAAAAAGGAATAAAATCAAAATGTGAGGCAAGTGGTTTGTGATTAAAGAGACAAACGAGCTACTCTGATAACCGTTGCGTTAATTAATTATACAAATAAGCAACAGGATTTCAGTGCATTTATTACCTTTTCTTCTCAGGGCTCAAGCTGTCCTTCGCCGACACATCTCTGCCTTTTTAACGGGAAAATCCCATCCAACGTTGCTGCGCGGTTGACCAGGAAGTACTGGGTACCAAATTTTCGTCATTTCGTCACAACCCCCCCCCCCCCCCCCCCCCCCCCCACCTCCACCCTTATTTGCCACTATTTGTTACTATTCGTCACTATTCGTGACTATTCGCCACTATTCGCACTATTCGTACTATTCGTGACTATTCGCTGTTCGGTATTCGCGACTGTTCGCTATTCGCTATTCGGGTTTTCCAGACACCCGAAAACGACCCCCTGTTCCCCATAACACCGGAAATTACGTAAACATAATGACAGATCACTAACAATCATTTACACGTCTTATTAATAATTGTTGTCTTTTCGATCGATATCGCTCGATGTACCGGTGTGAGAAATAACTTTGAACATTTCGATGCATCTGGAAGCGCAAAAACAAAGCACAGATGATTTCAACGATCGCATTTTCCATGGACTCTTCACAGCAGTCCCCAAAGGGTGCAGCGACCTGAAGTCATGATAATGTTAGTTGTTGACACATGTAAAACAGGATTGTCTTTCAAACACTCTTTATTATTTACCCTTATGACTCGTTTTTTATTATTAATATTTATTTTACCCTCAGCCTGCCTTTTACTCCCGGTCTGCAAGCTGCATTCTGCATTCAATTTTACCCTCCGTCTGCAGTCTGCAGTCTGCGTTTCACACTGACCGTTCCCTCAGCAAACTAAAATAAGTCCTACTGACTTCAATACAACGTTGCTGTGGTTGTTACTTTCAACGAACTATACCGCAGCATTATCATCAATTAGATACTCTAGTATAAATATAGCATTACTGGAAGATTCTACATGCGAACAAGCATGTTCGCAGGGTTAATAATTCTGCCCGTCGCTTTGTTGAAGCTCACTTTATTTCTCATTTATAACCCCGCGTTTACAATTATTTTAAACAGAATAAACGCGTTTGACCTTACCTCGAGCCTTTTCGTTCCCAGTTAAAAAAATCGCCGAATAGAGAATCAGCTTAGCGGCCGCCATCTCGCTCAAACACATCTCTTTGTAACATCAAAGTGAAAAGAGGAAGAAGAAAACCGGATTGGGGGGGGGGGGGGGGGGTGCTCGTTACATGGTGCTCGTCGCAAATTTTGAAAAGAGATCCTGTCTTATGGTAGTCACGGCATGAGCGGCTACGAAGGAGACTACCCCTACGAGGTACCAAATTGGGTTTTGATTAGACGAAATTAAAAAATAGTGAATTGTCGAATGTCTCCTATCATAATTTTTCAGCCCAATACCCTAAAAGGTACCACTGAAGCTCCCGCTGAGGACCTTTTGAGGCTACCTTACAGTGACTAAGAGGTACCAAAACCGCTTTTTAACCCCTAAAAGGTACGACGAGCGCCCCCGTCCTTTTTATATGGGATTCCCCCCCCCCAGTCTACCTTGTTGGGCAGAAATCGTGGACTCCTCTCGATTCACATTGTGATTCAGCCCTAATTTTATCCAACTTTATGTTTCTCTGGGGCGACGTTTTCACAAGCTTCGCGATTTCCATTTCAGTCTCAAGAGAGTCTCACTTTACTGATTTAATTGCGTTAGCAACAGCCAAGTTCAGCGCATGTCCATAGCAATGGACATGCGTACCCTTTCTGGGCCATTTTTGGTTTAGCTGAACTTGAGATGCGGGATGTTATTCAAGGCCTTCATTTGTGGTGAGACGCTATTTATTTCCCCAGCCATGGTGGACACACCATCGTAACATTGACCGCTTGCGTTTTCAATACGTTGAGGCATGTTAGTTGGAGCTGCTGCGATGTGGTGTACGGTTGCTCTCTCCCTCTCCATGGGATACATGCCTTTGAAGTCTTCATGTACCAAGTTTTCGTCAACCCAGCGAATGCACACAACTAATTGTTCTTTGTTGGAAATGTCCGCTGTCTCGCCTGCCATGATGGTAAAGAAAGCAGCGTTCTGTATGTCCTTGGAAATTTTGCACAACATAGGTAGACCCATAATCTCCAATTTTTCATTTTGAATGTCTGGAGAGGAGTATTTATCGCCTTTGCACACCAACCAGTCCATAATTTCAGGGTTGCCTTGACCACGCAGTTTCAGCAACTGGTAGAAATTGGAATTTTCTTCGCTTCCTGTTTCTAAATTCCAAGTACTCCTTGTAGATATGTCCAGGTTTGACCCTAATTAGATGCACGCGGATTTCAATAAGGGTCACGGAGTGTCTCCTTGCTCTTCTCGCCAACTTGGCTTATTGCGTGCAAGGCTAACAAGTATCAAGTATAAGTCCATAGGCAGAATAATTCCTTAGACCTCATTCGCAGTAGGGGAAGGGAAATCAGTTGTCTTTTTGGGCCGGGAAATATGGGTAATCTTCGTTATGAAACGTTCGTGTATCGCTCATCTGAAGTCACTTCAATGGTGTTTCAAAGATCAGTTATACAGTGACACACACATTTTGACGTCATCTGTGATCTATTACTGAACAGACGCACGGGCAACACAGCCGAACAGCCCAAACGTTGTTAAACCGAGTCGAGCCAGTTAGAAGTTCACCCCACTGTTCTTGCTTATTATAAATATATCTAGCTGATCTTATGAAAACCGGGTCATCACCATACAAATGTATGTCTTCAAATTACTAAGTCAGACAGTCAGTCAGCCATGGAATTAGCCAAAATCAAACAAGTTTCTTTGATTGACGGAAAAACGAAAATCTCAGCCTGGTGTTTGCCGGGTATTAAATTTGTCTTATATAGCCGGTTCAACATAACTGTCTTGAATGCTGGAGCATTCAAGATTTATATTTTGCTGCCTTGCATGAAACTGAAAAAAACTCATGAGCTTTTCGTAGCTCGGGGAACTTCACTTATACTTCAAATAGGAAACTGCTAACACAGTCATAGACAAAGCAAAAGCAAAATTGTCTTATAAATCATGAGCTGCACATTTAATGCAAATTTCTTTTGTTTTACATGTTCTGTTCGATTGATTTTCTGCGTTTAAATGTATAGCACCAAAATAATCTAAGGACAAGAACTCTGGATGCAAAAATGTTGAATACGTAGTTCACAATATTCTCGTAAGAAATTGTAAATGTGATTTAACATTGCCCCGTCTTCAGGCTTATAAACTTTACGCATCCACCATAGTTAATAGAGGGGAATGGTTATGAAACCCGACAAATTTCTTTGTTGTGTGTTTTTCTCCTCTTTTTTGGCCTTGACCGTGCAAAAAACACAATAGTTGTTTAATCCACACTGAGGAACTAACCAATAAGAATGTGTTGGTTACGTAATTCATGCATAGTGTATGAGTGCAAAACAAAAGATTGTGCACGGTCGTGGACATTCCAACCTAAAACTTGGCATCTTTGTTCCCTACTTTGATGTTTGCCGAACTTCAAAACCAGTCCCCTCTACTAACTATGCATCCACTAACGGTCTGTACTAATTATTTTGTCATTATGACACAATGCTCTGTCAAAACATACATGTAGTAACTGATTTCACCCAGCGTTATGAGCAAAGCCAACTGCACATTACAAGCCATGGCGTAACTAATAAAACTGCTTAAATTCGGATCCTCCCAAGTGATAGTAAATTTCTGCCTTCAAAACTTGAACTCGACGTAACGACAGTAAATCACTTTCTTTTTGCGTTTTTCGAGGTCACAGCATATTCCTTGCGGAGATCAAAGTCTTGCTGCCAGGAAACAAAAGGAGATGAAATTAGTCTAGCAATACAAGATGTATCATATATCACAGACAGCAGCTTTCCTTTGAAGTTCGTGAAAGAAGACTTGGGTACAATAAGATAGAAATAATCCCGGTTATTGTTGGATGTTTTGGAGCTAGTATGGAACAGTTAGTAAAATATGTTGAGAAACTGATCTTCGCGCTGCACTATAATGATGGATTATGATGGTACATCTGAATCAAAGGCAAATCAAGGCAATAAGTAGGGCTTAGGCCCGTGAACAAGGGTAATTGTATACATAGGTTCAATAATGCTAATGACAATAACAATCACCGTGACGACCATGATGACGATTTCCGCTTTTTTTTTTATTTTAAGAGCTACGATTTGTAAACCACACGCAAAATATAGTAGGGAATGGAGAGGTAGACACCTACCTCACAAATAGCATCACCAGCATAAAGGTGTCACATATTTGACGTGTTGAACCATAGTTAATAGATGGGGTTGAACTGCGGATAAAAACAAGTGTTTCAGTTCAAGAAAGTGCCTATAAAATTGCTTTTTATTTCAATATTTTCAACGTTTTCCCCGGCCAGTTAATTAATAAACAGATTACTCCTTTATAATTAAGCTAAAAAAAACCCAGCTTGATCCTAGTTTTTCCTTTTTGACTGAATGCGGTTTAGGATTGTAAAGTTGGTTTCTCATTCTCTTGACATAAAAACAGAAAAGAATTGTCATTGGTTTCCCATTCTCTTGACATAAAAACAGAAAAGAATTGTCATTGGTTTCCCATTCTCTTGACATAAAGACAGAAAAGAATTGTCATTGGTTTCCGATTCTCTTGACATAAAGACAGAAAAGAATTGTCATGAGTCACCCAGATGAAGTTAAATCGTGTAGTTACAGACACTTACAAAGAGAAATTAAATCACTTCATTACGATTGCTCATTAATGACACACAAATGTCTGCTATGAGCACGCGCTTTCAACCTTCTCAAAACGCTCAAACTTGTTCCTGTTTTCTGCGTTGACTAACTGACAGGTACACGAAAAGGTCTCAGGTCATAGGTCACAGATAAAAATAAGTTCTATTTTTACGAAATTCCACTCTCAGCGAGAAGCGCCGACATCAACTTGGGCCCCATCATTTGCATGTCATTGTTTCATCATGTTCCCAGTAAATCTTAGTCACAATTGCAACTTAGATGAAGATGCTTTCCGGTTCATTTGGGCCGCAATTGGAATCCCATTTGGAGGGCCTGAGAGACCAATACAAGGGACTGAAACGAGGCTCTTGGGGGATGGGGTGCGGGGATATCCTCGCGGGTTGGAAATGACGGATGAAGATATCGTTGTGTTTGAGGTAAGCAAAAAGTGCAGCTTGCTGTCACGCTGCTTATGCTTCAGAGACACTGATAAAGTAAAAACAGTCTTCCTTGTACTTGGCTACAGCTATCAACTGTTACTAAGTGCAATCTACTTTTCTGTTGGCAGAGCATTCACGATTCACTCAGGTGATATTACGATATATTAGTATAACTTTAGAATTCTGAAAGATGAATTTCAACGAATGAATGAATGAATAAATGAATGAATGCAGATATAAACATAATAGTGTAGTCTGTTTACTTAAGGCTATTTTACTGCACTGACTGTCCTCTGTTGCAATGAATTGCAAGGATTGAAAATGATTACCACTTGACCGAAAAATTGGGCTAAATTTTCGCATTGTTTTACTTGGTTTGTACCTCTATCTACTGACTATGGCTCCTTCATCAAAACTTCATCTTACGTGCTGGGATGTTCCCAGTAAGAGTAAGAGGGACAAATTTCTGTGCAATTTTGACCATAACACAGCAAAAAATCTCGAGACGTAAATTCAATAACAGCTTTAATTTTAAAGTTGCTCAGGCTTTGATGATATTTACTTTCACTACTCGGTTATTGTTACAGGAAATTGATTATACAGAAGACGAGGTTAATTCCCAAGGTTCTGTTCAGAGTAAGAAACAATCAATTTTTAGCCCTTACAGGTTAAATTTAAATACAGTTTAAAATGACTTCAATCTCGGTCATAATTATTCTAACCTGGGCTGAAATTGAAAGAGGTAAACATCAACAAAAATCCATCAGTTATCAGCAAGGACGAGTACATTGGTAATAAAGTAAATATGTGCTGGAAGTAAGGGGGGATGTGGTTTAGTAGCGTAAGTTTTTATGAGTTAGTCTATAAAAGTCTAATTCTAAACACTGATTTTAAATGATTAGCGTTAAGGTTGGGGTTAGGCATACTGTGCATGATGACCAATTCTGCTTTTCTATATCAGAGGTTTTGAAAAGGGCATCATTCATGGCTGAATCCCCTTAGGAGGGCAGAGGTCGACAATATCAAAATACCATGTTCAAAGGAATAATAAATGAAATCCTGAAACATACATGATGTATTGCTGTATATTTTTATTTGCTTAGTTGTCATTACTACTTGCTCGATCTTTTGCTTATATTCAAACCAGGTGAAAACCTTTGAAAATTCACAATAACAAAACTAAGTCGAATGCCTAATAGCGTAATTGGAAAAATTATTATTTTTTCCTACTGTTCAGAAGCGATTTTGCAGGAGGCTCTTGTAAGCGTTATTAATTTTGAACAATCAAATAAGGTGTTTGGTTTTTTTTGCTCATTCTTTTTGTGGAGATGTATACAGTGATAAACCTAAACTTTGTGATTAATTTGACATAGTCTTATTCAAACCATGAGTTCTTCAATTTGAGAAAGTAGTGCAGTCGGATGAAGAAGCGATTCCTTGTAACGTCCTCTTCATTAATTAATTCCAGCGCCACATAATTTGGTTATATTCTCTTTGTGATTTGTATTCTTTTTCTTGTAATATTTTTCTTTTGCCTGATATTGTCACCCTTTTATCAATTTGGTTGTCAGCTTCTTTCACTTGTTCTCTGTTTGCAGCATTTCTTGACTTTGGCGAAAATATTAACTGCTGTGCTGGGTTGAATCGAACTTCTGTGCTGCTAATAAATTCGACTTTTTCTTCTTCTCCTTCAATGTGACAAGTTCTTCTCGTTAATGAAACTGGAAAAGTTTTCCTGTTCCATTAGACCATACCAGTGGATTCCGTGGTTCACTGCGAACACATTTAATGTTGTGTTTGCGGCAAAGTCAGTCATCACTTTACTCACAAATTGTTTTCGGAGAGCCATATTTCTTTGAACTGCTGAGAGAATCATGTTAAGATGCTGATCATTGCAGTTACTACTTAACGTTATGTGAGCAGTAACGAAACCAAAGCCTGAATTACCGTATTTACTCGAATAGACGCCGCGGCGTTTATTTCATTTTTGGCGATTCAGCTGCGGCGTTTATTCGAGGGTGGCGTCTTTTTGGGGGCGGCGTTTATTAAAAAATCACTTGATTCAGTGAGGTAATTGCTAAATATCGCACTACGTATGGTAACTTTTTTACTAGGTAACAGTAACAAACAAACTTTGTGCACGAGTCACTGGAAAGAAAAAGAGAAAAGTCGGCCTTATAGCACCAGCGAAGTTCTCTGCATTAACAGCAGAATTACGCGTTGCAAAAATTTTGAAAGAGAACGTAACACAAGAGCAAAAAAGTACAGTCACTTTGAACTAAAAAATGTTGCTCTAAAAGAAAATAAATTTCCATTGCTGGTTTAAACTTGAAATAGACTTTTCTTTAATAATTATTATAAATCATTATTTCCTCAAATAAACGCCGCACCGTCTATTCGGGGGCGACGTCTATTAATATTTTGAGTCTCAAGTGCGGCGTCTATTTGAGGGCGGCGTCTTTTCGAGTAAATACGGTAATACTTTTCAGACTTTTCCATTGTCAGATTGCAACTTTGTGTGGAAACCCCACCATCCATGCCAGAATAGACGTTCTAGGGTTCTGGAAACTTCTGATGCCGTCCTATATGTCTGAGAAGAGAAGAGAATAGCCTCTCACGCAGACACTCTTAGGGTATTCGTCACGCGTTCCTCCCCCCACGAGCGTCTGCTGAAACGAGCACACATTTCTTTCCCTTTGTTAAGGGACCACAGACGGATTTTTCGCGCGTTGCTAAGGCCGTGAAATTTTACTTCCGGTGACTGACGTCATCATATTGTGAGCTGAACAGAAAACCCACTCAGGCGACCTGGAAAATTTGATAACAATCTCCTAATTGTTGTTTGCATCGAAGGTTTTTCCTCGCCATTCCTCACGTTGTTCTCAGATCAACTGCGCACGGGTAAATCAACTGCCTTCCGGTTTGAGAAAAAGCTAGATTTCCGGCGGTTTTTATATTGAATTAATTTTTTTTAGATGGCACGTTTCATCTCCAAATACAGAATAAAGATAAGCATTGATTTTTTCAAATCATCTTTTTTGAAAATGTGGTGGCGCGTTAGGGACATGGCATTTCGTGATCAGTTTTCTTTCTTCAAATTTGAAATTTTGAGTTTACAAACTCGAAATTTTGAGTTTCGAAACTCGAAATTTTGTGTTCAGAAACTCGAAAACTAGAAATTCTGCGTTCACAAACTCGAAATTTCGAATTTGTTAACTCACGGTCGGAGTAAAATACAAACTGCAGACAAGGGGTAAAATGCAGACTAAGGTTATAATTTAGCTGTTGAAAAAGGCTAAACCCTTCAGAAGTGCTAACCTTAGGCCTAATTACTGAGGCGCAAAACAATATTTGGGCTTAATTGTTAGCACTTCTAAACGGTTTGGGCTTTTACAACAGTTAAATTATAGCATTAATCTGCATTTTACCCCTAGTCTGCAGTGTGCATTTTACACTGACCAGTTTCCAACATCGAAATTTCGAGTTTGTGAACACAAAAGTTCGAGTTTGTGAACACAAAATTTCGAGTTTCTAAACTCAAAACTTCGAGTTTCTAAACTCAAAATTTCAAGTTTGAAAATCTGATCACGAAATGCCATGTCCCTTACGTGCCACTGTATTTATCTCTTTAAAAAGAACATTAAAAAAAAAAAAAAAAAAACCATACTTGGCTGGATGCAAAAACGAATAAATTATCAAACCACTGATTAAATACCCAAATTGTGTAGCACGTAAACAAATTTAGAGTTTTCTTTTGTTGGTTATCGGACCATGCGCGTGACATGATGACGTCATATTTAGGGCCATTGGTTTACAAAAGTTGGAAACGGACCAAAATAATCCCTAATTCTCTCAAATTACTTAACCATTACATCCTTAGCAACGCAATCCAAAAAACACGTCAGTAGGCCCTTAAGACACTGTCATCTGGAAATAACGTGCGGGTTACTTAGGAAGCAATCAGCGCTGTGTAGATCTTCCCTTGGAGCGTCAATGCGTCAACTTCTGAAAGGGACGAAGCCTTTTTAAAATATTCCTCAGAAACATTAATTTAAATGATGAACGAATGGATGGGGAACTGCTTAGTCGGCGGACTACAATGGTCGTCGGTGTGGCTTTTTTTCTGGCATATATTTGCTTCAGATTCCACGCTTTTGAAGTTGAAAATAGTTGGTATGGCATCATCTTTAAGGTCAAGTCTTCGAGGCTTGAAAGCCGGACCAAGCAAACTCCTTACTGCCAGATTTTGTTTGAAGCTGCCTGGTGTGAAATGGTCTGCACAAACGCGTGAATATTTGGTAGGTTCAAACGATTCCCTTCTAAGTTTTATGAGCCATTCTTTCCGTAGTTTTAGGTTGTCGGGAAACTTGAACGTGCTTACTTTAGACTTAGAATTCTTCACGCAATTTATTGCAGCACAAAACAACATTATTTTCGCTAAAGAGGACACTGAATTTTATAAGATTTGTATCCCGCATTTTTCCAGCACGCCAACAGTGACGTCACAACTATTATTTCCGATGAATTTCCCGACAATTGACCCGACCGCTCCACGACCATGAAAGCCGAAAAGAAGCTCTTTTCAAAAAGCTATAAATAAATTTTCAGTTTGATAGGGTTTTTCGTCTTGTGATAAAGCAAGGTTGAATTTCTAAGCTTTTGCGTGTCACGATATTAAAATTGCGGTCGAGAATGCTATCACGTAAGTTAAAAGATGGACTTATCCGCTGAGATGTTGCAATCTGAACAGTCCTTGTATAAGTACTAACATAGATGTTTATGAGCGCTCAGAAGACGCCTACTGGCTTTTTATAGCAAAACTCGATGACATGTGTTTTTGTCAGCTTCCGGCCGCCATATTTGTGCTCCTGTTTGAATATTCATCTTTTTTTATCTCTTTGATTCTTGACTTTATTTCTTCAATGGTTTTGATGATGGTGTGAAAGTGGAAGGAAGTTTTGACTCTTCGAATGAGTTTGGGTTAAATTAAAGCGATATATTGTTGAAAAATTTAAAGTTATCTCTCTTCGTGTTAATGAGTAATGTAAACAATCTTCGTAGTTCATAAATCGGGTTAACAAGGAACCAATTCGATTGTAACGGTATGTAACATTCACGGAAAACGGAATTTGAAATGTTATGAAGTGGCATTTGAAGGTAACTTGAAATGTATTGCGGAATGAACAAGCATCGGCCCTTTTCTTTAATAGTTATAATTCCTTGACACAATCTGTATCAGGCTTCTCGCCGTTGAGAGAGTTTGCGTCAGTCCACATTTCTATCTTTATTTCTCGAGAGTTTGAAATGTCCCACGTTACAGTATTTTATCTTTTCTCCTGCCATTACCATTCCGGAAACGAAACACTAATTCTTTCTTAAATAGTTTCTTGTTGGCTATACCCTTGTTACCCTCCGATAAATTCAGCCAGCAGCCAGCATTTTAATCAAGATAATTACCTTGTCCCAGTAACGACGAGAGTGAAGCGCTGGCAGTTTTCTCTGTTGGAATGACTTGATGAGCAGTTGGATGAAAGACAACAGTAATAATATCCAGCATCACTGTACTGCAAGTCTGATACCGTCAAGATGTAAGGCTGGTCAATTCCACTTTGCTTAATGCCATATTTTTTATCCGATCCATCTGTTGAAGAAGGTAGTGAATGGACTCAATAGATTATAATATTATGAACAGTATTGTTGCATGTTTCGTGCAAACTATTGTGAGTGCAAAACGCAAAGATTACTTTGAAACAACGATTACTTTAATGAGTGATTTCTCGTGCATTGGTTCAGGATAGATTCAGAAACAACAAGAACAAGTGGCTACAGGTAGCGTACACTTTGTTCGCAGGTTTTTTATAGCCGATTGGGCAATATCCAGTTCAATCCAGTAGTCCAAAGTCAGCGTTCTATCTAGGGTATTTGAGGGGTAGAGTACACAAGTAACTATAACGGAAAAATCATCCAGACGCCACAAACTCAGTGCACATGAAGTAAGTATTCCCTATCTAATGATAGTATATGACAAGGAACATCGAGTATTATTTGCAAATTGCTTGCCTTACGGCAGGCTCGGTTGTCGTGCTGTGGATTCTGTTTATGAGTTGAAAAACGACAGCATGGAGAAATTTGTAAACAGAAAACCACGGAAAGGAGACGCTGATTTACACATGTCATAAGATTG
>OX421448.1:51269698-51274698 GCA_949126865.1 Montipora capitata | reverse complement strand
TTCTAACGCCATTTTCAGCAGCAAAATCATTATCAATGCAACCCATGCATACGGCGAGAGCTACTGAAATTTAAATTGTCCAATCAGAATTCAGCGAGCGGGAAAAACTGTGCTATCCGGTATCACGTCAATAGGTTCGCAGTTAAAGGGCTAGAAAACCATTTAAAAGATTTTGTGGCAACTTTTTCGTGAACAAACTTTGACGCCAAAACTGGTTTGCCGGCGAACGGCGAGTCGACCGTCAGCTGTTGTGCTTTGGCTGTTATTTGTGCTTTTTCTAACTATTTTAAGGCGAATTCAGTCTGGTATTTTCGAATTAAGTGCGAGAAGACGTGAAAACTGTATTGTTAATGTATTTATTTGTGCTAACGTAGCGAAGATCGACAACAACGTCATTTACGCACAGGAATGCACTGTTTCCAGTGAAAGAGCAAATGATTGAGAGGGTAGCACAGTTTTGACTGCCGCGCGCACTCGGGTTCTGTTTGCACGGCCGTACTTGATATAAATGGGATTCCGCTGACCATTTTTCATGGTTCTGTGATGCAGGACCATTTCCACATGGAACATCTTCATTCATTGTGAAGTTTATCTTTTTGCCCTGCTTTATTTTCATCACTTTTTGATTGAGAAAATATACAATTTGCACCTCAGAGTGCTGAAAAATGCATTTCTGAGGTTCTAATTTTAAGACTTTTCTGGGGGAGCATGCCCTTAGATCCTCCTAGGGGCTCAGGCCCTTTGGGCCTTCATTTACATGGCATTTGGCCATGTATTTACATGTTACAGGTGAAATCTTGAGTGTTACACCTGCTTCAAAACTTAATGACAACCCTGTATTGGCATACTTGTTGCACTTCAATGAAGAAGTGTGAATACAATAAATTGTTATTGTATTAATATTAATTCTCTGTAAATAATATACTGATTTGTTATAAAGACTGCTGATTTTATTGCCAAAGAGAGAAATAAGAGAGAAGCCATTGCCATGAGCAAAAACACTCACAACGATGAATTTAAAAAAAATGTTTGTGCAGAGTTACATGTAGACCGTCCTGTAAAAGGATTAAGAATTGCTTCAGTGGAAATGCTGCAGAAAGGAGTTAAATTATTATGTTCATTCATGACACAAGAATTCCCTAAAGAAATAAATGGTAACCTCAATAAAAATAAAAATAAAATGTTCTTACTTCGAAGTTCCATGCTTTTAGAGATGTTATAATCTCTCTCTTGTTGGAGAAGCACTTCAAGAAGACACGTATATACTCCAGCATCTCTAACACTAACACTTGGTAAATATAGTGGTGTAAGGGAGTCTTCAGGCTTATCTGGATCAGGAGAGCGCACACGTTCAAATAGCTCCCCATTCTTGTACCAAGAGATCCATTCCAGTGATGTGGTTGCTTCCTTTCCTTCAGTTAAGTTGCATGCTATCTCCACCCGGGAATTGTGTTTAACGGTTCTGCTAGCAGAAACAGAAATTTTGGGGAGGTCGGCCACTGAAATACAAAAAAATGCCCAAATATAACTTACAGCATACAAAAGCCGGTTATTCATTTTAACTATTTTTGGTTGACTTAGCATGAATTATGAATTGTGTAGAACATTACAGAGATAAAGCATGTTTGTGTTTTCAAAAGCGACATCTATTTTTGGTTCTTTAAAAACTGATACAATGTACTTAAGCCCCATAATCATGTTACAGACAAATATGAGATGTAATCTTGTGGTCTTGAGTTTGACCACATAAGAATATACATTTGTAGCTTCGGCATGTAAAATTAATGGTGACCACAACTTACCTACTAGTGTTTACTTTACATACATGTACATGTGTATTTTTAGTCCAAATTCATGGTATGCACTTAAAACAGGTTAAATCATCAAAATGCACTACATTGCATGGCTTCTGATAGGATGCGGAAAAAAATTAAAGATTACGCGGAAATTTTTGGCCATATTATGCGGAAACATGCGTTGATTATGCGGAAATTACACCGGATTATGCGGAAATTTAAACCAGTCATAAAACTAATAATTAGGCCCATCCAATGTATTTACATGCTTACGGTAAATCCGTAATCGAAATTGCAACCAATACAATCGCATTTGTGACTGAATTTTTGCCCTTTGTGATTAAAATACATGGAGGAGTCACCAATTTGCGACCAGCTTTCACCGTTGAAATAAAAGGGTTGGCAGTTGGGATTTTGCCGCAACTTTTGGTAAAATAAATAAAGCGATAAAAAATTATTTTGTTTCTCGTCATGAATTTTGTTTCAATTTGGAGATAAAGGAGCAAAATTTTAATACCTTTGGAGCGCGATCCATTCCCTCGATCATTGACTTAGGGTGCGTTCGATTGACCCTATTCCGGAATAAGAATACGTGAAGTGATGATTTAAAACGGTATGTCTGGCGCTTTTGAAGCAACGAGGATAATAAAGATATGTTTAAAATAGCATTTTAGAAGGTGTTTGATAATTTTAATGTGAATCTCCGTAAAAACGAAGGATTTCTAACTTCTATTCCATGTATTCCTATTCCGGAATACGGTCAATCAAACGCGCCCTTAGTTTCTTATCAGTCACGTCATTTTCTGAAGTGTAACTGTTTCTCGTCCAATGGGAAGCATTGTAGGAACAAAAACTAGTGTCCAGGCTCATTGACGAAAAAATGCGCGGAAACTGCTTACGATCTTTCTTACGAACTTTCATCTTGCGAACGAAATGGTGTGTTTTCTTCAATGTTCAGCAAAATAAGCGTTTCAAAACAGTCAATTTCTTTGGCTTTTATGTTTTTGAGGATGTTAAGGAGCTGCTTTATCACTAATATCAGGTGTTTCTTCTGTTTTTTGCGGAAAATATCGGAATTATGCGGAAGATGCGGATTTCAGTGAATTATGCGGATCCGCATCGCCGCATCCTGTCAGATGCCATGACATTGTATGTATCTACTAGAGTGCTTTCCTTATTCCCAATAGTCCATCTGAACAGCCCTAGTAAACGACAAGGACAAAAGAAAACTCTGGCTAGGGTGGGAATCAAACCCACTGGCTATAGATTACATGTACAGTAGATCACCATTGCTCTACCGACTGGTCAAGTAACAGGCTCAGACAGGAGTGGGCCATGGCTGCAGTGAATTCACCACTAGCTAAGCTTTGGCCTTGACCGATAACAACTGCAGCAGAGATCTCCTGGCAGAATGGTCAGCCCTTTCCACAGGAAAAATCTAAACATGGATATTACTGCATGTATTCCATGAGATGACATCTGGATCAGTTACATGTACACATAGTTTGTATGGTTATACAGCAATACACGTACTGTAAATGATACAACATAGTCAGATTCCCTTTCACCTGGTCTCCAAATTGAACCCCTTGCTGTGGTAGTTGAGTTCAAAAGATTCAGTTTAACAATTATTGAAATGCTGCCAAAGTAGGAAAATAATATTTCACATCTGCTTGTGGGATTTGTACATGTACAATTTTCTTTCAAATACATTCATGGAATGAGAATAAAACTGAACTTTAATGTAGACAGGAAAGGATCTTAGAAATTACATCTGTACATAATTATTTCTCCTTAAATTCTTAGAAGTTCTAATAGTGAAAAAGACAAGAGTGGTGGTGCAGGAAGGACAATAAAAACTCTTGACTAAAAAATGTAAGTTAGCTATCAAGCAAGTTTACAGGCACAAGGAAGGGTTACGTTTTTACAAACGTTGGCGGTGTAGCACTTATATTTCGACAGACTTAACTGATTAGAGTGTAATGTGAAGTGCTAGTTTTGTACCCCATATGAACCATGTGAGCGTTAGCCCTACTAATGGAAATGGGCCCACACAAGGACAGAGAAAAACTCCAACCAGGGTGGGAACCCCATCACTCAGTTAAGTTTAGTTTACAAGCACTCCACTTTTAACAACAAATTACAAATGTATGAAAGAAAGAATTCAAAATTAACAGAAACATTATTAAGAACACCGAGGGGCAGAAGGCAACCAGCTGGCTATTTACAAAGCATGGTACGTAGAGTTTAATCTGGGACCACTGGATACTGTACAAATCCAAACCAGAGGTCAGAACGGGATTTGAACGGAGCAGCCGCATGCAAATCCAACGCCCTAACCACTGGACCATGCTGCTTCCTTATGGAAATAATGAGACATTAACATGCAACCTCAGTGATCTTGATAACACAGATGTGATTTCAGTAAATCAAAATGAACAAAGGTAAATTAAAATGAACTTTAAATAAGGTTCCCACCTGGGATGACATTGACAGTGAAGCCATGCTTTCTTGCAACAGAGTCATTCACTGCAAAGGCATGACATTCATACCTTCCCAATCCACTATTGCTATCGTCATCAGTCGTGACATTTCGAATGTTTAATGTTACAAAGAGCTTTGTTGCATTTCTTTCATCTATGAAAATTGAAGCCAATAAAAAAGTTAGCACAGACAGACTGAAACAACTTGGGGACAGCAGTTAATAGGCTTATAGCCATTGCAGAGAGGTGGCATTTGTGAAGAGGTTGAATCTTTTTATTCTTTTAAAAGAAAACAAGACACATGCTTTAATCGTATGAATGTGAGTGCATTTCGTGATTTATGGGCACAAGCGATGTTTTGAAAGTTGTCAAAATTGCATGAGCCATAGGCGAGCACAATTTGAGAACTTTCGAAACATCACGAGTGACCATAAATCATCAATTGCACAAGCAAGTTCATGATTTCTTATTTATTATTATACTAAACTACTCCACCGCTTTGTTTCCACTCTACATGTATAAACTCTTTTGCAATCTTATTTCTATAACCTATTTCTGCATTCATGGTTGACCAATCAGAAACACAATTTTGTTGAGCATTACAATAAGCATTCTTACTGTTGCCAAGTTTACACTGTACATGTATGTTTACTGTTACAGTGGCACATGCATACTGTACATGTAGTGTTAGTAATAACATCTACGAATACATACGTAACAG
>OX421448.1:51247198-51259698 GCA_949126865.1 Montipora capitata | reverse complement strand
GGTGACAATTTCAGCTTCTCTCTAGGGGTAGGGATCCATGATCAAATTTCACCTTTCTGGATCTTACTGAAAATTACTTGCTCCCCGCTGCTCTGCCATTGAATCAAAAAACATCGAACCTAACAAGTCCTCCGAGCTGAAAGCAACGGAAAAAATCCATTCGCTGTCCTGGTCATTCTGAGCAATGGAAGTCTTTCGATTGTTAAGAATGCGATGTGATGATCCCGTTCATTCTCTTCGTTGCTGATAGTGACAGTAAAAACAGCTCAAGCCGATTAACGAGTTCATTTTTGCAAATTTGATATCAGTAACCATTTGAATAATCTGTTCATCGGATGAATAGTGCAAAATTCAACTCAAGCTTCAGTTGAAAACTCGAATTTTCATTGGAATTTTGCTGGCTTCCAGTGCCAGGCCGGAGTGAGAATTTGACAGGTTTACTGATTTGCATAATCTTCCAAACAATCGTCATTTCACTCTAGCAACATTACCATTCTGTAATCTTACCAGTATCCTCAAACTTGAGAAACTATGTTTTCGAATTAAAGATTGGATAGAGAAATGAATTTTAAAATAAAGGGAAATCACGCTTCTTAAAACCTTGGCAGATCATGCAAATTGATACACCAGTCCAATTCTCACGCCGGCCTGGCACCGGAAGCCACAACAAGTTGCAAAATTGTTGAGACACTTTCATTAAAAGACACCTTTTCTAACTTCCAATACTCGGCGTACCTAGAATTTAAACCTTTCCCACTTCCTCTCCCCTCTCCCCCTTTCAATGTTGACTGCTTAAGTTGCCAACATTTTTTTGTCTTGCTAGCAACACTGATAAGAGGGGGAGGGGGGCTGCAGTGTGAGAGATAATTGAGAAATTAATAACGCCCCAAGAAGGTGAAGTGTCTCCACTATTTTTGCAACTTGTTGTCTGATTGATTGCAATAATTTTGCCAGTCCGGATTTGAATCCTATAGGGAAACGTTTCAACGTAGAAAAGCAGGAACTAAAGAAACTATCATTAAATATCGTATAAGCTCTGAAACATTTCAGAAGTTTGCACGCGAAGTGCAAAGCACATTGTACCAAACACGAAAGGATATTAATTATTGACATACGGTAGCATCGATTTTCGAGTGTTTGGACTTATCATCGCTAACAGAAGACTCCGTACCAAATACTAAAGCGAGTAAAGTATTTTGCACTGCAGCTCCGAAAGTTACACATGGCTCGTATTATGTAACACAATACCATTTATTGTGTTTCTTGGTGACGTCAACCGGGATGGTGGCGTTACAGTTGAAAATCGTATCTTCGAGGAAACAGCACAATTCAACTAGTACTTTCTTTTCTAATCAATCCAATACATTACCAGGCGATTCGTAATAAAGCTCACACAGTTAGAAATCCTGTACATATCGTCTATTCCATTTACCAACGGTCTACCATCCAAGCACAGTCTACCATCGCAACAGCAAGAAATACGATATCATATTATTTTCTCAGTGAAAAGTTGTGGTAGACCGTGTAGACCGTTTCATATAAATGTCATAATGTGTAGCCGGTACAAATTTGTTCACTTTTGTATCTCATTGTAAAAGAAATCTCGCAAAGGATTTAACACAATCGGGTGCTTTCTTTTGATCATTGTGCTCAGTCAGTCACTCCAAAGAACATGGAATTAGCCTGTACCCGACACGTCACTTAGAAGACTTGCTAGTAAGCGTTACCGATCCCTTCTCTAGCAGCAGACTAGCCCGAAAGCAATAAGTAATTTTACGAATGGACTTCTATGAAAATGTATCTTTGTATAACAATGTTTGCTAAGAATTGATTTTTCGGAAAGTGGATGTTCCCTTTAAATGGCATGCGATCGCAGTTAAAGGAGAGGTTATGTCTGTTTCTCATTCGTAAACAACAGCTAATTTCGTACATGTTGCGCGTGCTTTAGATGTCATGTGTCGACCGAAATATAGGTGTTTAAAGCAAATTATTTCGAAATCGGTTCCAGGATATTTCTAGCGTACTTTAAAAAGCGAAAGGATGGAATCACACCCTTTCGTGTACCAAATTATGTGTATGTTCGACTTGACTCACAGAAAGCACTGAAATGCCTTCAAATTACGTCATACCAAAACCCCGCCAAAATCCAGTTTATCGCTGGCCATTTTCCATTCACAGCAGATCAGAAAATTAAACCCTTTTTTTTGGAAACACCATATTAAACGCAAACGATAGACGTCTTCCCGTTCCAATAAACAAAGTGACCGTACGCCAATACAGTGACAACCAACTCAGACAACAAGTTGCTAAATTGTGAGACACTTTCATTAAAAAACACCTTTTCTAACTTCCAATACTCGGCGTACCTAGAATTTAAACCTTTCCCACTTCCTCTCCCCTCTCCCCCTTTCAATGTTGACTGCTTAAGTTGCCAACATTTTTTTGTCTTGCTAGCAACACTGATAAGGGGGGGAGGGGGGACTGCAGTGTGAGAGATAATAGGGAAATTAATAACGCCCCAAGAAGGTGACGTGTCTCCACTATTTTTGCAACTTGTTGCAGCAATATTCCAATCAACTGAAGCTTGAGTTGAATTTTGCACTATTCATCTGACGAACAGTTTATTCAAATGGTTACTGATATCAAATTTGCAAAAATGAACTCATTAATCCGCTTGAGCAGTTTTGACTGTCACTATCAGCAACAAAGAGAACGAACGCGATCATCACGTTGCATTCTTAGCAATCGAAAGACTTCCATTGCTCAGAATGACCAGAACAGCGAATGGATTTTTTCCGTTCCTTTCAGCTGAGGACGACTCGTTAGGTTCGATAGTTTTTTATTCAATGGCAGAGCAGCAGGGAGCAAGTGATTTTTCTCTGGGAAAACTCTCGAGAATCAACTGATATTTGTGTGTTTACGTATTCGAGACAAAGGATTTAGACGTCAAAAGCCCATGGGAACGTGCGAAAGATCCAGAAAGGTGAAATTTGATCATGGATCCCTACCCCTAGAGAGAAGCTGAAATTGTCACCAGAGCAACGGTCGTGTCCTGTCCGAATCGCGAACGGCTCTCAGACTGGAGAAAGCAGCGGTTTCTTCGTGAAAACTGGCTTGTTCTCTAAGCATGTGGAGGTTGCTCTGGGACTCTGGGCATTTATGCTATATCGTTTGTTATCGATCTTCATGTGAGAGTGGACAAAAGGCCGAATCAAGCCGATTTTTGGGATTAAATCGTCCTCGATCGCGGAGTTATCAATGGCTTCAGAGGTTCGGAGTTTCCAGCCTTGTCTTCTTTTAATGAAGGATAGGAGCAAATTTCAAAACTTGCCCAGAGCTACTCAAATCGACATAAGGACACAAGATGAAGTAAGAGTAAGTTTAATTATTTCTTGGATTTTCCTCGCTATAAACTAGGATTAGCCGATTTTTTTCCGCATTTCATGTTTCCCTACAAACCGTTACGTTGACTGAGCATTTAAATTGTGTTTGGGTCGCCCTGTGCAGTCACTGGGATCAGGTTAATTGGGGAAATATTATTTACAAAACAGTCATGTTGCCCTCATACGAACTCCCAACTTAAGGTATCAAGTTGGATGGAACAGCTTTTGTCGCATGTACTTCGTCCTGCGATGATGCCGTTCTCGGTTCGCTCGCAACGCTTGTTACTGGGTTGCCCTATGGCAAACCCAGTCTAGAAATGGAGGGCGTTTGTTCGGTGTTATTTTTTTTTTTTCTTCCGTGTCGGTAAAAGTCTTGCCTGTCTCTCCCCTGGTAAGTGGTATCTTTGTGCATAGAGCCTTCTGCGCGTATTTTCTTAGGATCGAGAGGGTAGTGGAACTGCGTAGATTTCTCTGGTGGACACAGTAGAACAATTAACTTAGCCTGCAATGGCGTCGAAAGTCATGTAACGCGAATGGCGTTTTACTGGATCCTTAAACAAGTCAGTTGGATAAACTACGCAGGCGGTGAAAACCAACACCTGGAATCTCAAAAGCGACGAGTAATGGACTTCGACAACAATCTGTCGCCCGTCGAGCAGAAATCAAAGTGAGCTGCATTTATAAAATAATATTTACCAAGTGTGCTGTTATGTAGAACACTGAAACCAAATGGAAAATTCTCTGGTAACTTATGGGTTCATCAAAGACAGAGAACGAATCGAACACCTTAAGTGGATCTGTGATCAACTCTGCACAGTCTTCAGGTAATGTGACAGCCAAGAATTATTTGAAAGAAAGCTTGTCGTCCATTTTGTGCTTCATTATTCAAGGAAACGGTTCTTCATGGAAACGGCTTGATCCTGAAATTTTAGTTTGTTGTAATATTGCGCATATTTGACACGATTGAGTTTTTTCACTTCACGCACGCAATAATAGCAAATATGTTGTTTGTTTCATAAAATTGTTCGCTGGAAAAGGTGGCCTTTATGAATTCATGTTTTATTATATGTGTGCTGGATAGTTTTTATGGCAATAGTAAAGCATTTTCTTGTTATTCAAGGAAAATGTTCTTCAGGAAAGGGTTTGAACCTGAAGTACATGGTAATTTGACGCGATTGAGTTTCTTGTCTTCACGCACGCAATGAAGTAGGAAGAGGTTTCCGCCTCTAATAGCAAATATGTTGTTTGTTTCAAACAATTGTTCGCTGGAAAGGTGGCCTTTATGAATTCATCATGTTTTATAATATGCGAGCTTAACTGGATAGTTTTTATGGCAATAGTAAAGCATTTTCGTGTCAAAATGAGGTTAGCGTTTTTGTGTTGCGCTAACTTAATTAAACATAAATATACATTTTGCCTCGTGAGTTTGTTATTCTCGTTAACCAGCAATGGAAAGTCATTGCAACGCGAATGGCGTTTTAGTGCATCTTATGTTGTTTGTTTCAATAAAATGTTTCGCTGGAAAAGGATTCTGTGATATTTTCTGCCTTTGTGAATTATAATATCATGTTGTGTATTGAATTTTCGAGCTTAAGGTTGAAACGTGATTATTTTTACTCTGTAAGCAGGAAAGGTTTCATGAAAATAAACAGGTCTGTTGGAAGCGTGCTTGAGTTTCAAGAAAACGAGATGCTTCCGTGAAGCATACACTGGGTTGCCTGTGGTACGTGCTACAGAAAATCAGAAGGCACTGAATTGTGTGGTATTGAAATACAGCATTCCAGTCTCTGAAGAAAAACACATGTTGATAATTTTCAAGTTCCCTCACAACTTCTTTGCACCACAAGCGTGCCTTCTGAGCATCTGACAGCTTTGTAATACTAAACTTCACTGAAGTCAAGCCCTGTTGAGCGGGGTTAGTGTTACGATGGGAGAACAAAACAATAAACCCCTCGTAAAAAGCAGAAGCATCTGACCGAAAATACTATTAACGCTAACAAATGCGAACTCAGCAAGGTACAGATTTTGCTAGCTTGCTTTATGCAAAACAAATATTGATGAAAAAGCAAATAACTATTGATACACAGTTTCAGGGGGGCCAGTAGAAAGAGCAGAAGGAAGTTTCCGGGACGGTCGATCGAGAATGAAATATTTACGACATGAAAACAACATTAATCTTGAACCGTGAATATAGAATATAAAAAGTTACGATCAGCGACAAACATTTTGGGAGATTTTTGCTACGTTCAAGTAAATTGCAAAAGTGACATGGCCGGAATTCAGCGGGCGCCGTGATTAAGTTACCGCGGCATGTTTACTCGCCAAACATTGAAGCATCTGTGTCAAATGATGGCAAGATACCGGGTTTTTGTAAGTTTCTTTTTCTGTCAAGTGTTATAAAGTTTGACAATGAAATGAGCGAAGTCAAAACAAAGATCCCAATCGCCCAACTCTTGTTTATGCAAAGTCAAAATTTACTCTCCAAGACGCGTACGACGTTATTTATCACCAGGTAATTCCATCATTTTGGAAATAGCAGCTACTTTATTATTCATCTGCGTCACAAGTTTTCACTGATTTTGGGGCTCATTTTGTTGAAACTCAAGCACGCTTCCAACAGGCCTGTGAACCCTCCCTGCTTACAGAGCAATACTAAAAAACTTCTCCCATATCACATTTCAACCTTAAGCTCGAAAATTCAATACACAACATGATATTATAATTCACAAAACCAGAAAATACCACAGAATCCTTTTCGTCTCGACGGGCGATAGATTGTTGTCGAAGTCCAGTACTCGTCGCTTTTGAGATTCCTGACTAGTTTATCCAACTGACTTTCCATTATTGAACTCCATAAGGGTATATTTTGTTTAAGGATCCACTAAAACGCCATTCGCGTTACATGACTTTCGACGCCATTGCAGGCTAAGTTAATGATTCTACTGTGTCCACCAGAGAAATCTACGCAGTTCCACTACCCTCTCGATCCTAAGAAAATACGCGCAGAAGGCTCTATGCGCAAAGACACCACTTACCAGGGGAGTGACAGGCAAGACTTTTACCGACACGGAAAAAAAAAAAACTAAAAAAAAGAAAAACTAGACCCTCCGTGAGGGTACACTGGGTTGCCTGTGGTACGTGCAGCGTTCCAGGCAAATTGTGACTGGCCCACGGGCCGATTACGGGCTTGCAAAAACAAAGCAAAAGGTAATTAAAAAACCATATAATAAACTACTTACTAACCGAGCTAGCTCGAGCCGTACTGGGGAATATTGGCCCGGGGTCGTTTTTGTACGGACCTCGCTGCGCTCGGTCCGTACTGCCACGACCTCGGGCCAATATTTCCCTGGCAGTACGGCCCTCGCGCTCGGTTAGGAAGAAGTTATTAAGGGGTCAACCAGAAGTCATACCAGCAGAGGCCATTTGGCTCACAGGTCCTCACACGTTCGTACGACGAAACAGATCCTTTTCTGAGGTTAAAAACCTGGCTACTGGCCTAACTCTTTTTCCTACTTTCCCAACCGCGAGAAAACCGCGGTAAATCAGCCATCGCCAAAAAATGTTTTTTTTTTTCTCAAAAAATATTTAAAGTTAGGGGGAAAAATACATCATTTTAAAGCTAAGAAAATAAGCTTTCCAACAGCATACAACTTATTTACAGACAACTGAAACATTTTATAAAAGCGAAAGTCGAACGAAAAAATTTAAGAAAAATAACAGTAAAATATGTTTTCTAGGCAAAATTTGGTCATTTTAGCGTTGATTACGAATTTTTGGATGCAAAACTAATATTTTCTGCAATTTCTCTGCTTTCTTGGACATAAATTCGACCGATTTTTAGGAATAATAGATAACGTGGTTCAATGCGTAATGTGATAATGCGATAAAAGTGTCAAATTTGCGACCCATTGCTAACGGCAACGGAGCGATCGCATTACGAATAATTAACCTCTGTTGCCAAAAACCACCCAAATAACCGGTCAGTGTAAAACGCAGACTGCAGACTGCAGACCAGGGATAAAATGCAGACTGAGGGTAAAATGCAGACTGCAGACTGCAGGTTAATAAAATAATAATGAAAAAAGAGTTATAAGAGTGTTAGTAGCCGTTTGTACTTTCACACTGAAACCCCAACACAGCTCCCATCGCTTTGGTTGCCCCACCGCATGTTTTAAATCCGGATTTTTATCGAACTCTGTAAGAATTGAAGCTGTTTGAATCCTTGTTGTTTGAAAAAGGACAGTTTCGTTAAGTGAGTTGCTTTTAGGCAAAGAAGTCACCACCCCGTAATTCAACTATCCATTTTGCTGCACTGAACAAAGTAATCGAGTAATTACCCAATAACTCAATTTATTTTGACACGCATGGCTACAGTACCAATTAACAAAGACAGAGATAACATGGATTTTGCAACCATTTAACGTTTCAATTCAGTCGGCTTAAGCCAGTATGACTGGTGTAAAAATTTCTTATTAGGATCCTTTCATTCGCTTTCGTGTACGTTATGTTTATCCTTAAGTTCACAAGCTCGTTTGTTTTGCATCTGGAAGATGTAATTTTCAATTATAACCTCTCCCTAGGGGTTATCACGCATAGCTTAACCAATGAAATCCCCGCGTCCTAATTGCTCGGAATACATGAAATTCTTTGTGCATTTCGTTGCACCGAAAAAAGACAACCGAGATTATTCAGGTATTCGAAGTAATAATTGTTGGTTTTTCGATCGATTTCCCTCGATGTACCGGTTTGACAAATAATTTGGAACATTGCAATGCATCTGGAAGCGCAAAAACAAAGCACAGATGATTTCAACGCGTACGATCGCATCCCCAAAAGGTGCAGCGACCTGCAGTCATAATAATGTGAGTTGTTGACAGATGTAAAACAGGATTGTCTTTCAAACAATCTTTATTTTATCCTTATGACTCGTTTTTTTATTATTAATATTTATTTTACCCTCAGTCTGCATTTTACCCCCGGTCTGCAGTCTGCAGTCTGCGTTTTACACTGACCGCCCAAATAACCGATTTTTCGACGGAAAATTCATCCCAGAGGATAAAACTATTCACTGGACATGTAATAAAGGTAGATATGTTCGAGCGAAAGCGAAAACAAGCGAATATTTTGACGGAAAACACAATAATGTGAGATCAAAGGAACATGTGGTGAAGACACGCAATTGCGGCATCGCTTCGACAATAATCTTACCTTTTCAGCGATTTTAACGCTTGAAATTCCATTCAATCCACCTTGTCTAGTCTTTGAATTCACTATTATCGCTGCCCTGCGAATCTTCAATGTTCTACATAACAGCACACTTGGTAAAAGACGGCTCGACGGGCGACAGATTGTTGTCGATGTTGTCGCCTGTCTTGTTCAGTATCCAATTGATTTGCCATTTTTTTGAGCTTCATAAGGGTATATTTTGTTCAAAGATCCACTAAAACGCCATTCGCGTTACATGACTTTCGACGCCATTACAGGTTAAGTTAATGATTCTACTGTGTCCTTCAGAGAAATGTACGCATTTCCACTACCCTCTCGATCCTAAGAAAATACGCGCAGCAGGGCTCTATGCACAAAGACACCACTTAGCAGGGGAGTGACAGGCAAGACTTTTACCGACACGGAAAAAAATAAAACGGAGAAATTCTACCCATTTTCCAACTGGGATTGCCGTATTGCCATACGGCAACCCAGTAATGAGCCCCAAAATCAACAAGAAATTGTGACGCCGGTGAATAATAAAGTAGCTGCTATTTCCAAAATGATGGAATTACCTGGTGATAAATAACCTCGTCTTGAAGAGTAAATTTTTGACTTTGCAGAAACAATGGTGGGCGATTGTGATCTTTGTTTTGAATTCGCTCATTTATTGTCAAACTTTATAACACTTGACAGAAAAAGAAACTTACGAAACCGCGATATCTTGCCATCATTTGACACAGATGCTTCACTGTTTGGCAAGTAAACATGCCGCGGTAACTTACTAGTAATCACGGCGCCCGCTGAATTCCGGCGATGTCACTTTCGATTTTGCGATTTATTTTGATCGTAGCAAAAATCTCCCAAAATGTTTGTCGCTGATCGTAACTGTTTATATTCTATATTCACGGTTCAAAATTAATGCTGTTTTCAGGTCGTAAATATGTTATTCTCGAGCGACCGTCCTGGAAACTTCCTTCTGCTCTTTCTGAAAACTGTGTATCAATATTTATTTACTTTTTCATCAATATTTGTTTTTGCATAAAGCAAGCTAACAAAATCTGTACCTTGCTAAGTTCGCATTTGTTAGCGTTAATAGTATTTTCCGTCCAATGCTTCTGTTTTACGAAGGCGTATATGTTTTTGGTCGCCCATCCAGACACTAATCCCGCCAGAGAGGGATTAACTTTAGTAAACTTTAGTATTACAAAGCTGTCAGATGCTCAGAGGGCACGCTTATCAACATGTCAGCCCAGAAGCCAATGTTTCTCACTTCCCATTTATTTTCGTCAATCTTTCTGGGTTCAGTTATTTGCTAGTAACCACATGTCTTTTCAGGCTATTTACCCAAGGCTTCTACCATGGCACTACAATGATAGACAATACCAAAACAATATCGTGCACTGTTAGGGCTACATATTACGCAAGGACAGATTTTTTTCGTCGTACGAACGTGTGAGAACCTGTGAGCCAAGGGCCTCTTCTGGTATGACTTCTGGGTGGCCCCTTAAATGGTCTTAATGACCCCCCGACTTGCAAAAATTGTCTGGAACGGTGCTCGTACCACAGGCAACCCAGTGTACCCTCAGGGAGGGTCTAGTTGTTTTCAAAGAATGAAACCTGATACCGGTGAACAAGTCTAGCACCGAGATTCTGAGATTCAATATAACTTTCCATCAGATCATTGCATTTAAGAAGAGATGTTTAAAATACATGAATCGTTGCGTTACTTGGTTGGGCGCGTGGTATGCAAATATCTCTTATTGTTTACACTGGAAATTTACATTTGATTCATGATAAAAGCCATCCCACGGTAAAGCTCACTGTCTCGCTTTTAGCTTGTAGTTTTGAAGAGAGGACACACAGGAATGATAGCTGCTGTCTCGTTTTCTTATTAAACAGTTCCTGTTGTTAATTGAGAAGTAACGCTTTCGCGAAAGTTGAATCGAGTATGAATAATTGACAATGTTTTGCGTCGGTGATTTTGCGAGAATCAAGTGTCGAGGATCGAGATTGATTTTGAGTGAATCGAGTCTCGATCCTCGACTCGATTCTCGATCCTCGATTCTCGTGAGGATCGAGTCGAGACTGTCAACTTACTTTTGCAAGGTACTGTAATTACTCTTTCAAAGCATACACGTCATGTGCATGCACACTATGCATGTAGAAAAAGCCCTCTTAAAAAAAAAAAAAAACAAGCTAATGTTAATTTTTCACATTCATGAACATTTACATGTACATGTACATGTATAATATGTTGTAGTTCAACTTTCTTATTGGTTTAAATTTTTTCAAACCAGTTCAATTTTGATTTTTCTTTCTCCGGTATTCATTATCATCCAAACTGAACTGCCAGGAAAAAATTGAACAACATAAACTTGGAATCATGTGCAAAAAATAATAATTTTTTGTGAAAATGTTCTACCCCAAGCATGGATATTCAACCTGCCAGAGAAAGACTACCCTTAATCTACATGTAAAGTACATGTAAGTTATTACATTGTAAGAGTACAATGTAACAACATGTAGGAGTCAGGACAGCTTAGCAGTTATCAACCGTGCCTCTCACCTCTGCGACCCGGGTTCAACCCTCAGCCCCGAGGTCATATCGTATACATTGTAATTATGTATGTGGGATGAGTGTCAGTCGATCTAGGGGTTTTCCTCCCTCATCAAGATTGACTTTCAGTCAATTAAATCAGGCTGTGGGTGGATACCCTTGATGGGGAGAACCTGTGGTATCCTTCCCTTCCAGTGAATTGAATGAATAAAGTTAAATTGAAGAAACGAGTGTACCCACCTGATACACGAAACTCTTCAGTTCTGTTTTCAAGGAACAAGTTTTCATTGGGTTCAAGTTCAACAGGATCTAGAAAACGAGGAAACCTCCAAAAACTTATTTTTTCAGGGGTTTTTACTCCTGTAGGATCAAAAGCCACACATGTAACCTTGGCACTTGTAAATTCAATTGGATCGATGTTCTCTGGATATGGCTCCACAATACCAAAGTTCTGAGCTGAAGGGAGAAAGCAGGGTAAAAATGGTTAGTGCTTGGTCAAAACATAAAACCTTTTAACAGTTTTTAAACCCATTATGGTTATGCTCCTTTTATCATTGTTTTTCATTCAATTTTACAATAGATGTGCATTGTATTTCATCTAAATAAGAGGAATGGTCACTTACTGTTCTGCATAAAAAATAATTAATACAATAAGGCGATGTATTATTACAATAAGGCAATGTATAGTTTTTTATCAAGGAAAAAAATAATACCGAAACAAGGCACTTACAGTGGTTGGCCTCAACTTGATAAAAATTAACACTTTCCTGCCAAAGAGTGACACATACATGTGTATATTTTACTCCTCTAGGGCAAAAAGCAAATAATAAGACATTTGTATGATGATGCCATTTGACTACAAGTCCCAGATTCCTTCAGGTTTTGCTTGTCTCGTGCTAATAAGAGCTATTGTTATTTTTACCCCGCTGAGAATACAAAATTTAACCAACAAAAGAAAAGCAAAATGAATTCTGGTAGTTATAGTCAAACATTTAATGATGCTATCGTGAAAGTTGCTTATTACGACAATTCTACAAAATTTCGGCATTAAACATCTCGATCTCGACATTCCAAAAATATGGATATCCCATCTAATGGCACATGTCAAAGTATAAAGTTGTTTATCAGATGAAGAAATTACAAGAAATTCGAAAATATCTCCATCTTATGGCTGAAAAATAAATCTGAAAGCTCACTGGAGAGGTCTTAACTACATTTCTACTCCAAAGGAAGGCAAGAGGTAGTAGGGTGTGCAAAGAGTCATGATGGAATTCGGCAGTAGGTGATACTGTTTGAAAATCAAGGTCAACGCAAGAGTTGCTTTCTTTGGATTTGTTATTTATTTTTTCACC
>OX421448.1:51224698-51227198 GCA_949126865.1 Montipora capitata | reverse complement strand
TATCCCTCCGATGCTTGACTTGAATAACTGCGTGGCCACCAGTGTTGACCACGGATATCATGATATGTCAAACTGGATTGAAACCAGCGAAAAATGCAGAAAGAAAACATCTCCCAAACCGTTTTCCACCTGAACACGAAAAGCGTTGACTGTGTAAGAGCTATAGTTGATGTAGTATGGCCGTGTAGCCGATCCTCATTTTACCTAGGTTACACACTCATATAAATTAAGCCGAGAGAAAATTAGGGGAAGGTTAATTAACAAGTGCCTTTTCTCTCTTTCTTCTAAGTTTGACCACTCTAGAAAATTTAGTACCACTGATAATCGAATAGAGTAATCAGTCCTAGTAATAATCCGTGCTGCTCCATATTGTAACTTTTGTAATTTTTCAGCACGTGTTTTGGAGCACTCACTGTCTAGCACGAAACTGAAAAAATTCATGAGCTATTCGCAGCTCGGGAACGTCCCTTATAGAGGGTCATAAAGGGGTAAAATAAGAGCTGGGATTGAACCGATTTTGCGGTGGGAAATGGGATTTTGTTTCCGGGAATGATAAATGAAGAGTCCTTGGCGAGAATGGGATTTGCATTATCAGAGGTTCGTAGGTATTAGTTTTGCTCAAAATTCCTGATATCCTATATTTCATGCGGTCTTCTTGAGTTCCTGGCCACTGCCATGCATGTGAGAGTGAGGACCATCCTGATGCTAACAGAGTTGTTTTTTTATCCTCAAAGCTCCCTACTTACAACATTAAAGAGTTTAAGAAACGACGACGGCTACGGCAACGACAACGCCAAAAAGCAGTACTATTATTGGTTAAAAGAACCAAAATGATCGTGCTGCACGTGCGGTACGCATTTTTGAACAATTCCCTCCCGTACTCGTCAAAACTATAGCTACTACGTGAAATGCCCAATTTTAAGGTTTTGACGACAACGTGGACAAACTACAGTGAATCTTTCAGTCTCACTCTTTACTTCAAATCCGTCCTTACTAATCCAGTTATAGGACACTTCGCTCATATTGTAGAATATAAACAAGATGGAATAATCATGAAGTACTTAGAATAGCTCAAACTTATATTTGGAAGTGACGTTTTCGTCGCCGTAGCCGTCGTGGTTTCTTAAACTCCCTATTCCAACCTCTAATACGGCGGTAAACCCACTGCAACCACTGCGATCACTCGAAAAGAAGAGGTTCAGATGAGGTATTGGGCAAGGCGCCATGGTAAATTTGTCAGGCATAGGAACCGAAGCGTCCTTGAATGTACCCTAACGATTTGCCCGACCTTAGGCCTAGGAGGGTGTGATCCAATGAGGAGACGGACCGAACGAGCGCCGGAAGCGTGAGGATCTAGGGGGGGTCCGGGAACATGTTCCCTTTAGAAATTTTGAAAATAAGTTTCTCTGACACTGCATTTCGTGTGTTTTGAAGGCGGTATGATTTGAAAACAGGCAGGCAAAAGAGAAATTAAAACGTGGATATTACTTTTGAACTTCAAAATTGATTTTTTATGGCGCAGAGACTACTTACTATACGTGTGTATTTTACAGTGTCACTATTTAAAATGAAGAAAAACAGAAATAAAATTGAAAAACGTTTTTATTCACTGGGTATGCTGTAGCAATGCAAAGTGCAGATCATCATGATCTTTCAGGTAGCGTGCCAAGCTCAAGCCTCTTGGGTACTTCCTCGCAAACAAATAAATGTCTTCCAGATCAATGTCTGTAATAAGATACATCTATTGATTAAATTGTTAAAAACTCCGTCGCCGGCCGCTAATCAAACATGGAATATAGTTACATATGTTTTGCTTCTTTACTTGAAACAGTGTAGTCCCTCTTTAAAAATCGCTTAAAAATCGTTGGTCAACAAAAACGTGGACCTCTACAGCCTGTCGGAGATGTCGGCGGGGGGGGGGGGGGGGGGGAGTGAGAGGGGGAGGGGGGGGCACCAGTCACTCGCTAGTGGGACTGGGATTTTATCGACATTTGGACCTCCCCCTTCATCACCCTCCTCATACTCCAAAACGTCTAGCACCGTCAATACATAAAGCAAAAACAAAACTGTTTTACAAATCAAGGGCTGTACATATTTGATGCAAATTTCTTTTGAATTGCATGTACTGTTCGTTTGATTTTCTGCGTGTTAATGTATAGTACCAAAATAACTTAAGGACAATAACTCTGAATGCAGATGTTGAATAAGTAGTTCACAAATTCTCATAAGAAATTGTAAATGTGAATCAACATTGCCCCAAATATTGTCAACTTGACAATCTAGACATCTCTTGTGTTCCTACAAAAATCAGACTTCATTTTCGTACTGTAGTACCATTCTTAAATTGAAATCAAGCCATCCAACTGGCCGCACTAATTACTGGTTGAGGCATTCGAGTAAATTGGCTACGTCATTCGAAACAGAAGTGCAAACTCCACTTTTTCTTGTTTTTGAAATAGCGTTTACTATCATTCTTTAGGCTTATATGACATCATCAATT
>OX421448.1:51192198-51214698 GCA_949126865.1 Montipora capitata | reverse complement strand
ATGATTCACATTCCTATGGTGCCACGCGCTTTGAGCACGGTTGAACGCGAAGGGCCCGTGGAGGAGGCGGCTACAAATGGACCACAAATGCCTTCTTCCAATCACTTTTTTGGAGGTCGATCATCTCCCCACAATTTCTCCCCACCCCTCTGAAGTGAAAGAAGAATGACTGGAAGGAGAAAACCTGGGAACGGGGGATGATAAGATTTTGTAACACTGCCCTTCTCCCCACTACCAGCGCGGTCGCTCGCTCTGCTCCCCACGATATCATTCTCCTTAGATAACACGATATAAATATGGAAAATGAGAGCGGAAAATGTCGGCGCGAAGTTACGAAAACGCACGGCAAAAGCAAAATATTGGTAATGCAACATTCAAACAATGCAAATGTTACATTCGTCCCAGCTATAACGCGCGCTTGTAATAATAAATGACGTCGGCCGCTTGCCGTCCATCGGCACATCACGCAGAGTGCTGGAGTGGCTCGACCGGGAGAAACTTGAGGCAACCTCAATCAGATCAATCCAACGGTTGGGGTGGTCTCGATTGACGTCTTAAACGGGTGTTTGAGCTTCCTGAAGCTATGGGAAGGAAACAAACTTAGAAAAAAAAAGTAAAGTTGTGTAACCGAACACTTAACCGAATTTCGAATTTTTCAGGAGACGAGCTTGCGAATGAAATCTCGAAAATCCTAGGTGAACATAACGTGTCACAAATTTAAAAAATCGAAAATCTTAGGTGACCAAAATAACCAAACGAATTTGTTAGTGGTTCTTGATGTGTCGAAAAGGTATCGAAATTCCTAGGCAACCTAGACCTCTCCGAACAGATATTTCGCAGAAAACCATCGTTGGGTGCCCCTGCTTTTAGTTTGTATTTGTTAAAGAACTGAACTACAGCAAACATCAGAACTGAAGATGGCATGACACATGGTGGTAGTACATGTAATGTCATCAAAAAGATACAATTGCATCCGAAAGAGAGACCATCAGGTATGATATGAGTAATTTGACCATGCTCATGTTGGTGAGAAAACAAGACATGGTAATAGGCAATTGTTGTATGTACAAGGCCTATAGAGTGTACGTGGACACCTTTATCACACCAATCACCAAACAAGGAAGGGTTACGTTTCTGCAAACGTTGACCGTGTAGCACTTACATGTATATTCCCACCCTGGTCAGAGTTTTTCTGTCCTTGTGTGGGCCCTATTCCATTAGTAGGGCTAAGGCTAACGCGGTTTAAATGGATATAAAACTAGCACTTCACATTACCCTACAGTAGTCAATCACCAAACAGTTTCCAGAATGAAGAGACAAAACAGTGCAGGTTACAGTATTAGAAAACAAATTTTTCTTACAAAAATTTGGTTTTATCAACGGAGTTGATAAATTAATGTAAATTGGCCACCGTACAGAGATTCTAAAAGCTGACGTTTCGAGCGTTAGCCCTTCGTCAGAGCGAATCGAGGGATTATGGGTTACGTGTAGTTTTTATAGTAGAGTAGGAGCTACGCTATTGGTGGTAACATGGCAACGTGAAAAATAGGAATATATTAGTTAAATGAAAAGCGTTCGTTAATACCGTGAGGATTAAGGGTACCGATTTGAAAGATGAATTTTTGTTCCAGATTCTTGCGGCTTTCCGTCGTACCTAGATGTAGGGAAAGGCCGCAGATAGCCATGTGTTTTTTGGAGTGGTTAGGCAGATTAAAATGGCGAGCGACTGGCTTAGATGCATCCTTGTCATTCTTCTCAACATCGCGAAGGTGTTCGCGGAATCGGTCACCTAGTCGTCTACCTGTCTCACCAATGTATAAATTATTGCATAACGTACAGGTTATGCAATAAATGACATTTGCGGAGGTACATGTGAAACGATCGGTGATCTTAACAGATTGCTTAGGTCCCGATATCTTGCTAGTGTTAACAATGAAAAGACAAGTTTTGCATCGTGAGCGCGCGCATTTGAAAGTGCCGGGTTGCTCGTTAGTTTTGAGCGCGCTTCTAACTAAAAAGTTGCCTTCGTTTTTGTCGCGTTTGAATGAAATAAGTGGTGGTTGCGAAAAGATTCTACCAGTCTCGGGATCATTTTGGAGTAATTTAAAATTACTAAGAATGATGCTTTTGACTGCGTGATTATGAGGATGGAAAGTGAGGGTGAATGGAATTCTGTCATTCTTATCTTTTTGTGACGTTTGTAGTGATGACTGTCGATCAAATTGTTGGGCGCGATGATGGCCTGCTTTGACCACAGAGACAGGATAGCCACGTTTTTCGAAGAACTGGCACATTTCCTCTGATTTGCTGGAAAAATCGGAGTCATCACTACATAGACGTCGAAGTCTAAGAAATTGAGAATAAGGAATGGAGTTCTTGACATGTGATGGATGTGACGATGAATACAACAAATAACTGTGTGAATCAGTAGGTTTGTAGTGCACACTAGTACATAGCACGTTGCCTCTAATAGAAACTTTGATATCTAAGAAAGCCAATGAAGTTTCCGAAATTTCCCAGGTATATTTAAGAGCCGGATGAAAAGAGTTGACGGAGGTTATAAATTGATCAAGTTCTTCTCTGCTGGACGAAATAGCGCCGATGCAGTCGTCGATGTAGCGGCCGTATAGTTCAGGTTTGGGGCCGTTGTACTGATTAAAAAATTGGTGTTCAACATATCCTACAAAAAGATTGGCATAGCTAGGTCCCATTCTTGTGCCCATCGCTACGCCATTAATTTGTTTGTAATAGTTGCCGGCGAATGAAAAACAGTTAAGCGTTAAAACTAGTTCGGCAAGGCGGAGGAGCGTTTCCGAGCTAGGTTCTTTGACAGTGCGTTGATCGAAAAAGTGTTTAAGTGCTTGAAGACCTTCGCTATTAGGAATGACTGTGTACAGAGATGTAATGTCCATGGTGAAAATAAGTTTGTCTTGGCCGGAGAAATTGAAATCGCGGAAAATTTGTAGTGCGTGTGTACTGTCTTTAATGTATGATGGCAAAGATTTGACGATAGGCGTCATAATCCTGTCTAAGTAGCTAGAAATGAGTTCGGTGGGGCAACTGCAGGCAGAAACGATAGGGCGACCTATTTTAGGCAAGAAGTAAATGCACGAAGTTCTAGGGGTGTTGATGATGAGATTAGTGGCAGTTTCCCGGTAATTCTTGATTAACTATAAGATTTTGAATGGTGTCTTTGACAAGTTTTTGATTTTTGGAAGTGAGATCTTTAGGGATTTTGGCATAAAACGAGGTATC
This sequence comes from Montipora capitata, assembly GCA_949126865.1. Lineage (NCBI taxonomy): Eukaryota > Metazoa > Cnidaria > Anthozoa > Scleractinia > Acroporidae > Montipora > Montipora capitata. The sequence continues at coordinate 51,211,443 of OX421448.1, read as the reverse complement.
CGAAAGTTGCCGCAAAGCTTCTTTTTGGTAAAGGTCGGACCGCCAAACAACTACCGCGCCGCCTTTGTCGGCCGATTTGACAACTATGTCGTTGCGTTTACTAAGATTTTTAAGCGCCGCCCACTCTTCCGAGGAAAGGTTGGAAAATTTAGTGTTGCGATTGAATTTAAGTTTGTGAATGTCGTGACGGCCACCCTGCGAGCAGAGCCTCCTTTTGTCTTTGTCTTTACTGAGGAGGAGAAAAGTAGGCTCTGCCCGAATCGCGTCAACTCTTTGAAGCCGCCGCAGCCCGAGCTTCTGGACTAGTCAATCTTGTTTTCTCTCGTCAAACCGGTTTTTCCAGTGCGAGCGTCCGTTTAGTTACAAAACCGATGGTTATAATTGAGCCCGCTGTACCATGAAAAACCAAGATGGCGGCGAGATCTGGCATATTAGGCTTGGGTTCGAGACTGTATCCTGGCAACGTGCAGCGCATATTCAATAAAGATCTTACTCGATTCATGCAAAGCCTTTCTCGAGAATGCCAAAATCGAGCAAGCAAAAGAAAGGCTCTGCTTGCAGGGTGCGTGACGGCATTTTTTGGTGAAAAAATCTAAAGAGGCAAATTGTCCTTCTGGGGGAGTCCATTTGGATTTGCGAACTAGAAGTGTTTCAAAAATATCTTTATTAGAAGTGTCCGAATCATCCTCTTTGTCGTGAAAAAAGGCTTTTAACTGCACGCGGCGAAGGAATTTTTCAACATCTTGCTTAATAGAAAATTCGTTGGTGCGTTTGGTAATAGGGACAAAATTTAGGCCCTTACTGAGAACAGATTTCTCTGAGTCAGTAAGCGGAAGATTTTCCGGAATTGTAATTACGGTATTATGGCTATGCAATGTAGTGTCGTCGGTAATTTGCGGACCTATTAATTGTTGAAGTTTTAGAGTCTTGGTTTGGTGTAAATGGTCAAACAGTCCAGAATTAAGTTGTCGGATTTTAGCGCGAACCGATTGTACTAAAATTGCTGGACAGATTTTGGAAAGTTCGGAGCGGCAATGAAGAATTTGTTTGTCAAGTGCGATTCGTTTTTGGCACATAGCTCTAATTGTGATCCTCATAATATTACGTGAAAAAGAATTTTGCGCACATCGAATTTGGTGAAGATACTGATTTGAGTGAGAGAATGCAGACGCATGAAAGTTCGAGCGAAAACCTTTAGGAATGACTTTAGAATTGAGGCAACGGCCGATGAAGTTGATGTGACTACAAAACCTAGTTTTGGCGAAAATGAGAGTGGCTAAACGGAAAGCTAAGTTACTGCTAAGTGTGGGAAAAGGAAAAAGATAACTTACGATTTCCTGGCGTAGCTCCTTGGTGAGTAAATTCTTCTTAGACCTGCTGCTGCTAAGAGACCCCAGGTGGAAATCTTATTAAGAACTTACAAGATCTTGTAAGAATCTTGTAAGAATCTTGTAAGATGGGTGTTAAGATGAAGATCTAAGTAAGATTTTGTTTAAGATTTTTGATCTTAATAAGATCTTATTATATTTGCTTATCAAATTTTCTTCCAAAATTTAATGTTGTTGAAATTTTAAGATCTTGTAAGATCTTTAAAAAAATTTTACAAGATCTTAGGACCATTTTACATGATCTTACCAAAAGATCTCACAAGATCTTAGTAAAAATGTTACAAGATATGAGTCAAGATCTAATTTATACAAAATCTTACCAGATCTAGTAAGGATCTTAAAAAAGATCTTAGAAACGATTTTACAAGTTCTAAGTAATGATCCTACCGGTCAGTACAAAATGCAGACTGCAGACTGCAGACTGGGTTTAAAATGCAGACTGAGGCCTGAATTGTCGTACAAGGCTGTGCTGTAAGAAAATTTCGGGGAACCCTTCGGGCTCCCAAGCATTTCAGCCGGGATGCCCAGTCCTCCAAAGTTGGTCGCCCGAATTAATTAATTATTTATTTCATTAATTATCTGGAGATCAACAACGCAGCAAGATCTTCATCCATCTCTCTCTCAATAAAACATTGCTGCTACTGCTCTGGTGATCGACGAACTCGCTAGTGCAAGAAAAACCCGCAACCCGTCAAATTTCTCACGCCATAATTGAGAAAGATAGACGAGAAAAGCGGCAATGCCACCGATGTTTTTCAGGTTTAAAAGTGAAAAAGAAAAGATTGCGGCAGGTTTATGTTAAGACGTTTGGGTCTAATACATGTAAATCTTCTTACTGGTTAGTTGGGTTGAAAATAAATTTCCAAATCGCGAATCAATGCCACTAGATTCCCGTTGAGCTTTTTTGAAAACTGCCGTGAAACAATGAAACCAACGAGGCCCAAAAGCTATCCGGTTTTTTTTTTTTTTTGAGCAAGACATCTTGATCTGGACGAAAATCATCGCTACAGGACAGAACTAAAGTTTTTTGTCCTTATATTATCAGTAAAATGTTTAGTGGAATGAGCTTTTTGTGGATTCGATCGAAGGGCCAGTCACAGCGTTATTTGTTTAGGGCACGCAATGATTTGTCACTAAACCAAATACAACGCGGGATTGCTAAAGCGTATACTCTCTAACGCGGGATTGCTCTCTAAAAATACTAAATTTGCATAAGCGGCGATTCCCGGGTTCATACAGAAGTAAATTGCACCTCTTCGCCGGCAGCGCTTTACCACTGTCAGAGCAGACGTAACAACTCTTTTTTTATTTTAAACAATAACCAAGAAATGCCAAACTCCACGTTCCAAATTTAATGCTATTTTTTGAGAAAGAATCGAAATTCGAGCGACCGCCGGCGGATTGGATTGTGGTACATGTGAAATCATGTGGAACGGCTTTGAACCGATTGTTTCGTACGAAAAAGTAACATTTTCTTAGGGCCGATTTACACGGTACGATTTTTGTCGCATGCGACAACGGCTTACGACAGGCCACGACATGATTTACGATTGTTGTGTACGTCAGAAAAAATGTCATAGCATTTTAAAACATGTTTTAAAACGCTGCGACAATCGTAAGTCATGTCGTAGGCCTGTCGTGAGCTTGTCGCACGCGACAAAAATCGTACCGAGCATGGTTAATCCTCGATTAACTATGTACCGAGTAAATCGGCCTTCAGAGGTTTCGTAAACTGCAACCACCAGCATATTAAAATTTGTAGCCACCTTATCTGCTAGAAATACAATAATCCAGAGTGCCCGGCCGGGCGACCGGGTAATTTTTCAGTCTCACTCGCCCGAAGCCAAATGTTAGTCGCCTCATCCAACCCTATATGGACCGGGCGCCGTTTATAATACGCGATATATTTTCAATAATAGGGTCACGACAGTTCGAAGAAATAAACATAGACTCACTTACCTCGGGGAAAAAACAGCGAAAAGATCCTTAGCGGAAACAGTAAGCAAAGCAAATTGTTTTCAGTGAACTTGTCCAAATAACCTCATTCTCGGTAGTATCATTTGTATGGTGTACTCGCCCCAGTCTTTCTCGTTAAACTTCGCCATATGAGTCCCTGTAGCTGTAGATCGTTACAAAAAAATAAAATCGAAACCGTTCAATGGAAAAAAGCCAAAAAAGTTGGATTGTCATAGGAAACAAATTCATAGCACAAATTCAAAGCACTTTTTTTAATGTTTTCAACCTTTACTAAGATTATTTTCATGTGAATAACAGCATGGACGGTAGTATCGAAAACGAAGACCTCGAAAACGAAGACCGACTCGAAAACTGACGTACAATTAAGTTTAATTCAAATGTTATGTTTGAAGAGTTAGTCCTAAGCAGATCTAAGGGGCCGATTACATGAGCCGGGGACAGCGATTTCTAACCGGTCAGTGTAAAACCTTCAGTGAGCTATTGATCGTCGTTCTGAGAAGCCAAAAAATATCCAGTTTAACGCAATGGTTGATAATTATGGCGCGAAACACTTTTTCCACCATTCTCATGTCGGACTTCACGTGACGTCATCAAGAATTATCAATCCTTTTCAGATTTTAGTTTAGTTAGTTATTAGAACAACTGAAGACTTGTCTTTTCGCAAATTTTCAGTTTGGTGGGGGTTTTCGTCTTGTGATAAAGCAAGGTTGAATTTCTAAGCTTTTGCGTGACACGATGTTAAAATTGTGGTCGCGAATGCTATCACCAAACATATATCATCGAGTTTTGCTATAAAAAGCCAGTAGTCGTCTTTTGAGGGCTCATAAACATCTATGTGAGTACTTATTCTCATACAAGGACTGTTCAGATTGCAAAATCTCAGCGGATAAGTCACTTTTTTGTGAATATCTCCCGCACGAAACATCGCACAGACCTGAACCTTTGTGAGACTGTTCGAAAATTCATCTTTTTTTATCTCTTTGATTCTTGACTTTATTTGCTTAATGGTTTTGATGATGGTGTGACAGTGAAAACTGGCAATTCATGTCCGTCAGCCTATCGCTGTTTCGTTGCTACGGTGCCTTTTTCACAGTGTTTTATATTCAGTCCGCATTTTATCCCCGGTCGGCATTCCGTGTTTTCCACCATTTTTACTGATCAAATTTAGACTATGTCGTGTGAAAAAAGATAACAACAACAACAAGAAGTGGAGGGAAGTTTGTCTCGCCAAACTGTTATTAAAAGTCACCATTCTACAATTTAAAGAAGCCTTAAGGGTTGTTATCTTATACATCTTGTATTTAAACATTTGGCAATTCAATTTGTGTGGTAACTATACACTTAATTTTGACCCTGAAAACGCGCTATAGGTACCATACTGGCAACCCAGTAAAAAAAAAATTGCCCAGAACAATGTTGTCGCTGACGTGATGCAATGACAGTCACGTCTCGCGCGTAACGCAAGCTTGGGCCGCCTATGGAGACTAACCCAGGGCGCCCATCGTCCAATCTCGCTTTAAACAGAAAGAAGCTCTCCTCTCTTGCTCTTCGTCAAAAATTCGATGAAAAATCGTAAAATCCCGTTTCATCAAAAATGGCCTGTATCAAGTGTAGGAGGAGGATCAATGCTCTTCCAAAAATGGTGAGTGATTCGTAATATTGGCAACAATAATTATTCGAGTTGCAAATTTATGACCTAACAACTCCCTAAAAATGGTGGTTGAATCAATCAGACGATGAAAAATCGTGATGGTTCTATTTGTTTTCTAAGTATTTCTTGGGGTTATCTGGTTTCATCGTCTTCTTTGAAATTAGCAGTTGATTTCTGTTCAAATCTCTGAAACTGAACAGTAACATAACGCACGCCGGCCAGTAAAACAGGCAGACTGCAGATTGCGTGCGGACCGACTAGGTATAAAATGCAGATTGAAGACTGCTGGCTGACTGGGTATAAAATGCAGACTGGTTCTGAACATCTTTCTTGTAACTTCCTGTCAATAATACACACTAAAATTCCATATTAATTTTACAAAGTGGCCATTCGTGCGGGATCCGTGCTTACATGTGATTAAATACACACGGGAGTCTTCTTGGAATGATTCTCACAGGTTCAATTAACACGCTGAAAGTCTTACTCGTCTTTGATTCTTTTATATGCAGTTCAGTTATCAAAGAACGGCATTGATGCTGTTTTAATTTCGCGAAATACCTGGCTCCTCCGTTCGATGTCACCGGTTATCTGACCCACCTTGGGTAATTTGAAATCCAAGCACCCATTTCAAGTAGCCTTGATAAACAGTATTTAAGTCTCAGCACCCATTTTAAAACAGTTAGCTTTTAATAACTGCGTGGCTGTGTCGTTCATAATCATTTTTAAGAAGACTCCCGTATGAATAGCAAAATAATATAGGTCGGTGTACAGGTCCCGTATGAACAGTGACTGCCTATATTTTAACTTGCCCTCTATTGGAAAAGCATCAACCTTGAATTATTCATGTGAGTGAAAGGACTTTTTGTTGGTATCTGGTCACTTTGTTCCATGGTCAGTTTGTTCCAATTCAGTTTGTCCCAAGTTACGGTCAGATCCTTTCACAAAATACTCACCACCGTGCACCAGTGGCTCAGTTGGTTGAGCATCGGGCTGTCATGCGGGAGGTTGTGAGTTCGACTCCGGCCGGACCAACACTCAGGGTCTTAAAATAACTAAGGAGAATGTACTGCCTTTGTAATTACGTCTGCAAATGGTTAGACTTTCAAGTCCTCTCGGATAAGGACTGTAAACCGGAGGTCCCATCTCATAATCCTTGTTGGAAATTAAATAGTATGGGACGTTAAAGAACCCACTCACTATTCGATAAGAGTAGGGGACGTAGTCCCCGGTGTTGTGGTCTTATCTGGATGGGGGCATCTTTCACTTCCTAAAATAGAATTGTAAACTGTGTAATAAGCAGTCTGGCTAAAGTCCCCCGAAAAACATTGCAAATTAGTCCTGAAAAGCCCCGAGGGGAGAGACTAATAGCTTCACTCACTCACTCACTCACTCACTCAGATAGTTTGACCCCTAAGCCAAAACTCAGGGTTTTCAATAAAAATTTTAGAATTCAAAATAATGTAGCTAGCAAATCAGACAGCTTACACCAAGTACTGGACTGCTGGACCGCTCCCTAAAAAACGACTGTGTGCTCGATAATGACAGGGGAACCGAAATTGCTCCCAAAATTACTCAGAATTCAGGGATCTCTTTTGTTTTTCGTGAGCAAAAGTTTCTGGAGCCAAGGTTCATGTTCGGTGCGAATGTTTCTCATGTTATTTGTAAAATTTGGGGTAACCTCCAAGGAAAAGTAGGCGGCAAGTTTAAATGTGCATTAGATGGCAAATTTTGCCGGCCGGTCTTCGTTTTCGGGCTCTTTGTTTTCAATGCTACTTTCCAAGTTCTTGTAGATCAATCGATACGAACTTCAAATCGATCTCCTACGGTTATCAAGTAGGCTTATTCAAGTGACTATTTGTGGAACAATCTGACTTGGAACGGAATTACTTGTACTAATCTCGTTTTCGTCCAACTTCTTTAGTTCTCTCTATAGTAAACAACCCCTTTACGCAATACCTAATGGCCTCACTTTGCATGCGTTGTCATAGCCAGGGCATGTTCATTTTCTTGCACTAAAAAACAAAACTGATGACATGAAATGGTGTGAGACTCAGAACGCCAATCTGGTGCACGTAACAGTAAATAACAGCACAATTCAGCCTTTAGATTAATTGCAAAATACCCCTCCACTTATTTGCATATTGCATTTTGAATAACATCCTAAACTCGATCTTCGGAGAACACAGCAGTATAGGTGGCAGGGTATTTAGCAGTTTGGGGGCAACCAAGGCAAAAACAATACAGAATTTTTTATTCAATGATGCCAACGAAAAGCGCTCAGTCTTGCTTTTTTTTGTTTGTTAGAAACAGCTTCATGAAATGAACACCAGCAAAATCTCGGAAAGGCGATTGTGTGACACTACAGATTTAGCGTGTATTATTGACAGGAAGTTAAACAGTCCAAACTGTAGACTGCAGACCTGGGCTAAAATACAGACTACCATAATTACTCCCTGCCCCTCTCCCCCCCCCCCCCCCCCCCCCCACCATGTGTGTGTATGTTTAAGTCCATAAAATGCTGAGTTAATGCTCATTATACATAGGCAGATAAGGCTGTTTTTGAAATTGAATTTTTTTAATCTCAAAATTTCAACAGAAATAAAGGCTATAGTATAATAAGTTAACATATGTTATTCACCGGGTGGGAGCTCGGTATAGTGAAAAATTGTGCCAGAGGTCTCAAGTGCAGCCGAGACTGAGGGCACAGTTTTTTTCCTATAAGGACTGACTTAGGCCAGTGAATAACGTTTTTATTTATTTATTTATTTATTTATTTATTCCATTTTTAAAGGGTGGGAGACACTCCTTGCGAAAACTGGAAAAGTAATACGATAAAAACTTACATATATGTGGCATCTTTTTGCCAAAATATTGGACTCAAAACTGTAGGTGCTGTGTACATGTATATGCGGGACCAATGCTTTCAGAGGGAGTAAACTGGCTGGTATGGGGTAAAAAATAGCCCTAAAAACCTTCAATAAGGGAAGATTAAGTATATTCTTTGACAGATCACTTCAACACTGATCTCTCTCCACCATGTGCGAGAAAATACCATGGTATGCGGGAGAACTGACAAGGCAAGTTCGACTGTTTTGTTGCCCTTTATTATCTGCACAGCGTATTTGTCCATGGGGTTTTGAAACTCTAATTTATAGACATGTTTTTCTCCGAGCTATGGTTTCCATAAGTATTTATAAACAACCTTTCCTTACCAAGATTCTTACAAGATCTTATGAGAATCTTGTAAGAATCTTATATAAGATATTAGATAAGTTGTTAGATAAGCTCTTGTAAGATCTTACAACATTCTTACAAGATCTTTTAAGAATCTTTTTAAAGAATGTTACAAGATCTTATGAGGTGTTGTGTGGCTAAGATCTTCCAAGAATGTTGTTCCTGGATCTTACAAGATCCTTCAGGAATCTTGGGCAATTTATATTGCAAGATTACCAACAATACATGTAAACTTATAAATTTTGGGGGCTTTCTGCAGGTACAGGAGAGCATTGTATTTTTGGTCACTTTATTTGGAGTTGTTTTGTTTTACATAATCCGTGCTCCAGTAACTGCCGAATCAAGCAAATCTTGCAGGCTTCTTATGAGTAAATTCACACAACATGTACAATGTAGCAACATTTTTACAAATCCAACAGTGATGCTGTCTTGTGGTGTCATTATCTGCAAATTACAGTCAACTCCCAGTAACTTCAACCCTTGTTCACTAAATATAATCACTTTTGTTTCCCTTGAGGTCATTATCTGTTGTCATTGCCAGTCTCTCCACAAATTATTATCCCCTTTAATGCTACAGCTGTACCTTACAAAGTGATGCTGCACAATATTATTCTTTTGTGTATTTTATTGAAAAGCATACAGCAACTGAGTACATAACACTTTCATGAGAAAAATTAATGTTTCAATTAAGTTGAACGAGATGCTTCTGTGAAGCATACACTGGGTTGCCTGTGGTTCGTGCTACAGAAAATCAGAAGGCACTGAATTGTGTGGTATTGAAATACAGCATTCCAGTCTCTGAAGAATAACAAATAAAAGAGAAGCGAGAAACATTGGCTTCTGGGCTGACATGTTGATAATTTTCAAGTTCCCTCACAACTTCTTTTCACCACAAGTGTGCCCTCTGAGCATCTGACAGCTTTTGTAATAATAAACTTCACTGAAGTCAAGCCCTGTTTCGCGGGGTTAGTGTTAGGATGGGAGACCAAAACAATACACCCCTCTTAAAAACAGAAACATCTGACCGAAAATACTATTAACGCTAACAAATGCGAACTCAGCAAGGTACAGATTCTGTTAGCTTGCTTTATGCAAAACAAATATGGATGAAAAAGCAAATAACTATTGATACACAGTTTTCAGAAAGAGCAGAAGGAAGTTTCCCGGACGGTCGATCGAGAATAAAATATTTACGACATGAAAACAACATTAATTTTGAACCGTGAATATAGAATATAAAAAGTTACGATCAGCGACAAACATTTTGGGAGATTTTTGCTACGTTCAAGTAAATTGCAAAATCGAAAGTGACATGGCCGGAATTCAGCGGGCGCCGTGATTAAGTTACCGCGGCATGTTTACTCGCCAAACAGTAAAGCATCTGTGTCAAATGATGGCAAGATACCGGGTTTTTATAATTAAGTTTCTTTTTCTGTCAAGTGTTATAAAGTTTGACAATGAAATGAGCGAAGTCAAAACAAAGATCACAATCGCCCAACTCTTGTTTATGCAAAGTCAAAATTTACTCTCCAAGACGCGTACGACGTTATTTATCACCAGGTAATTCCATCATTTTGGAAATAGCAGCTACTTCATTATTCATCTGCGTCACAGGTTTTCACTGATTTTGGGAACTCAAGCACGCTTCCAACAGGCCTGTGAACCCTTCCTGCTTACATAGCAATACTAAAAAACTTCTCCCATATCACATTTCAACCTTAAGCTCGAAAATTCAATACACAACATGATATTATAATTCACAAAGGCAGAAAATACCACAGAATCCTTTTCCAGCGAAAATTTTATTGAAACAAACAACATATTTGCTCTTAGAGGCGAAAACCTCTTCCTATTTCATTGCGTGCGTGAAGACAAGAAACTCAATTGTGTCAAATTACCATGTACTTCAGGTAAATACTGCTCACTTTGATTTCGTCTCGACGGGCGATAGATTGTTGTCGAAGTCCAGTACTCGTCGTTTATGAGATTCATACCTAGTTTATCCAACTGACTTTCCATTATTGAGCTCCATAAGGGTATATTTTGTTTAAGGATCCACTAAAACGCCATTCGCGTTGCATGACTTTCGACGCCATTGCAGGCTAAGTTAATGATTCTACTGTGTCCACCAGGGAAATCTACGCAGTTCCACTACCCTCTCGATCCTAAGAAAATATGGGCAGAAGGCTCTATACACAAAGACACCACTTACCAGGGGAGTGACAGGCAAGACTTTTACCGACACGGAAAAAAAACAAAAAACAAAAAAGAAAAAAACAATTAAAAAAAATAAAACAAACAAACTAAACGCAGACCTCGACTGGGTTTGCCCATAGGCAACCCAGTAATGAGTTGGAGTGATTTTTACTTCAAACAGAGTACAATTTTCAATATCATAAGAACAAAATTAATACATTGTAAGCGATAGACTGAATGCACTAAGTGCTTCAGGACCCCTAACAAGCATGAAAACAAGCCTCTTTTCCACTTATCTCGAGCTTGACCTGAAATATTACTGGTAATTCAGGTCACAATCAAGTCTGACCAGAATTACCCATAATATTTCAGGTCAAGTTCAAGATTACTCAAAAAGAGGCTTGTTTTCATGCTTGTTAGGGGTCCTGAAGTACTTACCGGTAGTGCATTCATTCTATCCCTTCCAAAAACCTTTTTTACTGTTATTCACACTCCTTTTGCAAAACAAGTGTTCATATCTAATTAAGTGGAATATTCGTATCTAATTTCTGGTTCGTAAGTTCTGCTTTCTACTTCGATGTTGTTTTTTTAATGATTGCAAAAGGAGAGTGAATTTAGCATAAAACTGGGCAAAATTCCAACCATAAGAAGGTGTATTTTCAGGCAAAATTCGATTAATTGCTCTGTAAGCTATTTCCAAGATTTATTGACATCTTTTGCATCTTGAATCTAAACACTTCTGATTCAGTGATAAGCTTATCTGTCCCCATTTCTTCTGAAATTGCACTTCCCCAATGTTATCTTTTATTGCTCCTGTATAAAAAAGATAAGTAAATAATGATTAGTCAACCGAACAACATGTATGCAGCTTAGCTTTTCCAAGATATCAAAGCTTTGATTAATTCAAGGCAACAGTTTTAAAGTTGAAACTACGTGGGTTAAGCATTAAGCTAAAAACAGTATATGGTATAATGGAATGATGCTTTAGACTAACTTGAAAGTTTTCCTTGTGTGTGTTTGAATTTACAAAGTAATGCTAAATAAAAAACTAATACCGGTATTTTAACTCAATTTGTTCAATAGTTAAACTAAACACGTAATTCACTGAGTTAATCGATACTCAATTCTCCCTTTCAAATAACGTTATTGTATTGTAGACTTGCAATAATAATTATTACAGTTTTTGGTTTTGGTATAGGATATTAGTCTTCAAGTTGGCTTCAGCAATGTATAGCCATATATGGAAAGAACTTATTTCTTTGCTTCCAGAATTTACTTGAATTCTGGAAGCAAAGAATTCAAGTAAATTCTGGAAGCTAAAGTGCAAATTTATAAATTAGAAAAAAAAAGCATGATTTACATTGTCACATCCAGAGTTGATCCAGTTGATCAATATGTGAAAAGGGGATTTTTATACAGCTACCTACCTTTGCCTAATAGGGAAACAAATTATCTCACACATAAACTTATACATAGTACATGTAGATGTACTGAGTGCCATAGTTATGAGCTGTATTAATCAAAAAGGACAGTGGGAGAGCATTTATTATTATTGCTCCTGTATAAAACAGATAAGGAAATAATGATTGGTCAACAGAACTATGCAACTTAGCTTTTCCACTATCAAAACTTTGATTAATTGAAGGCAACAGTTTTAAAGTGGAAACTATGTGGGTTAAGCATTAAGCTAAAAACAGTATATGCTATATTGGAATGATGTTTTAGACTAAATTAAAAGTACTATTTTCCTTGTGTGCTTGAATTTGCAAAGTGATGCTAAATAAATAAAAAAATACTGCCGGTATTTTGACTCAATTTGCTTCCTATGTTAATTCATACTTAATTCACTAAGTTAATTGATACTCAATCCTCCCTTTTAAATAAAGTCATTGTGTTGTAGACTTGCTATGATAATTATGAAAGTTTTTGGTTTTGGTATGGGATACTAGTCTTCAAGTTGGCTTCAGCAGATAGCAATATATGGAAAGTAAAGAAAACTTATTTCTTGCTTGCAGAATTTTCATTGAATTCTGGTGATCTGGAAGCTAAAGTGCAAATTTATAAAGTAAAAAAAAAGGATAATTTACATTGTCACGTCCAGAGTTGATCTAGATGGTCAATGTGTGAAAAGCAGATTTTTATACAGCTACCTACATGTATCTTTGGTTCAGCGCTTTTCACGCGTAAAGCAACCGAAATAAAAGCTTGAATCAGAGTCCTTGAATCATCGCTTAATCAACCGCCTCCTGTGACTGCTGACCAGAGCGTAAGGCGGCTCACTCGTTCTCAGTCTCTTACCTGCTATCCAAGATGGCCGATTTGACTCAATTTCTTGCATTCATGTACGGAAATTGAACGAGATTTATGGCGGACTCGCTGTTTTTTAAAGCTTTTATTAAAGGCAAAAATAGCCTCTTCGTTGGGTGAGTTGACTGCTGTCTTGTAGTGTCTGTGGCCTGTCCAGGATCTGTAATAAGAGGCCAGGTTCCTCAGAATTTTAAGTCCACCGTAAGCCCTGTCAAAGATTTTGAAAATTTCCAATACTTCCAACTTGGACATGGAAATGCCAAGGAATTCCAAAAATAGTAGAATAGTAGGTAAAATCACAGACTCTGTTGGTCACGCATTATTATGAAGATGAAGCTGTTTCAGTAGGATTTTCCAGTAATTGTTTATCTTTATTTGTTTTTTCTTTCATGTTTTTGTTTTTGAGACCGTCTACACACTCCTAAAACAAAGTATTGTTAAAAAGACCCCTTGGCTCGTTCATCTTTCAAGAATAAAATTATTGTTGTGAGAGAAAAAGGTCAAGTCACCTTCAATACGTTTTAAAGAAGCCAGCCTGAGTAAACGTCCTTATGAGATCGTGAAAGGTCTTTACTAAGATAAATTCTTGCAACATCTTAACCGTGAAAGATCTTGCAAGATATTGAAGGGTGTGTACTAAGATCTTTTCTAAGATCTTATGTAGGATCATTACTTAGAACTTGTAAGATCGTTTCTAAGATCTTATTTAAGATCCATACTAGATAAGATTTTGTAAGATTTTTCCTAAGATCTTGACTTATAACTTGTAAAATTTTTACTAAGATCTTTTGTAGATCTTAAGTGAGGTGTTTTAGCATAACAATAATAAAGTAGTATTCTCGTTTGTCTCACGATGTGGTCACTTGTGATAACAATGGGGGTGACAGGCCTACACAACTCCTATCCACGTGGTTTAGCCAGCTTAGAGTTTGGCTCGAAAGAGTGTGTCTTTTAAGGATCTGCCCCTTTTGTACGAAACGATCGGGGGATCTTGAAACATTTCGCTATGTAACGGTTGTTGCTGGGTTAAATGCCATTTTTGCATGAGTATTTGTTTAAGATTAGGCACCTTAGGACGGTATTGTGTGATGAAAAGACAGGATTCGCTTATTTTTTTGCATTTCTGTAGGAGGGCTTGTTTCCTGTTCTCAAAGTGTAGCCGTAATCAGGCTTTCTGGATATCCTCGTTCAATACGACTTGCTCTAAAATGCGAGATTTTAGTTTTGAATTTCTTTTCAGAGGAGTTTGTACGGGGAAGTCTAAGTGCTTCGCCGTTGATAAAGCCCGTTTTTAGACCCCTAATGGGTGGCAACTTAAGAAATGCGTGTACTGAAATGTTTCAGTAGGTTTGAAATGCGTTTCAATATGCAATGTAGATTTATTTGCGAATCGTTCGCCTTTGAAAACGTTTGTGTTATGAATCGCCATGGTCTGAAAGCAATGCCTCAATCACCATTTGGGCATGTTCTTCTTTGAAGGTTGTTGGGACTGCTAGAGGTCCGTCTTCAGTTAGAAGGCTCATGGCCGTTTTTCTCAGGCAAGACCGCGGTTTCGATCCTTCGGGATCTCGTCAGTTGCCGATAAAGGAGAGCGATAGAGACCAATGTTCGGTATCACTCAGGCAAATGGCATGTTATTCAAGTTTTTATACTCAAATGGCGGATCGAAAATTCTGCATTTTAATTGGTTGGGTTGTCACTCGCGAGAAGTGAGCATGTAGCATTCGATCCTATTGTACACAGCTTCATGCTGTGTTTCTTCTTGTGGCTAAAAAGTTCTCTTAACAGCATGTAGTGTTTTTTAGTGGACTGATAGTGTTTTTGATGGAATAGCGCTGTTGTTTTCCTTCAGATAGCCAAGTATGAGGGGTTGGCTTTCGGAATTTCAATGCGTATTCTGTGCTTTTTCTGCAGCTTTTAGTGTAACTATCGCACACTTAATTGTTCAGATGCTATAATGAGATTTTTGCGTAAAGTCCGTACTCGAAGATCTTATTTGATTCCTGGGATTTGATCATGTTCTACGTCAAAAACGTTTTTAATATTCTAGCTTTCTAACATAGTTTTCGATTCTCGTTGTCCTACCTGCTAGTATACCGTATACTAGCAGGTAGGACAATCATATTTGACGGTAATTGAGACTTACAGACGCACTAATGTTACCTTTTCTGTATTCTACTAAGCTTTTAACGAAGCTTCCCTCTGTTCAAGCATTGAAAATCTTCCGGCGGAAGATTCTTAATGCTTGAACAGAGGGAAGCTTCGTTAAAAGCTTAGTAGAATACAGAAAAGGTAACATAAGTGCCTCTGGTAAGTCTTAATTACCGTCAAATATGCATGTTTTTCGAAGAACATTACCAAAACTAGGATGACCCTTCAACATAATATCAGAGTGTCTAATTGACAGAACACCTGAACTGCGCATTTGTACTTGAGCTTTTTTTATACTTTCTGTTTACTTTTAGCATCCGAAATTATAGCTCATAACACTAAGGGTCAATTGCGACTGAACTTTTGACTAATTTTCATGCAAACATGGGGCTCATATAATATTACACTTGGAGATAATTGCTTTTTACACTTCTTTATGTTTCTTCATGTCAACTACAGCTGTAACAGACGTTTTCTTTAATGCTTCATAAAGTTGACTTCAATTTGGTATTTGGGGAGCGTGTAGAGAGCGCTAAAAGTGGCCAAGTAGGTCGCTAGAGCGGCTATAGTTAGAAGTCCAATCAGATCATCATGCACGCGAACTTCTGGTCGCAGTACTCCTGACGTCTAGTGTATGGAAGGTAAACGATGCATGAGAAGAGGAACATTTCGTAGAAAGCTTTGAATTCAAACAACGATAAGTTTTATTACTGTTATGATGTTCTATGAAGTTCCAAGCTAACGTTACATGAGAATGCAATGAGCGTTGCTAACACGTCGAGCTGTATTAAAACGTTCAATAAGCTCAACGGTGGTAAACCATAACCTCTATGAGTGTTAACAATGAATTGCATTTTTGCTCCAGTGTGCGACCGTCCTTGGCTCTTCTTGTTGCTGTTCGGCGCTTAAAAGTTGGTCTCACTATTGATCACTTCTGTTTCAATGATTTCCGTATGTGATTCTTTTACATAGCTACGAACTGTATCACACATTTCTCAGTAATATAACTGACACCTGAAGTCCGTTTTCCGCTTTCAACAATGGAAATTATAGGAGACGTCTACACGCAAATTTGGTTCTCGGAGAACCAAATAAATTTTGTCCACTTCTGCCACACGTGATAAAGTTGCTAAGCAACTTGCATTGTTGAAAGCGAAAAAGGGACTTCAGGTGTGAGTAAATGTTACTGAGAAATGTGTGATACAGTTCGTCGCTATGTAATTAAAATCACAGACGGAAATGATAATTTCGCCAGCGTTAATACCATTCACAGACATAATCTTCGAGGTGCGCAACATAACCTGTTTATTCCGCGACCGAACACTGAGTCCCTCAAGAAAAGTTTTCGTTGTAGGGGCGCTGTAACATGGAACAGTCTGTCAGCGGAGGCTAAGCAGGCCACAACTTTAAATAGTTTTTATTCCGCTATTGTATATTAGAATTTTCTGAACTTAGTTTAGCACTTATTATAGGATTTTTTAATAATGTTTAAGTCTTAGCTTTTTTGAACTAGGTTTAATGCGTACGGCTCTTTAGAAGACCACTCTTTAGTGATAAGGATCCCGTGGATAAATAAAGTTGTTGTTTTTGTTGTTGATTGAAACAGAAGTCAGTGCTCATTGCTGAGGCCAACTTTTAAGTGCCGAAAAGCCTCAAGAAGGGTCGCATACTGGAGTAAAAATGCAATTCATTGTTGACACTAGTAAAGGTTATGGTTTATCACCGTTGAGATTGTTGAACGTTTTAATACAGCTCGACCTGTTATCAACGGTCATTGCGTTCTTAAACGTTAGTTTGGAACTTCATACCAGAAAACGTCACGACAGCAACAAGCCTCGTCGTTGTTTGAATCCAAAGCATTCTACGAAATGTTCCTCTTTTCACGCATTGTTTACCTTCCGTATGTATGCTAGAAGTCAGGAGTACGAAATCAAAAAAAATGTACTCCGACCAGAATATTAAAAGTTCGTGAGGTAGATCATGATCAAATTGGATTTTTAACCATAGCTGCTCTAACGAACTATTTGGCGACTTTTAGCGCTCTCTGTGTGCTCCCTAAATACTTGAAGCAGTTAAACAAATAAAGAAGTGTAAAAAGCAAACATCGCGAAGTGTAATATATGAGCCACATGTTTGCATGCCGATTAGTCGAAAGTTCAGTCGCAATTGTCCCTCAGTCTTTCAGATGCTAAAAGTAAATAGAAAGTATCGAAAAAACCCAACCAAAAATGAGCAGTTGAGGCGTTCTATCAATTAGAAACTCTGGTATTATGTTGAAGAGTCAACAAAAGGGTCATTCTAGCGTTGGTAATTTGTTAGGGGGTATTTACGTAAAACCGGGACGAACTCAGATCGGTATGAAAGTTTTGCAGCCGTTTACGTAAAACTAGGACGAAATGATATCTTTTATCAAATAAATATATCGCTGAGCCAACAGCATACAGGCTTGAAATATCTGGACCCGGTCTGAGAGTTTCTGGTCTCGGTCCAGCAATCGAGACAAAGTCAGACCGGTTTGTGTTCATTTTCAGGCCGGTCTCGTGTAAACGAGAAAGAAGAAATGTATGTAGACCGATACGAACTCATGTCGGTCTGAGTTCGTCCCTGTCTCATGTAAATACCCCCTTACTTTGAAAAAGATCCTATTTGACGTTAAGGCTTACCAGAGAAACTAATGTTATCTTTTCCGTATTCTACTAAGCTCTTTACGAAATACCCCTGTTCCGTATACTAACAGTTAGGGAAAGGAAAATCGAAAAACATGTGATGAAGCCAGGATATTAAGACGTTTGTGAGGTAGAACATGGTCAAATCACATCTTTGACCGCTCTCCCACGTAACCGCTCCAGCGACCTATTCGGCGACTTTTTAGCGCTCTTGATACTTAAAATAATAAACGGACGGAGAACAGTACGCTAATCGATAATTGAAACTCGTTGGTCCACAAAGAAGAATACCGGAGTTGTTTCTTCACAGACATTATGACGTGGCATGTGCCTTCTGCTGCAGTTTAAAGGCGATAAAATAGCGTTTCAAATTCCATCGTTCAGTGATTGCTTGGATGCAATGAAAGGCAAAGGCTTTTAAATTCGTATCCGAAAAGAGCGGTTTGCAACTGAAGTAGTGACTGTTGATTGCAAAGTATAACCTTACCACCAAGCGTCCAATGAGAAGTGTGACAGTAAGAATTAACAAAAACAGTAAAGTTACTTGAGTTTTATGTATGGAGCTTGGTTGAAGGAACATTGCGCCGTGAAATTCATGTAGTTTGCCACTGTCTATGGGACTGTTGTTTTCTAGTCGGAAACATGCCAATGGCGAGTCATTACCATTCCAATAAATCGTAAAACCGTAACTTGGCCAAAAGGTAATTTTTTCAGCTACGGGTACAAAACAAGGGTCACAGGTCATTGTTTTAGCAATACAGAAAGTATCCTAAACATTCATAAAAGCTAACCTTAGGCCTAAAAACTTTTGTTTAGACCTAAGGTTAGTTTTAAATGAATGTTACAGCAATAGAGAAAGTACCCTAAACATTCATAAAAGCTTACCTTAGGGCGTAACTTGAATAATTTCATCAGAATATCAACGTACCATGTCCAAAGAGCTAAACTTGTTCCATCTATTTTCTTAACTAATGTATGTCATATTAAAAAAAAAATCGACAAACTGGCAATCGTCAAACATTCCTGATAGCTCCGGTGAGTTTATGAGTTTAGTGATATGAGATTTTGGGCTGTGACTAGTAGTTCTTGTTTGCTTATGAGTTCCTGAATGTTTTCTTTGACAACTTTTTGGTTGGTGGAAGTTAGGTCTTTGTTGACTTTGTGTTAAAAGAGGTGTCCAAAAGTTGCTGAATTGCTTCTTCTTGGTAGAGGTCAGTGCGTCAAACGACTATCGCGCCGTCTTTGTCGGCTGAATTGATGACGGGATCATTCCGGTTCTCGAGAATTATGAGCGCAGTCCATTCTTCTTTAGAAAGGCTGGAAAGCTTGGTGCTGCAATTGAAGTTTAGTTTGACTCGGAAAAATATCCGAGTCCCAGATGGGATCCCAGATAATCCCATCTGGGACTCGGATATTTATCAATCTCGGATATTTTTCCGAGTCTACATTTCTCCTTACAAATGATAATAACAAACTAAAAGAAAAGTACTTTGCTTTAGGTGAACACAGTCGTTACTGTCCACGGCAATCTCACGGCGTGCTCCTTTGCTAATACAAGTGGACCTGTGAACTTGGCGGATTGATAAGCAAACGTCTCTTCGCATTTATTTTTAACACACATAGCAGATCTCTCAGTCAGGTCTGAAATAGGGTGGGGAAAATAAAAAGTTATTTT
>OX421448.1:51167198-51187198 GCA_949126865.1 Montipora capitata | reverse complement strand
CCCGCATTTTGAGGTCGCGAAAAATTCGACAATTCATTTAATTTCAAAAATCTTGATATGGTTTGATAGCCAGCTCTATAAGCTTTAATTTGATATAGGGGTTTAGGTATCTACAGTTTAAACCGGACGCGCTTCATCGCTCGGACGTGAGACACCCCTGAAGATATACGGTAACCTTAAGCCAAAAGAAAATCCGTTTACGATATTTGCCTCAGGAAGAAATACACTCATTTTTTTTTATAAGAATGTTGTTTTTCCGGCTCAGGCTTAATATTCTTATTTTTGTGCCGATTTTAGGCTGAAAATACTCTTGTATTGACTGAATGCATAAATGGCGGCCAAAAATGTATTCTTTTGTTTATATGCTAATGAGACTCATGAGACTCACTAGGCTCACTCTCAAGGAACCTTTCTTTTGTATTTTGTCCATGCAAACGAGGCTAGTGAGGCTAATTAGCACATAAACAAAAGTATATGTTTTTGGCCGCCATTTATGCATTCGGTCTATTATTCTTAAATTATAGCTTCTGACATTCCGTTATAGAATTTATTGGGGTATCAATTACAAGTGTTTGGTATCTACAATAGATCTGTTTTCGCTAGGTTTTGTTATTTAAAAAAGAAAGAATTTGTCATAATACTTTTTTGCGGCTTAGTTTATGTCTTTTGTGCTGAATACAATGTACTGTACATATGTATTACATGTACCGTTCATCGAACTGTCATTAGCGTTGAACATTTTGCTATAGCTAGTGCAGATTTTTTCGTTTTGTTGGCTAGTTTCGCCGTTCAGAGAAAGGAGTAATTTTATACAGTTTAGTTAAAAACATAAAATTGTATTGTATTTACAGATGTTTCAACACACAAAATTATATCTATCCCTTTCAAAATCTCAGCCTCGGCTTTATTCTTAAAATATTCTTAAAATTTCGCAAATTTCAGCCTTGATATTCTTATAAAATATATTCTTATACCGGAAACTTAAGCATCATTCAACAAGACATTCTTCATTCAAATTAAAGAAAAACAGACAAACAAACCATAATGTAATAGGAATACAAAGTCGTTTTTATTAATGTTAAGGACGGTGCCACCTAATAAGAAGAAAGTTTTCCTTGGGGTATGACGATGCAGAAAAGTATATCTAAGTTTGTTATTGCAATGTGAAATGAAAATAGGCGGTAACCATGCATTTTTCGGAGATACTAGTAAGGATTGTTTTTTTAAAAGAAATGGAAACTTTGATTTTTTTGGCTTAAACAAAGAAACGCAAGGTTTTTCATAGTTTTTATCGACACAAACGTTTACTTGCAGTAAAACAACAGGAAGGTCAAAGATCTTTAAAATAGAATAGCAAATTGCAACCTGGTGACAAAAACGAGGCGACAGAGTTCTTTTTGAGCCTGACAACAAGTAGTTCAACTTGAAAAATATAAAATCAGCCCGTGACAAAATGATTGCGGGATGCGCAGAACAAATGCGCAATTACAATAGTTTGAACCGTCCTTAAGAACCCTAAAGAAGGGCAAACCTCATTTTAAATTCATAACGTCAAGCGCCTAATTACAGTAACTTATGGGGGAAAAGACACAAGAACCGCTTTTAGCCAGGCAGTCTCAATTGCAAACAAATGACGTCGTGAGGTATGGAAAAAGAAGAGGAAGGGCTCGTTTCGAAATTAAACCATTAGCATCCGAGGAAAGGGAAAAAAAGGCAAAAAGGAAACGAGAACATAGAGCAACATATTTGCAGCAGGTGAGACTTTGTGTAGGTCTTGGTGACCTTTTTATCCCAAAATCAATCTTTTGCGACAGTGGTATTTCTTGCTAAAGGAGAAAGTGTGACTGTACTGCTCAAATATGATATGGCTTTGAAATCACAGAGATATATATTGGTCTATTTGGTTTGAAAACTAGATGGATAAATTTTTGTTTTGAAAACTTAGTTCCACGTAAGTTCCCAACAGATCGTCCCTCCACAAGATTTCCGAATTCCTTGCTTTTCTCTTAATTTTGAGTACTGTAAATTCGTTTTCTATTTTCTTTTGCAGGCTATGATGTTGAAAAGGTGCTATAGGCTTATATCCGGGGCAGAAAAGCTTGAGGGAACTGTCACCAACCCACCAACTGATGTGGAATTTCTCTTCATGTACGCGCTTTATGACGACTGCGCCGAAGTCTTAAGCAACCGTTTCGGCCACCCCCCTGTGTCAGAAGAAGAAAAAGAGCTACCCATCGCTTACTCCATTACAATATACAAGAGTGCACGTTTATTTGAGAGAATTCTACGAGCTATCTACATGCCTAATAATGTGTACTGCATTCACATTGACAAAAAATCCTCAGCGTTGTTCCTTGCAGCTATAAAGGCTATGATACGCTGTCTTCCAAATGTATTTCTAGCCACCAATAGGACAAGCGTTTTGTGGGGACATTTTAGCTTGGTTCAAGCTCAGATCAATTGTATGGAAGAGCTTTCGCAGTCTCCTGTGAAATGGAAGTATTATATTAGTTTAGTTGGACAGGATTTTCCACTTTATGATAACAGGGAAATCGTGATAGCATTGCGAGCTCTTAAAAATCACAACAACATTGACAGTTTTGCTATGCCTACAGATTCAGAGTATCGCACAAAGTTTGTTTACGATTTTATTAACGGAGATATCATTAGAGACAGGCGAAAGCCACCTCCACCACACAACATAACAATTTTTAAGGGAGGAACACACATTATTGCAATACGAGAATTTGTGAACTTTGTACTGCACAGCCAGATTGGAAAAGACTTTTTGGAATTTTTAAAGGATACTTTCATACCAGATGAATCGGTATATTCATCTCTACAACAACATCCGCTGGCCCCAGGTGGAATTCGTGGCAGTCAGCCAGAGTGGATAGCACGTGCTTTTCTTTGGACAGCACAACAGGAGAACATTTTGTCTTGTAAAGGATTCTGGGTGCGGGGTCTGTGTTGGATCTCTTTTCAAGACCTGCAGTGGGCCTTTGGAGAAGAAAATAAAATGAAACTGTTCATTCACAAAATCCCCTTTGACTTTAGAGACGAATTGCTAAACTGCATTCTTGTCGCAAGATACGGAAGAAAATACGGGACGCCTCTTTGGAAAGAAGAAATCGGTACAAGTAGCTCTACTTTGCCCACTGTGTAGTTTTGTGGTGATTTTGGGTTTGAGTTCCCTGTTTATCTAGTTACAGTCGAACCTCGATTATCTGGACCACGATTATCCGGATTTCTCGATTATCCGGACATTCCCTCTGGTCCCATTTTTGTCATGAATATTTATTAGTCATGATCAAGATCCGTTGCCATATTTTTTTTTAGAACTAAAGCGTTGAAAACGGATCCGTTCTTTCGATAAAAGATAAACAGTCTATAGATCTGCGATTAGAGAAAGGAGAAGAAGGAACCAATTTGTCAACTGTATATGGCGTTAGTAAGCAAATCTTTAGCCATTAGCAGTCCAACATGGTAGCCTGCTATTTGATTGACAGTCAAATCCTTGCGTTTCGTCAGACCTAAAAGTGTTTGTGCTCAAGCATGATTGGAATCACGTGCAAGGTCTTTTGAAGTAAGCTCAATTAACGTTAAGTCAAGATTCATGTGGGAAGACACCACTGTTGCTATTCAAATTATTCTTCAGTCGCTTTCAGAGGAATTTTAAGAAAATGTTTAAAAATTCCATTCAAATGTCTGAAGTTCCACGGGAAA
Source organism: Montipora capitata (assembly GCA_949126865.1). Classification (NCBI taxonomy): domain Eukaryota; kingdom Metazoa; phylum Cnidaria; class Anthozoa; order Scleractinia; family Acroporidae; genus Montipora; species Montipora capitata. Next base: position 51,183,472 of record OX421448.1, on the reverse strand, counting down.
ATAACTGTTCTTCTCCTCAAGACGAAGTATTAAATAAAGAATCAAAAAAGCCGCAGGTGATCACGCGTGACTCGGTTCGGGTAAATGGGAACACTTTGTCAAGAACACAAAATTCCTTGGAACATTCATCAGATTTACATATGATAGGCTACTCATTGAACCCAGCTCGCGTAATAATACTCAGATATTTCTTGGTGGCCAATCCAAACTAATACAAGCCACGAGTTTTCAGAAGTTTGAGCTGTTTTTTTTGGGACCAAGGTATTGAATAACAGTATTTTAAAAATTTAATGTTTGGAATATTCACGTGGACATGTATTTTCCCGCACAGTGAATAACAGACAGAAAATCACTGGAGCATGGAGCATTTATTTAAGAAAAATTGGAACAAAAACGTTGTTTAAAGGGGCATCTGTCATGCAAAAGTGGGTAAAAATCTAAATTAGTACTTTAGCTCACACTTACAACATTCCTGACAACCAACTGACAAGATGTGAAATATATTTCGTACGTCTTTGGCGACCTTCTGCAACTTGAAAAAAACTGACCAGTTTCAATCCAGGTGAAGGGATGGCGCAGTGGTGAGAGCACTCACCTCCCACCAATGTGACCCGGGTTCGATTCCAAGACTCCGTGTCATATGTGGGTTGAGTTTGTTGGTTCTGCAACGAGAGGTTTTTCTCCGAGTACTCCGGTTTTCCTTTCTCCTCAAAAACCAACATTTGATTAGATTTGTGTTAACTTGTTGATTTCAGTTTACAGTGTCCCCAATTAGTGCGCCAGCGCTAGAACGACTAGACACTTCAATAAAGTTCCTTTCTTTTCCTTTCCTTTCTTTCGATCAACTTCATCCATGGATGCAAATAACAATGAATAGCTTCAGTGCACTTCAATTGTGATTGGCAACAAAACTACACCATTATATTGTTTTCCATTGAAGCAAAGACGTATTTTAGTGTTTTGAAGTTTGACTAAAAGAGCGTGACACTGCCCCCTTTAAGACAGGCTGAATTTTTTTGCACTTTCATAAAGCATTTTTCTGCCACGATGATTATACGTTGATTTTGTCTACTAAATTCAGCTCATTTATAATTTTTTTTTCTATTACATTAAACAGTGTTTAAAATCTGCTTTTGTTATTTAATCAATAAATGTCAATGGAGTTTTCATCGAAGCGATCGTGACTTGACCGGGGAAGGATACATTTTTGACTGTGTTATTTGAGCAAAATAATAATTGGCTCCGATAAACTTAGTGATTGGTTTTGAAAGTGAGACGTTTCGTCATTTCCTAGTGTGGTCAATAGGCTTTTTTGATATATTAAAATTCAGCTTGATAGTGAGGCAGTGAGGACAAAGAAAGTGGCTGATATGCAGATATTTTTCACGTCCATATTGTTTTTTTTTTCCTCCCTGCCTCGCTATTAAGCTGACAATTTGATATTTCGAAAATGGCTTGTTCTCTTGATATTTCATTGGTTGTTGTTTTTCTCTTGGGACCATTGTAAGTCCCAAGAGAAACTAAAAACAACCCTTATGCAAAATTATGGTATTTTCCGAAGTGGCCTATTGTTCTGTGTTTCTGTTGAGTATAGGGTATCAAAAAGAGAGGAATAGTCCAGTCCAACTGAACATTTGATGACCTCAGCCAATATGGCGGAGTGGCAAGACTCACATGGTCTCAATTTACCCATGATTCTTTGGGGCTCGAAAAAATAATAATTAACAAGATATGACAAATGCCCCCTTTTGAAAGAAAAACGACAACTCGTTAATAAACTGTAACTGTTCAATAGAATCGCTCCGGAGGTTTTCTCTCTCTCAGAGAATATCTCCGCCCCTCTCGCGTTCGGGAGTGAGGCGACGGGTCAAGTTAGGTGTGGGGTTGTGGTAGACACGTCATGTAATAAGGTCTGAGAGCTTCCCAAACAATCAGGCTTCTGTTGTTCTCGATATGTACACTGGTCGGTAGGGATGTGTCTTTGTTGGAATTGTTCCTCATGTCGCTTCCACAGCGTAGCTCCAACTTGAACATTAAAATTTCATGGACTGACTGTTTCTGTAATTCTACCTGGTACCCATTTTGCGCCTTTTCCAAAATTGCCCCCGAACACAGGCTGATCTTGTATGAACTGTGGCTTGTTATCCAGGTTATGTTGGAAAACCATAACTTCTTGCTTGGTGGTCTTAAATCTTAAGGCACTGAGCCTGATTCGACGTTTTCGGTTCATTAATAATTCAGAAGGTGATTTTCCCAGGGACGTCGGCGTAGCCCTGTGTGTTGTAAGAACCTGTCTAGTTTCGTCTGGACAGTCTCCCCCGTGTCGCCAATCTTTGAATTCTCCGACATGGTGTTCTGCAAGACCGTTGGTTTCAGGATGCCCTGGCACTGTTAATGCATGTTCAATGTCATTATCCTTTAGAAATTTCTGAAAATCAGCACTTGTAAACTGACTGCCATTGTCGGTGACAAGATGTTCGGGTAAACCGAAATAACTGAAAACATGCCTTAAAGCAGCAATGGCATTGGTTGTAACAGCTTGCGCCATTGGCTCAACCTCAACAAACGTGGAGTAAGCATCTGCTATTACAAAATACATCTTTGATAAGTACGGACCAGCAAAATCAAGACGTAATTTTCCATGGTCCGCCGGGCCATAAGCACGATGCAGGGTTGGACGCTGGTGGAGCTTTGGCTGCTTCTTGACAAGAAAGGCATAGCTTTACCGTTTCTTCGATTTCTTAGTCTAGTCCTGGTCACCTGTAATAACTAACCAAGAATTCACAACACAAAACAGACCAATTTACTACCAGCTAGAAATCAGGTTGCACATCATGTGACCAACATGTGAAAAACCTAATGTTACGGCAGACTGTCACGCGTAGACAAAATGTAAGTAGCTACATCATTTCATTCCTCCCCTCTAGAATCGTACTTATGAGTCCAACAGTACTTAAACGGAAATAAAACAAAACTAATGTTGACTGCAAATACAAAGACGAATAACAAAGCTTGTTCCTCAGTTCTGACTTTAAAAAAGTCAATACTGATAGTCATCCAAGTATGCAGGTCGAACCCGTCTCTGCACAGGACATGACTGTTTAGGGCAGAAGTTCATTGGTGATTCTCTCGGTGGTGCCACTGGCGACTTGGGAGAATCTCGACTGTTAGTGTTAGCTGAAGAAGCATCAGGCTCAAAGGTCGGATCAGGTTCAGAAATGGCTACGGGTGCTGCCTCTGGCATCTCACTGGTAATTGACGCTGCTGCAGCTTCACTTTCACGGACACAAACATGGTCTTGGTGTCGTCGAATGACTGTACCATCGTCCAACTGGATTCGAGCTGACACTGGACCTGTCTTTTGCACCAAAGTACGTGGTATCCATGTCTTCCTGTACCGGAAATCTTCAGCATGAACAGCTTGACCTTCCCCCAGGGTCCTCTTTGTAGCATGATATAGTCATAGATTGCCTTCTGTTTGGACGGTTTGCCCCGGATACGATCTGCTACACTAGGGAAGATCCGATCAAGCTGTGTGTGTAACTTCCTTTTCATCAGTAGCTCTGCTGGTGAACTCCAGTCGTACTGTGGGGAGTTGTGCGTAGTAGGAATCGAGATATCTTGGTTTGAATGCTTCCTTCACCCATCTTTTCAAAACCTTCTTTAAATACTCGCACAGCTCTTTCTGCCAAACCATCGGAGGCAGGGTGGTATGGCGCTACATTGATGTTCCTAATGGCATTCCTTTTCATAAACTCTTCAAATTGTGAACTAGTAAAATTACTGCCATTTTCACTGAAAAGTTTTGCTGGTAAACCATGGGTATCAAATATTTTTTGGAGCTTTTCAATTGTCGCATTTGAGGATGTAGACTTCATACAGTGTACTTCTAACCATTTTGAGTACTTATCTATAACAACCAGAAACATCTCGTACTTGTAGGGACCAGCATAGTCGACGTGAAAACTAGACCATGGAAGTTCTGGCCACTCCCAGGGGTGTAGGGGTGCTTCAGCTGGTGTGCTCTGGTGTGCTTAACACTTGTTGCAGCCCTTTACTTTCTTCACAATGTCTTGATCTAGTCCAGGCCACTATACATAACTTCGGGCAAGCGCTTTCATGTGAGATTCGCCTGGGTGGGCTTCGTGCAATTCATTCTCGTTCCCACAGCTGCGATCCTCTTGGCCAGCGCCACGGATCGAGAGCTCTGGCAATTCCAGAGCTCTCGAACCGCGGCGCTGGCCAAGAGGATCACAGCTCTGGGAACGAGAATGCGTGCAATTCAGAGAGAAATTTAGATCTCCCTTGTGGGGGTACGATAACTCTGGTTCCCCAAAGAATACCACCGTCCTTCACACTCAACTTAGTCCTTTTTGTGTAGTAAGGGGTTAACTCGTCGGAGTTTACTGCCTTGGGCCATCCTTCCAAGGTGTAGCGAAGCACCTGAGAGAGAACCGGGTCCCTCTTGGTCCACCCTTTGATGTGCCCACTATGTACGGGGATGTCTTCCAAATGTTCCGTTAACAGTATTGTTTCTCCGGGTAGTGGACCTGAACCAGGCATCACGGGTAAAGGCAATCTGCTTAAGCCATCTGCATTACCATTGGTCTGACCAGCCTTGTACGATATCTCGTTTTCATATGCTGACAAGGTAAGTGCCCATTGCTGGATGCGTGGCGCTGCTTGATTTTTATTCAACAAACCCTCTAAGGGTTTATGATCTGCCTTGGTAGTAAACCGATGTCCATACAGAAATTGATGGAACCAAATAGAGCTTCTTTCTTCAAATTGGAGTACTTCCTTTCAGCTTCTTGTAAGCGTCCAAAACGTATCCAATGGGGCGTTCAGTTCCATTCTTCATCTTGTGCGATAGCATGGCACCCACTCCAAAATCGGAAGCATCCGTTGCAAGGACTGGGTCCTTCTGGGGGTCAAATTGTACCAGTAGATCAGTGAACTGGAGCAGCTCTTTGGCTTTGTCAAATGCAGTTTGTTGTTGTTCAAGCCACGCCCACTTTGATCCTTTCCTTAAGAGCTGGTGTAGGGGTTGTAAGACTGGCTACATCATGTAAGAAGCCGTGGTAGTTGTCTAACTTTGAGACCTGGTTAACTGTACTCTTGAACTCTCCGCAAATACGTACTGATCCATCTTGTTTCCCTACAGGGACTATAGGCGCTGCCCACTAAGAGATATTATGTTTTCACTTTGTAGCCGATCTAGCTCTAACTCAACCTTTGCTTTAAGCGCGTATGGTACTGGACGAGCTTTCATGAACTTCGGTGTAGCCCCAGGATCAACATAGATTTTGGCTGCAGTACCCTTTAGTGTACCCAGTCCTTCACTGAAAACATCGCTATGTGCATCCAGGATGCTCTGAAGGTGAGGGTTCTCTTCTTGGATTTAAAAAAATACTTTGCCAGTTGAGCTTGACTACTTGGAAGCAATCCCTTCCCAGAAGATTGGGACCAGGACCCTTTACTACAATTGCCGGCAAACAGTACTGCTGATCTTGATATTTAACAGGAACCATCACCTCCCTAGCCACAGATATCCGCTCTCTTGTGTATGTGCTTAACACAGCCTTGAACTCTTTAGTTCCACTTTGTCACGCAACTGGTTATACGTTTCTTCGCTTATTATACTTCTGGTCGCACCTGTGTCAATCTCAAAGTTGTGTGGTTCATTGCAAAGGTCTATAGAAACTTCGTAAGCCTTCAGTTTGTTCTCTCCACGAATGTGATACATTTTCTCTGCATAAAAATCATCTTCCTTGGAAGTTTCCTCCACTAAATGCGGCGGCTGTGCCTTCCTCTCGCCCTTGTTGTTGTTACCTCGATGACCATGTTGTTTTATTTCCTCACTTCACGGGCTCGGTTCCTTTGTTTATCTTGCCTGAAGATTTATCACGACACGCTTTAGCTAAATGACCTCGCTTTCCACACTTAAAGCACTGTGCATCTTTAAATCGACGGGTGAAAGCTTCGTGTTTCTCGCCACAACGATAGCATTCTGTATTTGAAGCAGGATTCTTTCCTTTATTCCTTGCTGCTGAGTTCACTTCATGAACCTTGCTGGGGGTCGCATCTGTCGACTGAATATCAACCACGTGTTTTGAAGCTAAAAACTCTCTTCGGCCCTTTTGAGGGTCAAATCTGGCTCCACTAATAATCGCCGCTGCATTTTCTCGTTATTTATTCCGCAGACTAACCGATCTCGAAGCATTTCTGGAAGCGTTTCGCCTTAGTTACAATGTTCAGAGACCTTACGCAATGCAGCTACGTACGTCTTGACGCCTTCGCCTTCCTTGCGATTGGGGCTGTGAAATTTAAAACGCTCTACCATTTCACTCGGTCTGGGTGAAAAGTGAGTGTTTGTCCAGGTTGTCAACAATCGTCTTGAAAGTTGCCTCCACAGGTCTGGCTGGTTAAAGTAAATCTCGCCCCAGTGCGTACGTTTTACTCCCTCAAACTGAGAAAAATCGCTCGCTTCATCCCATCCTCGTCGCCAAAATGTAATAACCAACCAATAATCCACAACACAAAAAAGATCAATTTAATACCAGCTAAAACTCAGGTTGCACATCATGTGACCAACATGTGAAAAACTTAATGTCAAGCCAGACTGTCACGCGTATACAAAATGTAAGTAGCTACATCATTACACCACCCCAGATATGTTTCATTTTCACGATCCCCAAGCGTTCAGCAGGGAGATCTTTCAATAACAGGGTACGCAGTACCTCTGGTATGACCACTCGAGAATTCCACACAAGAATTCCATCCTCCTAAGTTAGTTCTAATCTCATGTTATGATAGGGTTGAAACAATGCTTCAGGTTTCTCTGGCCAACGATACTGTGTTAAGTGTGGTACTTTACTCAGAACTGGATCTTTTTCGTCTCCCTGGCAACCATAGATGCATGTACAAACTGATCTCCTTCAATAAACATAACGTCCAATCACTTCTTCCTCTTGAGACGGGTTAGCATCAGTGGGTCTCCTAGACAAGAAATCTGCATACATATTTTGCTTGCCAGGAATGAATTCAATCGCGTAATTGTAGGCAGCTTCCCCCATTAAGGTGATCAAAGGCTAGTGATCTGTGAAGAGTGTGAAATTCCGCCCCAACAAATACTGATGGAATTTGCTTACACCAAAAACGATTGCTAGGGACTCACGTTCAATTTGGGAGTAGTTGTCTCCTTCACTAGTAAGTATCCTTGAAGCGTATGCAACAGGTAGTTATGAATCATTCGGTCCCGATTGAAGTAGTGGGGATGCGTCACACTGTAAAATCAATGTAGAAGCCGGATCATAGCGTCGTAGAAGAGAATCGGGGCACAAAGTGGCTTTACGGTTATTCAAAGCTTCTTGTTCCAGTTTTCCCCATTTACAGGGTATTTCTTTACAAAGTAACTGGTATAAGGATGACGCAATTCTTGCAAAATCTGGGACAAATTTGCGAAGGAAGTTTACACTTCCAGGAAGGACTGCAGTTCCGGTACATTGGTGGGTGCGTCTGCCTCTCTGATGGTTTTTACTCTCTCAGCTGAAATAGTCATGCCCAGGTAGACAACTTGGTGTAGCATGAAATGGAACTTGTTGGGGTTCAACTTGAGTCCACATTCCTGTAATCGCTGTAACACACGATGAAGATTCTCCAGGTGGATTTCATCTGTTTCCCCAGAGATCGTTATGTCGTCAATACAAACACAACAACCTGGAAGGCCTTTCAACACGTTTTAAATTGTGCGTTGAAAAATGGATACGGCACCTGTGACTCCGTAAAGTCAGGCGCTTGTGTTGGTATAGACCCTGATGAGTTGTGGTGTACTCCTTACTTTCGGGTGTAAGCTCGAGTTGATGGTACGCCTGGGATATATCAATTTTGGTAAAACGCTTTCCACCCAACCACTTGCATAACAGTTCCTCAAGGCTTGGCAGCCTACCCTCGTTTCCAAACAAATGACGTCATGAGGCAAATTGCAAGAAAGAAGAAGACTATTAGCAGCCAAGGAAAGCAAAAAAGGAACGAAAACTTAGATTAGATAAGACTTTGTGTAGGTCTTGATTACCCTTTTATCGCAAAATCACGTTTTACGGCAGTGGTTTTTCTCGCCAATGGAGGTGCGGCTTTCCGGCGTATTCAGTCGAACATTCCGTAATCAAACTCATTGGAACTCCAATCGGTCGATTGAGTTCCATTGGCTTCGGTAGTCGAACATAATCGAACATAATCGAAAGTTCGCTAGTCGAATACTTCAACAATCGAACCAGTTTCATCTGGTATGAATCAAGCCGTTGAGGTGAAATGGATGAGTTACGTATTGGCTTCAATTCAAACAAGAGTACGCGAAACCCGGCGTGAAACCACCCATTCTGGAAGCGGTGGTAACTATTCTCCGAACCTCAGGCGTTATTCCGCGTGTACGTTCAAGTTGGTTCAAGTTAAGCTCCCAACAGATCTTCACGTTTTTCTCCTTTAAGTTTGAGTACTGTAAATTCGTTTCTAATCTTATTTTGTGGGCTATGAAGTTGAAAAGGTGCTATAGAGTGTTTTCACATGATGTCACGGCTGCCATGTTGGTGTCCCTAAACAATGGAACGGTGGCCATGTTTGTGTACCCAACTAATCCTAAGGGGAATTGAACTCTATTTTCATGCAAACATTTTCTTTTGTTGCGGTGGAAAAACAAGGTTACTGATCACGTGAGTGAAAACACTCTTCGGAGCGCAAAAACTTGAGGGAACTACCGTATCTGATTTGGAATTTTTTTCGCGTGTACACGCCCCTCCTCTCCTACCCCCTTCCTGTGTCAAAAGAAGAAAAAGAGCTACCCATCGCTTACTCCATTACAATATAGCAGAGTGCACGTTTATTTGATAGAATCCCTAATGTTTTGACAAAGCGCTATCTGAAAGCCATTAATTTCGTGCCCGGTGATTGATGACTGTCACACTTTCTTCGGAGTTAAAAAGATGTTAGAGATTACCAATCTTAGTAATTGCGCGTTTCCTGTTTTAAGAATAGCCGTTATAAAGTTGAGAAAAGTCGAGATAAACATACCTCTTCTTTTCTGATTTTTCCTTTTCCTCCTCCATAATCAAAAGATACTCTTGGATAAAAAGATGACTTAAGAAGAGGGAAAGACGTGACGCCCTTACTCGCAGTCGGAGACTGAATTGCTAAGGGCGCGGCTCAACGAGATCGGACCCGAAGGAGCTGTGCTGCCGGCTAGGCGCTCGGCCCCTGAATACGACCCATGTATGATCTCGGAGCACAGCACCACAGCCTGATGGAATAGGATGTGAGTCGATTTTGGTGAGGGAGGAAAACCGGAGTACCCGGAGAAAAACCCTTCGGAGTCAGGTTGAGATCGACTGAAACTCAGCCCATACGATCTCGGGGCCAATAATTGAGCCCAGTTCGCAGAGGTGGAAGGGACAGTTGATAACCACTAAGCCATCCTGACTCCCCCTGACTTGATCATTTGATCCCCCTGACTTGATCATTTGGAGCCCCGATTCAAATAAAAATTTGCTAGTGTTTTTAAGAAGACTTTGAAAGTGCTTGAAACCCCAAACCATTGGCGGAAACATCCCCCAAAAAGTTTTCCCTTACCTAGGTTACCGAGAAAAGACAAAATGGGAACAGGAGAAAATTCACAGAAAATTGATACGTCTTCAAAACAACGGGAGACAGCGCTAACTAACGCTCACAACGGGAAGCCACAGTAACACACTTAGTCTAACAATGACGTAGTCAGTTGCTTGCCGTCCTTGTTGCTTAAGATGCCTATTATCGAAAAACCTAAAACACAATACCGAGAAAACTTCCCGCTACACCCATCGTTTTATCCAAAATTCCCGTCAGCATTGCAACACTCCCTTCGCCTCAAGAACCAGGAGCGCATGCATGCATGTTGGAAATATCACGAGAATCCACTAGGAAGCAGGATGTCAAAAAACCTTACAAAGCGAGAATCCCTTTGGTAGCACGATTGCGGTGTAATGTACCAGTCAAATCGAAGCTTCAACATCCCCCCACCATCCCCCACCCCTGGACAAACCCGGCGGGGGGAGGGGGGGGGGAATTTGATCATACACCCAATAGTCTCGATTTCATGTTATGTTTCCACGTGGGTTGATAAATCATGGGGAGACAAACTTTAATGAATTCAAAGGAAAAGACTGTGAATTCCTGGCGGTTTGGTTGAAAACCAAAGGTCTACACAAGCTTTGTTCCGTATTTGAAGGTATTAAGAACCATTTTTTTATTATCTTTGAATAAATAAATATATTAAGGATAATAATTCAATACAATACCGACGTCGCCTGATACGATTTATAAAGGTCAATTGCTTTGACTGAACCGGTGTATTTATGAATATTTGAAAACATTTGCGATGATTGATATGTAGTGTGTAAAATTAATAATGGAATGAGTGTATGGAATGTATTCAAGTGCTGTTGCATGAAACAACGTAAAACCTATGCATTCATATTCCCAGAATCTTTTCATTAGCTTTTTATAATATTGGATGCAAAGTATTTGCTATATTTACTTCAATAACTGTCCCAGTGAAACTTGAGATTCCTTGTGCTGAAAACAGTAATCTGGTAATTTTCCCGGGGGTGGGGGCATTTGATCACCTGAAATGGACCTATGATGAGGCATTTGAACGGCTTTTTGGCCCAGGGAGGGGGAAATTTTCCAAAAATTTTCCAAAAATTCAAATGCCCGGGGGGCCATCAAACCATCACTTAATAATAAATTTTCAGAAAATGTAGCTAAATTAAAGCGTCTCATAAACAAATCAGTTAAGTCAATGACCGTCGCTGGAGTTTGCCGAGCTTGAACTCATGGTGATATACTGTGACATTTGTTGAAGAGGGATCTAACGAAGCTGCTGCAAGTATTCTGTTGTCTCAATTCTGTTGTCTCAATGTTGTCTCAATGGAGGACATCAACGAGTTGAGTATTTTTGGGGGCTTGTGCGATTAAAAATTCCAGCTGATAAGCTTCTGGAGAGAACTTCGCTGTGGTTAAGGAGTGGAGATGCCGAATTTTTACAGCCCGTGTTTGTGAAAGAAGAGAGTTAGAATTTATTTCGAGATTTAGAGTTACAATGAAATAGAATATTTACCTTTTAATGTTCCCACAACCAGAATCATCCTAGAGAGACTAAAGACAGTACTGGACAAGACATTTCGTGATGAACAGGCAGGCCTCCGGCGTATATGAAATCAGTTGGTTAGAGCGTCGCACCGGTATCGCGAGGTCACGGGTTCAAACCCCGTTGAAGTCCTGAAATTTTCAGACTTCTTTACGCAATTGCAAAAATTGCGTTCATAACTGCGAGGATCATAGCTTCACTTGATTTCATACCCGCAGTTCATATATGATCCATTTCATATATCATTTCATGTCTAGCGCCTATATACTTACATGGCTTGCATTTCATTAAATAGCTACCATCTTGAATTACTCTGAGTGACCGCCACTTTGAATAAATTGTCCCAAGCATCTGTCACATACCACTATTGGACCACATGAAGACCTCCTGATCACTGTCAGGTACGGTACGGCCACCTCTCACGATCATCAGGACTTGTCAAGACAATCTTCCAAGGAACAGTACAGGGAGGTAGAAAGAGAGGCAGACAGAGAAAGAGGTGGGAAGACAACATCTCGGAGTAGACTGGCTTGAGAGAGAAAATCAATGATAGCGAGAGCTGGTTGCTAGATCATACGCTGTAACCCTACGGTCATCCAGACTACGGGATAAGTAAAGCTTTACCGCAGCTTTTTATTTTCTTGGCCAAAAAGTTTTCGTTCTCTATTACCGCTTCTGACAAAAATGTGGATTAAACGAGACTTACTGTAAGTCAAAGGTTGTGGTACGAGAGAGTTGAAAGCGCATGAGTCAATTAAGGCGTTAAGGCCTAATTTACAAATATTGTCTTCAAGGTCAAGTAAATCCTGCAATAATTAATGTTAAATATGTATGAACAGGGTGGGGTAGAAAAAACAGACTTAAGGTAAGCGTACCACTCACGGCTGATGACTCAGAATCCAGATCAACCTTCGACTTACAGGTGTCGTTTGATCCTTAATCGTATTTTGTCATCAGCCATGATCTTGAGTGAGTGGTACGAGATTTCAGAGCTGTCACTGAGGCATTATGAAACTTTAAAAGACATAACCATAAACAGAACCACTGCTTTAATGTAAGAACAACAAGGAACAATGATTCTTCACAACATGAACGGTGATATCTATAACATGCACCGGCGTCACAAAGATCTCGGGCTCGAATCCCGTTGGAGCCACCTGAATCTGAATTCAGGTGTCTATGAAAAGGCAAGTGCTTAAACTGTCCAGTTGAGAGCGAGGATCACTTCTAATCTACATTTATTTCATTCATAACATGCACTGTCATTCAACCATGAAGAGCATGGTGAAAAAATTACTCTGAATCATATGACTTGAAGATGGCCTCTGCAAAATTAAAATTGGTTTCAAAGGGTTTGTGGTAGTATTGCTGGAGCGTCGGCTTACTTGATCATCCTGTAGACAATATAATCTTTGATGCTTGTGTCATTTTCAACCATAATGGAGGCTGATGCAGCTCCATTACTATGGCCTTTAAACTTAGACACATCAATACCAGACAGGGCCGTAGCAAGCCTTTAGAAACTAGGGGGCACAACGATTTTAAGTAGCTCACTGGTTTTGGGTCTGGAGCACCCATTGGACTGGTCTCTGTATCTCAGAACAAGAAAATTGTTCACCTGCAGAGACGTAATAGTAATTTTGTAGTAATTTTAGTCTGTTTGCGTTGCCCTAGAGGCAAACACAGACTTCATCGGAAGGTCGTATTGGGAGAATGTCGCCGGTGGTTGTCTCCCACAAACAAATTGGCAACCTCTACTTTGTCCATACCATCCGCCACTTCCTTGTGGACATGCGGAAGCATGAAGTGGTTGAGCCCAGCCTGTCCTGTAGTCGAACGCAGGTAGGTCTTGACCCGCTTTAAGGTGGAGAAGGAGCTCTCAGTGACAGCGTTAGTAGCCGGCATGACATGCAGAAGCTTACCAAGTGTACAAATTTCACTAAGTAGGCGTTTGCGAGCGTTTCTAAGTGACTGAAAAAGAAGCTTAGCAGATCAGCAATGTCAAAACGTCGTACCCCATTGACTGCACCACATCCTGGGTTCTAGCTTGTACTGCTGCAGGCCAGTGTCCCCGTACATGGCTATCACTTTCGCTAATTATTTTTTATGTTTTTCGCCTGCTACGGCCTTCTGAAGAAGTTCCTGCATGCTTTGGTAGACTCTGAAGTCCTTCTGATTAAATCTAGTGCTAATACAGCCTATCGTCACATCAATTGCTGAATAATACATCTGGCGGAAATGCTCCTTTGGAGTAGAAGGAAAGTAATGTGTGCCAGTGTGTCCTACTTCTTGCCGTATGAAAACTCGTCGTTTTCTTGGCAGCTGTGGCTCGGCTGCTGCATCCACATCGCTTTTTCTTATCCAAAATAAATCAGTGGTGGCTTCAGGTCTATCCCTAGATAGCATACATCCTCAGCTAGTCGCTGTCCGTGGGCTGTTGACATGGAGGAATCTTGCGAGGCAAGACTCAAATTGTCAGTATGCTCCAAAGAGCACCCAAAGTAGAATGAAAAAGTAATCATGCCCTGAAATCCTTCACCTCAGTGTCTTTGCAAATCTTAAATGACCACTACCATAGCTCCATTAGCTCCGTAGGGTTATTCAAAACCTCTGCTAATGACTCTCCGCGTACAGTCTACCTTGTTGGGCAGAAAGTGTGGACTCCTCTTGATTCACAATGTGATTCGGCCCTAATTTTATCCAACTTCATGTTTATCTAGGGCGACGTTTCGACAAGTTTCGCAATTTTCCTTTCAGTCTCAAGAGAGTCTCACTCAGTACTGATTTAATTGCGTTAGCAACAGCCAAGTTTAGCGCATGTCCATAGCAATGGACATGAGTGCCCCTTGTGGTTTAGCTGAACTTGAGATGCGGGATGTTATTCTAAGCCTTCATTTGTGGTGCAACGCTATTTTCTTCCCCAGCCATGGTGACACACCATCGTAACATTGGCCGCTTGCGTTTTCAATACGTTGAGGCACGTTAGTTGGAGCTGCTGCGATGTGGTGTGCGGTGGCTCTCTCCATGTGATACATGCCTATGAAGTCTTCATGAACTACGAAGTTCTCGTCAACCCAGCAAATGCACACAACTAATTGTTCTTTGTTGGAAATGTCCGCTGTCTCGTCTGCAATGACAACAACAACACTTTCTTGGGCGTGCTGTAGCTGATTACACAATATCTCGCCGACATCGCCAATAATTTCTGCCGGTGTAGACCGCGACCGCTTCTTGGTGTGAAGCACTGTTCTCGTGTTTACTAAAACCTTTTTCTTTTCGGTTGCACTTTTCCAGTTATTGTAACAATCTCGAGTGAATGCTTGATCTGCATTTCCTGATGAGATCATGTTGCTTGCCGTTGCTTTGATACAGTTATGGCAAAATGCAGCATCCTTACGTTCACTGTAGTGAAGCCACGGATTGCGATCAAACCACCCAGGCTGGAAGGACCTGTTTCTGTTGCCGTATGACTTGGAAGGAAATGACAAATTCCTTGGCTGATTTGGTTTGTCTCCTATTGGAGGTAACAGGCAACGGGAAGCACGTGCTTCAACACAATCAACAGCAGCATAATGATCCTTGCTGTTTTCATAACTCTTGTCTGGTACTTCACTGCAGCGCAACACTCTTTTGCAAAAATATTCTCATTCTCTACTTTCGCTTCGGTGTCTGGGAGCCTTACTCAGGACAAGAGGGGTTTTTGCTTGGATTGTCACGGTTTTTGTGAGGACATCGTTGACATCAGATCATGGAGCAAAGAACGGATAATGAGAGAAAATTATCAGACAGAACTGAATCCAGTACGAAGATAACGAGTCGTCTGAATGTCCAGACGTGTGCAGACTGCATTTGACACATCCAAAGCTGAAGCGTGGCCATAGTTAGGCAGCACTTCCACTTGGGGTGAAGCCTAAAATCCTAGGGCAGGGGAGGGGTTTCCGTCATGGCTTGTTGCGTGCAAGGCTAACAAGTATCAAGTATTAGTCCATAGGCAGAAAAATCTCTTAGACCTCAATCGCAATAGGGGTAGGGAAATCAGTTGTCTTTTTGGGCCAGGAAATATGGGTAATCTTCGTTATGAAACGTTAGTGCATCTCTCATCTGAAGTCACTTCAATGGTGTTCCAAAGATCAGTTATACAGTGACACACACATTTTGACGTCATCTAGATCTGTATCTATTACTGAACAGACGCACGGGCAACACGGCCGAACAACCCAAACGTTGTTAAACCGAGTCGAGCCAGTTAGAAGTTCACCCCACTGTTCTTGCTTATTATAAATATATCTAGCTGATCTTATGAAAACCGGGTCATCACCATACAAATGTATCTGTCTTCAAATTACTAAGTCAGTCAGTCAGCCATGGAATTAGCCAAAATCAAACAAGTTTCTTTGATTGACGGAAGAACGAAAATCTCAGCCTGATGTTTGCCGGATATTAAATTTGTCTTATATAGCCGGTTCAACATGACTCTCTTGAATGCTAGAGCATTCAAGATTTATATTTTGCTACCTTGCATGAAACTGAAAAAAACTCATGAGCTTTTCGTAGCTCGGGGAACTTCACTTATACTTCAAATAGGAAACTGCTAACACAGTCATAGACATAAAGCAAAAGCAAAATTGTCTTATACATCATGAGCTGCATATTTAATGCAAATTTCTTTTGTTTTACATTTTCTGTTCGATTGATTTTCTGCGTTTAAATGTATAGCACCAAAATAACCTAAGGACAAGAACTCTGGATGCAAAAATGTTGAATACGTAGTTCACAATATTCTCGTAAGAAATTGTAAATGTGATTTAACATTGCCCCGTCTTCAGGCTTATAAACTTTACGCATCCACCATAGTTAATAGAGGGGAATGGTTATGAAACCCGACAAATTTCTTTGTTGTGTGTTTCTCTTCTCTTTTTTGGCCTTGACCGTGCACAAAACACAATAGTTGTTTAATCCACACTGAGGAACTAACTAGTGTGCACGGTCGTGGACATTCCAACCTAAACTTGGCATCTTTCTTTGCTACTTTGATGTTTGCCGAGCTTCAAAACCAGTCCCCTCTATTAACTATGCATCCACTAACGGTCTGTACTAA
>OX421448.1:51157198-51162198 GCA_949126865.1 Montipora capitata | reverse complement strand
CGTCACGCGTTCCTCCCCCCACGAGCGTCTGCTGAAACGAGCACACATTTCTTTCCCTTTGTTAAGGGACCACAGACGGATTTTTCGCGCGTTGCTAAGGACGTGAAATTTTACTTCCGGTGACTGACGTCATCATATTGTGAGCTGAAAAGAAAACCCACTCACCGACCTGGAAAATTTGATAACAATCTCCTAATTGTTGTTTGCATTGAAGGTTTTTCCTCGCCATTCCTCACGTTGTTCTCAGATCAACTGCGCATGCTTAAATGAACTGACTTCCGGTTTGAGAAAAAGCTAAATTTCCGGCGGTTTTTATATTGAATTAATTTTTTTTTTTAGATGGCACGTTTCATCTCCAAATACAGAATAAAGATAAGCATTAATTTTTTCAAATCATCTTTTTTGAAAATGTTATGGGTATTTCAGAATCGTTGATCTACGGTGGCCCGTTAGGGACATGGCATTTCGTCATCAGTTTTCCTTCTTCAAATTTGAAATTTTGAGTTTACAAACTCGAGAGTTTGAGTTTCGAAACTCGAAGTTTTGTGTTCAGAAACTCGAAATTTCGAGTTTAGAAAGTAAAAATTCTGCGTTCACAAAGTCGAAATTTCGAATTTGTTAACTCACGGTCAGAGTAAAATACAAACTGCAGACAAGGGGTAAAATGCAGACTAAGGTTATAATTTAGCTGTTGAAAAAGGCCAAACCCTTCAGAAATGCTAACCTTAGGCCTAATTACTGAGGCGCAAAACAATATTTGGGCTTAATTGTTAGCACTTCTAAAGGGTTTGGGCTTTTACAACAGTTAAATTATAGCATTAACCTGCATTTTACCCCTAGTCTGCAGTGTGCATTTTACAATGACCAGTTTCCAACATCGAAATTTCGAGTTTGTGAACACAAAATTTCGAGTTTCTAAACTCAAAACTTCGAGTTTCTAAACTCAAAATTTCAAGTTTGAAAATCTGATCACGAAATGCCATGTCCCTTACGTGCCACCGTATTTTTCTCTTTAAAAAGAATATTTTTCAAAAAAAAAAACAAAAACACCATACTTGGCTGGATGCAAAAACGAATAAATTATCAAACCACTGATTAAATACCCAAATTGTGTAGAACGTAAACAAATTTAGAGTATTCTTTTGTTGGTCATCGGACCATGGGCGTGACATGATGACGTTGGAAACTGACCAAAATAATCCCTAATTCTCTCAAATTACTTAACCATTACATCCTTAGCAACGCAATCCAAAAAACACGTCAGTAGGCCCTTAAGAAACTGTCATCTGGAAATAACGTGCGGGTTACTTAGGTAGCAATCAGCGCTGTGTAGATCTTCCCTTGGAGCGTCAATGCGTCAACTTCTTCTGAAAGGGACGAAGCCTTTTTAAAATATTCCTCAGAAACATTAATTTAAATGCTGAACGAATGGATGGGGAACTGCTTAGTCGGCGGACTACAATGGTCGTCGGTGTGGCTTTTTTTCTGGCATATATTTGCTTCAGATTCCACGCTTTTGAAGTTGAAAATAGTTGGTATGGCATCATCTTTAAGGTCAAGTCTTTGAGGCTTGAAAGCTGGACCAAGCAAACTCCTTACTGCCAGATTTTGTTTGAAGCTGCATGGTGTGAAATGGTCTGCACAAACGCGTGAATATTTGGTAGGTTCAAACGATTCCCTTCTAAGTTTTATGAGCCATTCTTTCCGTAGTTTTAGGTTGTCGGGAAACTTGAACGCGCTTACTTTAGACTTAGAATTCTTCATGCAATTTATTGCAGCACAAAACAACATTATTTTCCGCTAAAGAGGATACTGAATTTTATAAGATTTGTATCCCGCATTTTTCCAGCACGCCAACAGTGACGTCACAACTATTATTTCCGATGAATTTCCCGACAATTGACCCCACCGCTCCACGACCATGAAAGCCGAAAAGAAGCTCTTTTCAAAAAGCTATAAATTTCAATTAAATTTGACTGAAGAAAAAAAGGTCAAATTTTTGGGTCATTTAAACTTAATGGCTAAACAGAATAAATTCATTGTCTGGCGAAGACAAAAATAGGAAAAGCAATGTGTCGAAATTGCGCAAATTGATCTAAATTGATGTAAATGTGAGGTTAGTTCCAAAAATAGAAAGATACGGGCAAAGGTTGACTCAAGGATGTAGTGCATATGGAGGCTCTGATTCATTGTCTCCTTCAGGAATGTATCTATTCTTGGTTTTCACGTGACGTCATCAAAACTAAAAAAATAAGGAATTATCAATCCTTTTGAGATTTTAGTTTAGTTACTTATTAGAACAGCTGAAGACTTTTCACAAATTTTAAGTTTGATAGGGTTTTTCGTCTTGTGATAAAGCAAGGTTGAATTTCTAAGCTTTTGCGTCACACGATATTAAAATTGCGGTCGAGAATGCTATCACGTAAGTTAAAAGAGCGACTTATCGGCTGAGATGTAGCAATCTGAACAGTCCTTGTATAAGTACTCACATAGATGTTTATGAGCCCTCAGAAGACGCCTACTGGCTTTTTATAGCAAAACTCGATGACATATGTTTTTGTCAGCTTCCGGCCGCCATATTTGTGCTCCTGAGAGGGACACAAATATGGCGTCTCCATACGAAGCCTTATAAATTTGAGTACAACACTTCTTCGAATATCTCCCACACGACACATCGCACAGACGAGAACCTTTGTGAGACTGTTTGAATATTCATCTTCTTTTATGTCTTTGATTCTTGACTTTATTTGACTTTTTTTGGTGTGAAAGTGAAAACCGGCAATATCTTAGATGTGACTAAGATTTACTCAAAAATGCAACAATAACATACAAATGATGGGGCCGAAGTTGATGTCGCAAATCATAATGCTGACAAACACAAAAGCGAAGGACATGGATTTTGACTCTTCGAATGATTTTGGGTTAAATTAAAGGGATATATTGTTGAAAAATCTAAAGTTATCTCTCTTCGTGTTAATGAGTAATGTAAACAATCTTCGTAGTTCATAAATTGGGTTAACAAGGAACCAGTTCGAGTGTAACGGTATGTAACATTCACGGAAAACTGAATTTGAAATGTTATGAAGTGGCATTTGAAGGTAACTTGAAATGTATTGCGGAATGAACAAGCACCGGCCCTTCTCTTTAATAGTTATAATTCCTTGACACAATCTGTATCAGGCTTCTCGCCGTTGAGAGAGTTGGCGTCAGTAAACATTTCTATCTTTATTTCTCGAGAGTTTGAAATGTCCCACGTTACAGTTTTTTTATCGTTTCTCCTGCCATTACCATTCCGGAAACGAAACACTAATTCTTTCTTAAATAGTTTCTTGTTGGCTATACCCTTGTTACCCTCCGATAAATTCAGCCAGCAGCCAGCATTTTAATCAAGATAATTACCTTGTCCCAGTAACGACGAGAGTGAAGCGCTGGCAGTTTTCTCTGTTGGAATGACTTGATGAGCAGTTGGATGAAAGACAACAGTAATAATATCCAGCATCACTGTACTGCAAGTCTGATACCGTCAAGATGTAAGGCTCGTCAATTCCACTTTTCTTAATGCCATATTTTTTATCCGATCCATCTGTTGAAGAAGATAGTGAAAGGACTCAATTGATTATAATATTCTGAACAGTATTGTTGCATGTTTCGTGCAAACTATTGTGAGTGCAAAACGCAAAGATTACTTTGAAACAACGATATCGATTACTTTAATGAGTGATTTCTCGTGCATTGGTTCAGGATAGATTCAGAAACAACAAGAACAATTGGCTACAGGTAGCGTACACTTTGTTAGCAGGTTTTTGAAGCCGATTTCCTTTTAAGTTCACGGTATTTCAATTGGGCAATATCCAGTTCAATCCAGTAGTTCAAAGTCAGGGTTCTATCTAGGGTATTTGAGGGGTAGAAGCCCCCCTCCACCCAAAAAAAAGAACTGTTACCATTACAGTACACAAGTAACTATAACGGAAAAATCATCCAGACGCCACAAGCTCAGTGCATATGAAGTAAGTATTCCCTATCTAATGATAGTATATGACAAGGAATATCGAGTATTATTTGCAAATTGCTTGCCTTACGGCAGGCTCGGTTGTCGTGCTGTGGATTCTGTTTATGAGTTGAAAAACGACAGCATGGAAAAATTTGTAAACAGAAAACCACGGAAAGGAGACGCTGATTTACACACGTCATCAGATTGTGATCACAACTAAAAAATAAAGGAAAATGCCACTGTAACATTTCTCAAAATTGCGTGTTAAAATGCACCAGATGCCATCTCAGCGCATAAAAATGTACGGGGAGCGGGGGGGGGGGGGGGGGGGAACATGCCCCCAAACCCCCAGACCCTAGGAAGCTCGTGGCCTTGGGCCACTCGGGACCTCTCCCCCAAACA
Organism: Montipora capitata; assembly: GCA_949126865.1. Lineage (NCBI taxonomy): Eukaryota > Metazoa > Cnidaria > Anthozoa > Scleractinia > Acroporidae > Montipora > Montipora capitata. The sequence continues at coordinate 51,157,805 of OX421448.1, read as the reverse complement.
ATAAATCGTAGATAAAACCCTGAAAGTCCACATTTAACGACATTGCATGCTTCAGATTAAAATAGTGAACAGATGCTCTACAAGTCTCTACAATGTTAATTATAAATATTTAATACTGTTGCTTAAGAATAGCAGTTAAATTACTTTCAACTTTAAATCAGTTGCCTCTTTGCTACATGATGTTGACAATCAGCATACTCCACCCAATATCTCAAATCTATTTACTCGCTCGAAACGAACTCATTCCTATTCCACGCGGTCTGCAATAGCTGGAAACTGCCATGTAGAAATGTCGAGAACAAACCAACGGTTATTGTCCTTATGTAGAATTGGTACAAATATATGGAATGGTATTCCCCTTAAATTCGCCAGCTTAAGAAAACACACTTTAAACGTAAATTGAACGAATTACTTCTGAAGTTTTTTAAAATTGAGGAGATTAATGTTGATATGCACTACATCAATCTTTCGAAGTATATGGCTTTTCATTTTTTTAAACACTTTTTTCTCTTATGTACGAGGCGTTTGTTTGTGTATAATTCTTGTAAGTTTCTTTTACTTGTGAGACCCAGTAATAATGTCCCAGTGTAAGTGGCCCGCCTAGAAT
>OX421448.1:51147198-51154698 GCA_949126865.1 Montipora capitata | reverse complement strand
TGGAGCAACTAAGAAAAATAAGGAAAATTGTTAGGTGAGGTGACCTGGACACAGTAACATCAGTGACAAATACCACCCGGTCAATACCATTTTCAAAAAAAACAAAAAACAAAAAAACAAATACAAACAAAACAAACGGGAAAAAAAAAGACTTTTTTCCCAGGCCCTTTAAACTGTGCGTAGAAAGGGGCTGCCTGTTAGAACACCCCTCAGCAAACACAAGGGTCTTACTCAACAGTAACAAACCCTGAAATGCATTACGATTTCAACCATTCAATATAGAAACTGACAGAAAAAAAAAATTATCCCAGAGAAATTTTGAGAACTACATCATAACATGTACTGTAAATGTATATTGGCAGGGCTCTCATTAGGGTCTGTAATCCGTAACACCTTTTACGGCTGAGCCCAGTCAATGTTACGGGTGATGGTTGCTGCAGAATAAATATTCATGGCGCAAAACAAATTGAAATTTATTTATAAACATTTACCTTCTAAAGAAAATATAATTTCTGCCTTGTGTTGTCTGTGTTCCTGATTCTAAGTCGTGTTTTTGGTAAAAATCCAAACATTTTCCGTAAAAAACCTTTGGAGAACACCCCCGATCGATCGTTGTTGGATTCTAACGCCATTTTCAGCAGCAAAATCATTATCAATGCAACCCATGCATACGGCGAGAGCTACTGAAATTTAAATTGACCAATCAGAATTCAGCGAGCGGGAAAAACTGTGCTATCCGACATCACGTCAATAGGTTCGCAGTTAAAGGGCTAGAAAACCATTTAAAAAAATTTGTGGCAACTTTTTCGTGAACAAACTTGACGCCAAAACTGGTTTGCCAGCGAACGGCGATTCGACCGTCAGCTGTTGTGCTTTGGCTGTTATTTGTGCTTTTTCTAACTATTTTAAGACGAATTCAGTCTGGTATTTTCGAATAAAGTGCGAGAAGACGTGAAAACTGTATTGTTAATGTATTTATTTGTGCTAACGTAGCGAAGATCGACAACAGCGTCATTTACGCACAGGAATGCACTGTTTCCAGTGAAGGGCAAATGATTGAGAGGGTAGCACAGTTTTGACTGCCGCGCGCACTGTGGGCGCGGGTTCTGTTTGCACGGCCGTACTTGATATAAATGGGATTCCGCTGACCATTTTTCATGGTTCTGTGATGCAGGACCATTTCCACATGGAACATCTTCATTCATTGTGAAGTTTATCTTTTTGCCCTGTTTTATTTTCATCACTTTTTGATTGAGAAAATATACAATTTGCACCTCAGAGTGCTGAAAAATGCATTTCCGAGGTTCTAATTTTAAGACTTTTCTGGGGGAGCATGCCCTTAGATCCTCCTAGGGGCTCAGGCCCTTTGGGCCTTCATTTACATGGTATTTGGCCATGTATTTATATGTTACAGGTGAAATCTTGAGTGTTGCACCTGCTTCAAAACTTAATGACAACCCTGTATTGGCATACTTGTTGCACTTCAATGAAGAAGTGTGAATACAATAAATTGTTATGTATTAATATTAATTCTCTGTAAATATTATACTGATTTGACTTGACTTGAGAAAAAATAATGATTTGTTATAAAGACTGCTGATTTTATTGCCAAAGAGAGAAATAAGAGACAAGCCATTGCCATGAGCAAAAACACTCACAACGATGAAATTAAAAAATGTTTGTGAAGAGTTACATGTACACTGTCCTGTAAAAGGATTAAGAATTGCTTCAGTGGAAATGCTGCAGAAAGGAGTTAAATTATTATGTTCATTCATGACACAAGAATTCACTAAAGAAATAAATGGTAACCTCAATAAAAATATAAATAAAATGTTCTTACTTCGAAGTTCCATGCTTTTAGAGATAGTATAATTTTTTTTTTGTTGGAGAACCACTTCAAGAACACACGTATATACTCCAGCATCTCTAACACCAACACTTTGTATATATAGTGGTTTAAGGGTGTCTTCAGGCTTATCTGGATCAGGAGAGCGCACACGTTTAAATAGCTCCCCATTCTTGTACCAAGAGATCCTTTCCAGTGATGTGGTTGCTGCTTCCTTTCCTTCAGTTAAGTTGCATGCTATCTCCACCTGGGAATTGTGTTTAACGGTTCTGTTAGCAGAAACAGAAATTTTGGGGAGGTCGGCCACTGAAATACAAAAATATGCCCAAATAAAACTTACAGCATACAAAAGCCGGTTATTCATTTTAACTATTTTTGGTTGACTTAGCATGAATTATGAATTGTGTAGAACATTACAGAGATAAAGCATGTTTGTGTTTTCAAAAGCGACATCTATTTTTGGTTCTTTAAAAACTGATACAATGTACTTAAGCCCCATAATCATGTTACAGACAAATGTGAGATATAATCTTGTGGTCTTGAGTTTGACCACATAAGAATATACATTTGTAGCTTCGGCATGTAAAATTAATGGTGACCACAACTTACCTACTAGTGTTTACTTTACATACATGTACATGTGTATTTTTAGTCCAAATTCATGGTATGCACTTAACACAGGTTAAATCATCAAAATGCACAACATTGTATGTATCTACTAGAGTGCTTTCCTTATTCCCAATAGTCCATCTGAACATGAGCCCTAGTAAAGGACAAGGACAAACGAAAACTCTGGCTAGGGTGGGAATCAAACCCACTGGCTATAGATTACATGTACAGTAGATCACCATTGCTCTACCGACTGGTCAAGTAACAGGGTCAGACAGGAGTGGACCATGGCTGCAGTGAATTCACCACTAGCTCAGCTTTGGCCTTGACCGATAACCACTGCAGCAGAGATCTCCTGGCAGAATGGTCAGCCCTTTCCACAGGAAAATGATATTACTGCATGTATTGCATGAGATGACATCTGGATCAGTTACATGTACACATAGTTTGTATGGTTATACGGCAATACATGTACTGTAAATGATACAACATAGTCAGATTCCCTTTCACTTGGTCTCCAAATTGAACCCCTTGCTGTGGTAGTTGAGTTTAACAATTATTGAAATGCTGCCAAAGTAGGAAAATAATATTTCACATCTGCTTGTGGGATTTGTACATGTACATTTTTCTTTCAAATACATTCATGGAATGAGAATAAAACTGAACTTTAATGTAGACAGGAAAGGATCTTAGAAATTACATCATCTTATTTCTCCTTAAATTCTTAGAAGTTCTAATAGTGAAAAAGACAAGAGTGGTCGTGCAGGAAGGAAAATGAAAACTCTTGACTAAAAAATGTAAGTTAGCTATCAAGCAAGTTTACAGGCACAGGGAAGCGTTACGTTTTTACAAACGTTGGCGGTCTAGCACTTATATCTCAACAGACTTAAGACATTAGAGTGTAATGTGAAGTGCTAGTTTTGTACCCCATATGAACCATGTGAGCCAACAGCCCTACTAATGGAAATGGGCCCACACAAGGACAGAGAAACCCTCCGACCAGGGTGGAAACCCACCACTCAGTGAAGTTTAGTTTACAAGCACTCCACTTTTAACAACAAATTACAAATGTATGAAAGAAACAATTCAAACTTAACAGAAACATTATTACAGTAAGGACACTTGAACCGTGAACACTTGACATTTTTGTGTACAATTTTTTTTTGGCGACGAAGAAATAAAGGCTCTCCTCATGATGTATAGTGTTGCATGTATAGCATTTTGTAAGTGTAAAAACATTAAATACTCGTGTCAAAAGGACGAGCCCACATTCTATAGCCACTAAAAAAGTGTACAAAAAAGTATCAAGTGTTCATGGTTCGAGTGTCCTCACTGTAAGAACATTGAGGGGCAGAAGGCAACCAGCTGGCTATTTACAAAGCATAGTACGTAGAGTTGAATCTGGGACAACTGGATACAAATCCAAACCAGAGGTCAGAACGGGATTTGAACCCGGAGCAGCCGCATGCAAACCCAACGCCCTAACCACTGGACCATGCTGCTTCCTTATGGAAATAATGAGACATTAACATGCAACCTCAGTGATCTTGATAACACAGATGTGTTTTCAGTAAATCAAAATGAACAAAGGTAAATTAAAATAAACTTTAAATAAGGTTCCCACCTGGGATGACATTGACAGTGAAGCCATGCTTTTTTGCAACAGAGTCATTCACTGCAAAGGCATGACATTCATACCTTCCCAATCCACTATTGTTATCGTCATCAGTCGTGACATTTCGAATGTTTAATGTTACAAAGAGCTTTGTTGCATTTCTTTTATCTATGAAAATTGAAGCCAATAAAAAAGTTAGCACAGACAGACTGAAACAACTTGGGGACAGAAGTTCATAGGCTTATAGCCATTGCAGAGAGGTGGCATTTGTGAAGAGGTTGAATCTTTTTATTCTTTTAAAAGAAAACAAGACACACATGCTTTAAGTATAGGAAATCGTATGAATGTGAGTGCATTTCGTGATTTATGGGCACAAGCGATGTTTTGAAAGTTGTCAAAATTGCATGAGCCATAGGCGAGCACAATTTGAGAACTTTCGAAACATCACGAGTGACCATAAATCATCAATTGCACAAGCAAGTTCATGATTTGTTATTTTATTATTATTATACTAAAAAAAAAAATCACTCCATCGCTTTGTTTCCACTCTACATGTATAAACTCTTTTGCATTCTTATTTCTATAACCTATTTTTGCACTCATGGTTGACCAATCAGAAACACAATTTTGTTGAGCATTATAATAAGTCTTCTTACTGCTGCCCAGTTTACACTGTACATGTATGTTTACTGTTACAGTGGCACATGTATACTGTACATGTAGTGTTAGTAATAACATCTACGAATACATACGTAACAGAACTTTTCAAATGTTTACAATAGACCAATTCGGCTAACTCAATGTTGTACCCAATTAAGATCCTTTGAAAGTAAAACGTTTTGTTCCAAATATTTCCATGTGAATGCTACATTATCATGCAAATGTAATACACAAAGAATCTTAACCCCGAGAGATTTAAATTGGGTACAACATCACATTAGCCAAATTGGTCTATTTGCAAACAATAACAATACCAAAACGTGACCATTTCATCCCAGAGGCAGCCTTCATTGAACTTGAATTTGTTTGTTATTTTTTTGTTTGTTTGAGCAGGTTGAAGTTTTGGCAGCTATTCAGCTGATGTGGACCTGCTATACCCACCCACCCATATACACACACAGGACAGCCACAACACCGGGAACTTCAAAATGCCTACTCTTCTCGAATACTGTGTGGGTTCTTTAACGTCCCACAGGGAACTAATGAACATGGAAGTTATTTGTGAGACGGGACCTCTGGCTAATCGTCCTTATCCGAGAAGACTTGAAAGTCCAACTATTTGCGGATGTAATTACAAAGGCAGCACTTTCTCCTCAGTTATTTAAAGACCCTGAGTGTTGGTCCGGCCGGAGTCGAACTCCCGACCTCCCACATGGCAGCCCGGTGCTCAACCAACTGAGCCACCGGTGCGCGGAGTCACTGACATACACTGTACATGTACTATACATGTAACTGGCATATACATGTTATCTTTAATTGGTTAAAAGATGATTCTGGACATAAATTGGGACAAGTTTTTATTGGGTTACATGTATTCCAGATCTTGGAGAGGTTATTGAAAAAAACACTACACATACAGGTACATTGTAAACTAAAATTGTAAACTAAAATATTGTCAAGACAAGCATGCATGAGTTCAGATGACTGTTATTTTTTTTGTGTGTTTTCCTGAGCTTAAAGTGCCCATTAAGTAAAAAATTATCTCTTGCTTACGTTAAAGACCTTGAAAGGTCTTGATGAAGAATGAAGAATGGTGTTTTCTATTTTGGAATAATAATTATCTTCTCTCCTTCCAGAGATATTCAAGTTTTTGTTTAAAAATTGCCAGCAGGAATCATTAAATTTTTGTGCCTGTAATTGCTAAGATTTTAGAGGTTGCGAAATACTCTGGTGACCTTCAACAATTACAGGGTACATGTAGCTGACTTATACCAGATTCACACCAACTAAGGGGTTTTCCTCCATCATCAAGATCGACTTTCAGTCAAGTAAATCCGGCTGTGGGTGTATACCCTTGATGGGGAGAACCTGTGGTATCCTTCCCTTCCAGTGAATTGAATGAATAAAGTTAAATTGAAGAAACGAGTGTACCCACCTGATACACGAAACTCTTCAGTTCTGTTTTCAAGGAACAAGTTTTCATTGGCTTTAAGTTCGACAGGATCTCCAAAACGAAAAAACCTCAAAAAAATTATTTTTTCAGGGGTTTTTATTCCTGTAGGATCAAAAGCCACACATGTAACCTTGGCACTTGTAAATTCAATTGCATAGATGTTCTCTGGATATGGCTCCACAATACCAAAGTTCTGAGCTGAAGGGAGAAAGCAGGGTAAAAATGTTTAGTACTTGGTCAAAATATAAAATCTTTTAACAGCTTTTAAACCCATTATGGTTATGCTCCTTTTATCATTATTTTTCATTCAATTTTACAATACATGTGCATTGTATTTCATCTAAATAAAAGGAATGGTCACTTACTGTTCTGCATAAAATATAATTAATACAATAAGGCGATGTATTATTACAGTAAGGCAATGTATAGTTTTTTATCAAGGAAAAAAAATAATACCGAAACAAGGCACTTACAGTGGTTGGCCTCAACTTGATAAAAATTAACACTTTCCTGCCAAAGAGTGACACATACATGTGTATATTTTACTCCTCTAGGGCAAAAAGCAAATAATAAGACATTTGTATGATGATGCCATTTGACTACAAGTCCCAGATTCCTTCAGGTTTTACTTGTCTCGTGCTAATAAGAGCTATTGTTATTTTTACCCCGCTGAGAATACAAAATTTAACCAACAAAAGAAAAGCAAAATGAATTCTGGTAGTTGTAGTCAAACATTTAATGATGCTATAGTGAAAGTTGCCTATTACGACAATTCTACAAAATTTAGGGATTAAACATCTCGATCTCGACATTCCAAAAATATGCATATCCCATCTAATGGCACATGTCAAAGTATAAAGTTGTTTATCAGATGAAGAAATTACAAGAAATTCGAAAATATCTCCATCTTATGGCTGAAAAGTAAATCTGAAAGCTCACTGGAGAGGTCTTAACTACATTTTTACTCCAAAGGAAGGCAAGAGGTAGTAGGGTGTGCAAAGAGTCATGATGGAATTCGGCAGTAGGTGATACTGTTTGAAAATCAAGGTCAACGCACAAGAGTTGCTTTCTTTGGATTTGTTATTTATTTTTTCACCCTAGAAGAGCACTCAGTCTGGTAATTCTCTGGTAATTGTGTATCACAGGCGATGTACAAAGAGAGGAAACAAATTATGAGGACGTCACTTGATAGCCGATTTTTCAGCGAAAACTTTTTGGCTTGGATGAAAATCACAATATTTTCCCCAGGAAAATTATTTAAAGATAATGTCATGACCTTTCTGATGTTAGTTGGTCTTGGTTTTAATTAGCTACCAA
>OX421448.1:51119698-51142198 GCA_949126865.1 Montipora capitata | reverse complement strand
CAGAATTACTTTGTACCTGTGCCCAGAGGAACCGGAAGACAAGTTAATGTTGGACAGTGAAACTGAGACCGAGCCTGATACTCAGAGTGTTAAGTAAGATTGTTAGTCACTCTTAGCTATTTATGCCACTGAGTTTTTTGGGCCCTAAGAACAAGAAGAGGAGGGAGAGGAAATTATACGAGAGGGGAAATGAAATTAGCTTTTATTTGGACACTTCACTCATTATGGAACGTCAAAAGCTATATCCTTCTTCAATATTTTTTTTTAGAAGCTTAAGCTTGCATTATTCCAGTACCATACTCTTATCTTCATTATGAATATTTATTAGTGGGATGCTATACTAGATAAGTCTGACTCAACTTTCACTTAGAAAAAGTTAAGAGTTTGGTTTACTGTAGTTGAACAATACTGAAGGAAAATCCCAAATTGTATATATGAGGCCTTACAATGAAGGTTTTCCTATACAAATATGCCGCAAATAAAATTTAACAATAATTATTTTAAAGGAAATTTCGAATTTGCTGTTTATCAGGAAAAAAATCAGATCAGAAGAGTACAGAACTACACCTGACCATCAACTTCCATTTCAGCAAAGGTAAGCATTAGGCTAAACAAGAATCTGACTTGCCTTAGTCTACTGTTGACCTGTAGTTTTAGAATAATCAATCATCTTTCGTTTAAAAGTGAACTGGACCTAAAACATCCCCCACAATTCAAGTTGTAATAATACTCACTGCCTTTGAATTCTTTTGTAGTGCATTTCCAAAAACACGAACATTACACTGCAACATCTCATGGTGATGTTAGTTTCAGTTGTGATGCAGATCATCCTACCACTCAACAAAGGTAAACATTACACTGAACAAGGAAACATTAACTTGGCTCTCACCAAAGTTAAATCTTAGGCAAAATTTGGGAGTGATGGAAACTGTCATTTCACTTCAGGTTTAGCCATGGTATTAATATAGTTAATGCAATGTTTGAAACTGAATTAGCAGTAAAACATACACCACAAGATGGTACAAGAATTCACATAACCTTTTGTTTTTTTACAGTACAGGTAGTGCCTCATCTGTTAGTGTTCCTCACACATATGCACATTCTGTAACGTGTGATGATGGTCCCAGTTCCACCAGTGATGCAGATCTGCTTTATTTCTCCTTAATCCCTGGCACTTTGCTATACAGTAGTGATTCTGAAGGAGAAAATGTCCCTGTGGCAGTAGATGATCCTCAAGTGTTTCAAACAACGACAAGCTGGTCATTGCAAGAGATAATAGAACAACTAGCTCTTAAGATTAATGAAGATAAGATATCAAAATTTAATATAGGTCGTAGTCATCTTTGGGAAGGTACTTTAAGGGGGCTTAGAAGAAAATCTTTTTCTCAGGATAACAAGGTTTCAGTTAAGTTTACTGATGACTCTGGAACTTCTGAGGGTGCAATTGACTTGGGGGGACCAAAAAGAGAATTTTTTACCCTGGTTCTGGATTGGATTGTTAACTCACAGTTATTTTGTGGTCCAGAAAAAAAGCAAATTTTTATCATGCAATGCTAACTATTTGGGAAATGATTACTTTTTTTATGCTGGTGAGTTCATTGCAATGTCCATAGTTCATGGTGGTCCTGGACCAAGATGCTTTGGTCTTCCCTTGTATGATGCATTGACAAAAGGAGTTACACAAGCAAATGTCTGTCTTGAGGATGTTTATGATTTTGACCTAAGAAATTCTCTGCAGGCTATCAAGAATACCACATCTGTTCAAGAGGCTCAAAAGCTTATCTCAGATCATAATCTAGAAACAGTCTTAGAGCTAGCAGGAACCCTCCAGATCGTAACAAAGCAGGAAGACATTTTAAATCTTCTTGACAAGACTGCTCATTGGTTTGTAATTGAGAGGGTCCATGCAGCATTTGAGCGATTTAAAGAAGGGCTGGCCCAACTAGGTGTCCTTCAAGCTATGACAGAAAATTATGAGAAATTTAAAGAAGTTTTCTGTTATTCTGAAGTAACACTAACTGTAGAATTATTTGGCTGTCTTTTTTCTGTCCAATATAGTGAAACTGGTTCAAATAATCGCCAACTTGAAGGGCTAATGTTGTCACGGTGGAATGATTTTTTACAAGATGTTGAAGAAAAAACAGTAGAATTGACTTTTAGAGATATTTTTTTTTTGTCAGTGTGGTAAGGGAAGTTCCCCCAGGTGGTATAGAACTGCACATTGGCTTCCTTCATGCACCTGAGCAATGTGGTGAAACATCCAAGTTCCCAAAAGCAAATGCATGTTCCTGCCAGTTGTTATTACCAGTGGTGCATGGCACATATGATGACTTTAAAAAAGATGTAACTTTTGCATTTACAAATACCAGGGGATATGGATATGCATAATGTTCTAAAACTCTTCCCCAGTCTTTTGAAATGAAATGAGGTCCTCATACTGTTCTTGTTCATGTTTAAGTGAAAGGGTAAATGCAAATGAATAAGAATGTCACCTTTGCATTATTTTATAAATACTAGGGGATAGGAAATGACGTTTTAAAACATTTTCGTCAGTTTTTTGAAAAGTAAGGATGCAATATCATTCCTGTTCATGTTAAGAGAAGTAATTGAATATGAATAAAGTGTCACTTTACCATATTGTATCTCATTTCTAAATATGAAAGAGTAGAGCATCTGTTGTACTTTTGTGTACAACCAACTTTGCAATCTTGTTTGCAGTTAAGTACTGAATAGGATGCATTACATTTCATCTGAAAAATTGGTGGAAGTCATTTCAATCTTCTGCTTTACCATATATAGTATTAAAATGTCATAGAATGACCTATTGTGATACTTGCATTAAACGTTGGAAAAGTGTTAATTAATGTCTCCCTCCAGTTTGTCGGGCGGTGCAAATTTAAACTCTCCAGTGCATAGTTAAAATACTCCAGAAACATGTTTTCTTGTTCGTCTGTTGTACAGTACACAGCCATATCATCAAATTGTTGTTCTGTAATGGGACATCTGAAATCTTCAAACCCACTGTTCTCTGGAAGGTAGAAAAGCTCATCAGGCCTACCAGGGACTGTATCATGACGTGATTTTCGAATGCAATGGGTGTTCCATTGATCCCTTACATGATCTAGGTCAACCTGCAAGATATCTTTAAAACAGAACCACAAACAGGACATACTTAATTCACTAGCAGTATAATTAATCCACCACGTTGATCTGTGATGCCGATAAAATGACCACCATGCCTCTATGCGCTGGTTTGCTGGGGACGATCCGTACCTATGTGCATTTAATCCAGCTTGGTCGTCGTTACCATTTCCTCGAAAATAACACTGCATGGCCGCCATGGTCACATTTTCAGTCCCACAATCTGTTCGAAGAACTCTTGGGCAACCACTGTTTGATTTGAAACAATCGTAAAACAATGAAGCTACTTGGCAGGGGTCATTATTCGAGGGGCAAATTTTCAACCACATGACTCGACGACTGAAACCGTCCACTGCACCATGAATAGGAAAGGCGTATGGCTTTAACTTATTGTAGCCGTCAACGTGCCACGCAAAATTCGGGCCTGGGTTAGTGTACGACCTTCTCCTTAGCGCATGAGCCTTCCTCAAGGCTGTTCCTTCAGGATCAACTTGTTGTAAAATCCCTTCGACCTTTCTTCTTGGTGCCTGTATTCCGTAATCCAAACGAAGGGTGTGCCACATAGCTCGATAACCCCTCATACAGCCTGGCCCGTCCAATTCTTGTTGAATGACCTGGTAAATTTCGGCATCGTCACTGTTTGCATTCCTTCTTCTTAATCCGTACTCGCGCAGTCTATTGTGCAAAGTATGCATAGACATTTCTGTTGCATGGTACTTTTCTAAAAAGACTAATATAACCGAGTAATCAAACCCACGCTGAAAATAATAACGAATGAGAACCTCCTCTTTGTCCACGACTGCTCCACATCTAGAGCAATATTGGTAAGTGTCCTCGACCTCTTCTGAGCAGTTCAAGCACTTAAAAGACACATCCATTCTCGCGACAGATCGCCACATGCGAAGATAACAAACAAAATGGCGGGGAGTGATCCAGGCGCATAACCCGCCACTGGGTCGAGTAATGATGGGTTTATGCTTATGCATAAATAAAAGATTGAAATCAATGCGCTTAGCATTATTATGAATGCACGAGATTAACAAGCGATCTAAACTCTTTAAACACGATATGCATCCTTACATTTTAACGCCTAAATCGAACAATATTTTTTTTCTAAGGAACAGTAACGAATAGGTAAATAAAAGATTGAAATCAATGCGCTTAGTAATATTATGAATTTGCGAATTAACAATGGATCCATTCTCTTTAATAACTGGATGCATCCTTACTATATTTTCATGGCTACATCGAACAATACTTTGGTAGCTAAAAGTTGAAATTAATGCACGTAACATTATTATGAATTTACGATATTAACGAGTCCATGTTCTTTCAAAATTTCCTTCTGGCCTTCATCGAGTGATTGGTAGGTAGCGAGGTCGATGAATACACGGCCGTCAAAAACAGGGTTTTTTCGCCTAATGTGCGCAGGGTTGGGATGGTAATAGGTGTTGGTAAAGTCTGTGCTGTACACTAACGCCCCTGTGTTGTCGTCCCTGCCTACCACACGCCTATCCACATGCTTGACCACGATGTTGTGTGGTGTCTGACGAAATTTTTCTGCAAACATGTCACCGCATCCGTAGCACTTTTTAACATTTGTTGGCAATGCCACGAGGTAATACGAATGCGGCGACAAACCTGAGTGCCATGTTCCTGCTGCTGCCGATGGTTGGAATGACGAAAATGGCCGATGAGGGGGTGCAACTTGGGAAGGAACGCTTTGCGGGTGAGCTTGTGATGGCGCGTATGGATCAGGAAAACCTGCTCCGTGAATAGGAAAGCTTGGTGGATTATACAGAGCTGGGTACAATGAACCCAGCTGTATATGATGAGCGGCAAAACTTGGCGAGCCTGGTGCGGGATACAAATCATGTACCTGCGCTCCGTCTGGGTATTTTTGGGATTGATTTGCCACAATACTTGACGAGGGGTTTCGCGGGACCACCACACTGGCAGACTGCTCTCCGCGTCTGCTTCTTGGCGGTTCTGCACTACACTCTGCATTTTCCACACCCCGCATTTTCCACACTCCGCATTTTCCACACCCCGCACTCCGCGTTTTCCACCGAACCCCTGAAGATCTTGATAAGTGCGTACGTGCTTGTCGTGTCAGCGAGCTGTCAAAGGAACAAACAAAAAGCGGGGATTGAATCTGCGGATGCGATCAACACCGTTGAACAGAAAAAGAACAAAAGAGGCAAGTCTCTTAGGCAAAAAGTAGAGAAGAATGCTTCCAATGAGAACAAGCGTCGCAAATGCAGATATTACGGAAAGAAACACGCAAAGAAAAAAGTGCCCCGCGTTTGGAAAAGAATGCTCCGTTTGTCACAAGTTAAATCATCTGGCATCTGTCTGCAGATCTAGACAAAAGAAGTCCAAAGTAGAAACTCTAGACGCAGGGTTTGGTACGTTACCGACAATATCAAGCTCCCATATATAGGCCCCCAATATCAGGCCTCCCATATCAAGGCCCCTACAATATCAGGCCCTCCTTATTAAGCCCCCCATATTAAGGCCCCCATATCAGGCCCCCCATATCAAGCCCCCCATATCAGGCCTCCCATGTGAAGCCCACCATATCAAGCCCCTTATATCAAACCTCCTTTATCTGGCCCCGATGAACTATATGAAGCAATGCCTACTTGCCTACAGTGTAAATCTCTGGCCCACCATATCAGGCCCGGACCTACGATATCAAGCCCTTGATATTAGATCGTCAATATAAAGCCATGATACACCATATCAGGTCCCGACCTAATCTCGTACCCAGATCTCACTCTGTAGCTGGAAATGTGAGATCTGGCAAATTTCGACATTACACCCTTTTTCATTGGCTACTAAAAAAAAGGTTGCGGCAATGCAATCTACGCTCTGATTTGCTTATTTCGTGGGGCACTTCAGTGAAGGTAAAGTGAAGGTTTAGTTTTCACAAGTGCATATGCTGTTTTGAATAAATGCCAGTTGTGCGGAGGAAAGTGTTGTTTTTTCCGACCCCAGAAAAGCTTTACAGTTGAGGAAAATCATTTTAAAAATCTGCGACGTTTGTCTAAAAGGTGCCGACGAAAGACTCACGTACCCTTCCACTCGAATAAAGTTCTGCGTAGCTGGCTACGCAGTACGCAGAAGTTGAAGTATGTAATTTATTCAAAACAGTATTTCTCGTTCTTAAAGCGTGATTCGCGAATTAAGTAGTGACCAATTGTGAATTTTACGGTTAGATTAACTGCATTTTTCACGAGATCGTGTGAAGAAAATAGCGCTCGTTGCAGTGATTAGGTCTAAGCACTCTTTAACATTTACGCTTTCAATTTACGCTTTGGTTAACTACACTTTTCACAAGATTGTGTGAAGAAAATAGCACTCGTATACTGATTAAGCCTAAGCGTTCGTTTCAGTGATTAGGCCTAAACCGTCTTTAACATTTTAGCTTTCAATTTACGGTTTGGCTGACTACACTTTGCACGAGATCGTGTGAAGAAAATAGCACTCGTTTATTAATTAAGCCTAAGCGCTCGTTTCATTGATTCTACAGTTGCTCCGACAATTAAACAATCTCGACCGTTCAAAAACAATCGCCTGTAGCCCTTCTTTCTGTTTCGGCTTAAGTTTAAGGTTTCCTTGTCCTCTACCCAAAAGAATCTCTTCACGAATACTCTCGAAATCCATGTTTATTCCGCAAAATCACCCAAAATCACAACAGCGAGCACGAACATGCGCAGTGATAGAAAAGCCCGTATTTCGGGCCTCGCTGGCACTGAGCATGCACGAAATCGAACTTTACCAGATCTCCCTTCCGTATGACCGTGGGAGATCTGGGTACGAGATTAAGGTAATATATAGATTTAGCCAAGCCTAAAAGCGGAGCTCCCTGGTTATTTATTCTTACTACCTGTAGGGTTACAGTCCTGTTCCGGGACCTGCCTGAAAATGGGCCTAGCACCCAGATGGGAAAAGAGAGAGTCCTGAATTACTTGAAGGCGCATGCTCGGAATGACGCTATTTTCCCCCCAAAACTGGGGAAAAAACCATATTTCGAAAAGATTCCTTATTTGGTCATAGTTTATTCCGAGTGCTTTTACACTGGATTTTGGGGATAATGGGAAAGAAAATTATAACGCCAAGTTTCTGGAGGCAATTGATTTCGCGTTTAAGAAATGCCACTTTACCTTTGTGCCTAAGGCGGAAAAACTGCAAGCTATTCATGCAGTCGTTACCGGTAATGATGGTTTTGTTAAACCCGCAACAGGATTTGGCAAGTCTGTTTGCTACATGGTTGTTCCTTTAATATGTTAACTTTGCGATTTTCTTCGATCCGAGTCCGATGTTAATTGTAAATCAGTCCTTCTTATCGTGAGTCCCAATCGTGGAAGATCACATGGATTACATACGAAAGTATGGAATTTCGTGCCTGAAACCCAACTGAACAGCTGCATGATGTTGGCGCAGAAAAATATCAAATTTTGATTTAATTTCTCTCCCGAGACTCGTTAAAACTTACAAATATACTGTAGGTCGTGGATGTGAATCGCTCAATGAAGACTAATAAATCAATCTCCTGCTGGAACTTGTTTATTGTTCATTATTTATTTCTGTCGATCTAGTTATGAGATAATTGCACTGAGCCAGTGAACATATATTTGAGTTGCACAGGTAATTATTGAAACTGTGATTGTTTCAGGAGTTTAGGCCTACCAATTTTCAAAATCGGGGACAAATTGTCTGGATACCCACTATAAAACAGTCAAGTAGTTTGTGTTGATAACGCAATGATGAAGCAATAATGTTCTTATTAAATTTATTCATATTTATGCACAGTCAAACATCGATTATTCGGGCGTTGTCAAGATTTTTTTTCCGGTCAAAATTTGTTCGTGAATATTAATTAATAAGGATGAAAAATGCTACTTAAAAGCGTGTGTCACCTTGCTTTTATTGTTGCTACTTAAAAGCACTTTCCTTCTGAAACTCATTCTTGGAGGTAAAGTACTGCAGATGATGTGAAATTCTGACTCCGAGCTGTTTTGTCGCTTAGTGAAATCCTATGCCATATTTAGTTGTTCAGCCTCTGCATCGACTTTTCGCGATCTTCTCTCAGTCGTGACATTTATTCGGCAATAATTTTCCAACATCATTGCGATCGGGGTTTTTTCTCCTCGTTTGGTCACGACGAGGCATAATTCAGATGTTCTCTTTCCTGACACTGCAAATCACCCAGTAATTTTCATATACGTTTTTTGTCGGAGTTTCAAGGTTCCCTATATTTACATATCCAGCCTGGCATCTAATTCAATATGATTGGCTTACTCAGAGGATGCGCCTGCAAGTAATACAGGACTCTCTCTTTTCCCGCCTGGGTTCCAGGCCCATTTTCAGGGCGGGGTAAGAGGGAGTCCCGGAACAGGACTAGTAGGGTTAGTGAAAATAAGAGGTTTCGAATTGTCCGCGTTTTGATGTTTCCGGTTGCTGCTTAAATAATTTAATCATTTTCTTTGTTTTCCTCTACAGAAAAAATCATTGCCTAACTAGTGAATTCCACGGTACAATTGATATATACGCTAAAACCGATGTCGCATGAATCACGAAGCCATGAGTACGATCTTGGTTTTTCGAGTGAAATTTACTTTGGAATTCACCAGTTTGGCAATGAATTTTTCTTCAACCGCATGAGTTTTAACAGAAAACCAGCATATCCTCAGGAACTGTCAATAGCCCTCGAAAAGAAATCACGCTAAAATTAGAAGCCCTAAAAAAAGCTCACGGTCAGTTCAAGGTCAAAGAAGAGTTTCACGTTCTCTTTCGCTCTTCTTTCGTTTCTATTCTAGACATAGGTCCTCTAGGCATCATGTAACCTTGTCAGACCTTTTAAAGATAGAGCGATTTTCAAATGAGTGTCGGAATACCAAAACCAAAGTAATTACTTTGGCCAATCAAAAAGGACGGAGACAACCCAGTAAACCAATCAAAACTCGAAGTAATTACACGTAGCCGACAAAAAGCGCGGGAAAACGATTTGTTTGTTTTTAGTTCTGATTGGTTGAAAAGAGGCACGAGAACTTTGAACCAATCACTGCATTACCAGAAATTTAAGACAAAATGGCGGACGCCCAGACTCGATCCAGACCTTCCGCTCTCTAAGAATGGCCACCGATCGTTATAGGGAAATGTATGGAGAAAATTGAAGAAGTGGAAATTTCAAATCTATAGTGGCATACACGACATTTGCCGACCTCTAAATGTAAAGTGTACGTACCATATCATTATTTACAGTAGTTTTGGTCTCTCGAAAGTTCGCCAACGTGCCGCCAACAACACATTTTACGAACGGCTGTTACAGTTCCTTAAGCTCTCTAATTCTTTCAAAAAAGCTCAGAGGTGCCTACCTTCCCTCCACATTTTAGAACATTTCGTTGATGTGAATCCTTGGTGCCGACCTCTCTAATCGTCGATCGATGTTCAAACTTTAAAACGTGATAAAAGTCAGCCTTTATCCATTCCCCAAATTGCCGCCCAAATTGCGATAAAAGAGGTAAAAATACATCCATTTCTGCGATAAAAGCGGCACAAAACGCGCCACTGCGCTTATCATTCCTTGTGAAAAGTAGGGTTTCTGTCTCCAGTTTGTTTTGATCGCCATCTTTACAGGTGGGTACTTCATATATGATTATTATTATACAGAATATCGCTGGCTAGGTGTACTGTGGGCCCTGATTTTTGAAAATTATTTTTACTCTGCCAAGTCACACGCATGAAACGAAGTTGTTTCTTCTCTCTAAAATCGTCATTCGAACAGGAGCCCAGACTCTAGTTTCCCCTTTTTCATTCTCCCTTGTATTGACAACCTCAAAAAAGAAATTAAATTGATTCAGATCCTTTGATAGAGTGTTATTTCAGTCCTTGTTTTTTCTATGTACTGCTTTCTTTATGCCGCCATCTTGATAATTTGAAACCGCGTGCCAAATACTTCGCGGGCGCAAAATGTCGCCGATTTCTGGTAATGGAGTGAAGTAATGCAAAACCAAAGTAATTCGCTAATTACTTTCGACACTCAATTGAAAATCGCCCTAGGCCAAAAATTGCAATACAGAGAAAAAAAAAATCAGCTCTAAGCAAATTAAAAATAAACACTTAGCTTTAAGTTTATATCCCTCCGATGCTTGACTTGAATAACTGCGTGGCCACCAGTGTGGACCACAGCTATCATGACATGTCAAACTGGATTGAAACCAGCGAAAAATGCAGAAAGAAAACATCTCCCAAACCGTTTTCCACCTGAACACGAAAAGCGTTGACTGTGTAAGAGCTATAGTTGATGTAGTATGGCCGTGTAGCCGATCCTCATTTTAGCTAGGTTACACACTCATATAAATTAAGCCGAGAGAAAATTAGGGGAAGGTTAATTAAAAAGTGCCTTTTCTCTCTTTCTTCTAAGTTTGACCACTCTAGAGAATTTAGTACCACTGATAATCCAATAGAGTAATCAGTCCTAGTAATAATCCGTGCTGCTCCATATTGTAACTCTTGTAATTTTTCAGCACGTGTTTTGGAGCACTCACTGTCTAGCACGAAACTGAAAAAGTTCATGAGCTATTCACAGCTCGGGAACGTCCCTTATAGAGGGTCATAAAGGGGTAAAATAAGAGCTGGGATTGAACCGATTTTGCGGTGGGAAATGGGATTTTGTTTCCGGGAATGATAAACGAAGAGTCCTTGGCGAGAATGGGATTTGTATTATCAGAGGTTCGTAGGTATTAGTTCTGCTCAAAATTCCTGATATCCTATATTTCATGCGGTCTTCTTGAGTTCCTGGCCACTACCATGTGAGAGTGAGGACCATCCTGATGCTAACAGAGTTGTTTTTTATCCTCAAAGCTCCCTACTTACAACATTCCAACCTCTAATACGGCGGTAAACCCACTGCAACCACTGCGATCACTCGAAAAGAAGAGGTTCAGACAGGATATGAGGTATTGGGCAAGGCGCCACGGTAAATTTGTCAGGCATAGGAACCGAAGCGTCCTTGAATGTACCCTACCGATTTGCAGGACCTTTGTCCTAGGAGGGTGTGATCCAATGAGGAGACGGACCGAACGAGCGCCGGGAGCGTGAGGATATAGGGGGGTCCGGGAACATGTTCCCTTTAGAAATTTTGAAAATAAGTTTCTCTGACACTGCATTTCGTGTGTTTTGAAGGCGGTATGATTTGAAAACAGGCAGGCAAAAGAGAAATTAAAACGTGGATATTACTTTTGAACTTCAAAATTGATTTTTTATGGCGCAGAGACTACTATACGTGTGTATTTTACAGTGTCACTATTTAAAATGAAGAAAAACAGAAATAAAATTGAAAAACGTTATTATACACTGGGTATGTTGTAGCAATGCAAAGTGCTGATCCTCATGATCTTTCAGGTAGCGTGCCAAGCTCAAGCCTCTTGGGTACTTCCTAGCAAACAAATAAATGTCTTCCAGATCAATGTCTGTAATAAGATCGTGCGTGTACATGTATTGACTAAATTGTTAAAAAGTCCGTCGCCGGCTGCTAATCAAACATGAAATATAATTACATATGTTTGGCTTATTTACTTCAAACAGTGTAGTCCCTCTTTAAAAATCGCTTAAAAATCGTTGGTCAACCAGTCACTCTCTAGTGGGACTGGGATTTTATCGACATTTGGACCTCCCCCCTCCCACTTCATGACCCTCCTCATACTCCAAAACTTTTAGCACCGTCAATACATAAAGCAAAAACAAAATTGTTTTATAAATCAAGGGCTGTATATATTTGATGCAAATTTCTTTTGAATTGCATGTACTGTTCGTTTGATTTTCCGCGTGTTAATGTATAGTACCAAAATAACTTAAGGACGATAACTCTGGATGCAGATGTTGAATACGTAGTTCACAAATTCTCATAAGAAATTGTAAATGTGATTCAACATTGCCCCAAATATTGTCAACTTGACACTCTAGACATCTCTTGCGTTCCTACAAAAATCAGACTTCATTTTCGTACTGTAGTACCATTCTTAAATTGAAATCAAGCCATCCAACTGGCCAGCCGCACTAACTGGTTGAGGCATTCGAGTAAATTGGCTACGTCATTCGAAACAGAAGTGCCAACTCCACTTTTTCTTGTTTTTGAAATAGCGTTTACTATCATTCTTTAGGCTTATATGACATCATCAATTATTTTCTATCACACAATACTCTGTCACAGTAACTTATGAAAAAAGTCATGAAATCAGTAACAAAAACAATAAACCCAAATATTGTGAGCCTTAAGTTCTAAATTAATTTTGTTTTACTACAATCGGTATCTTATTCGTATTGTCATATCTTTGTTGTATTGAAACCAAATCTTCATTGGCTAGCTCAGGGATTAGTGGAGTAAACAACTTCATTGCTTCTCCTTTCCAAAATAGCGTTTACCATCAACTTTCAGGCTCATAAATTAAATCTTGTCATTATCACCCTGTCAAAAAACCTTATTCCCTTGATTTAACCCAGCAAGATTTTTTACAAAGCCAACTGATTCAGCATCAAAAGAGCGTAACTAATAATGCTGCTGAAAATGCGATCCTCGATCTCAAGTAACATTGACTTGCTGCTGTTTGGCAGTAAAAGAAAGTTTCCATTTAAAAAATTAGCCCTCAAACACTTGAACTTGGCGTAACGAGAGTAGATTACTTCTTTCCTGCGTTTTTCGAGGTCACAGCATATTCCTTGCGGAGATCAATGTCGTGCTGCCATGTAACAAAAGGAAATGAAATTAGTCTAGCAAAAGCATAATATACATATAGAAAGATAAAATAACTTCATTTTAAACTATTAAAATATATATACCAATAAATACCATTCTCCGTAATAGGAAAATTGCTGTGTGCAATTATGATCTGATAGACGCTCTAAAAACATTATGATATATTTACAATATCAAACTCAGGTAGTTGAGAAGGGAATAAAAAGTAAAGCTAAATGATAGTTAAGATAGTTCGGCATAGTTAAAAAATCATGGCTGTAGGATTTTCTAGAGTCAGGTATGCATCAATTACATTAATAGTTGACTTCCTACTTCTTGCTCTCCTCAGAAAAAATAACGCAGCGCGGAAGATGGCGATGAATATAGATGCACAAACGTATGCAGAGGAGCTGGGCATGAAATTAGAGTTACAGTACCCGCTACCATCAGGGTCAACAGACGAAGGTGAGAATATAGAGGGGAAGAAGATTGGACCGTGGGTCAAAGAAGTTGTGCTGAACAAACGCTGTGAGAACATTCGACAACAGATATGGCAGGGGAAGCTAGTGACGGCAAGATGGGAAGATGAAGATCTGGAAAAAGAGTGCTTCTCGTGGTTGGTGGAGTGGAGGATGGCGCCGATCCAGTCAATAGCAGGAATCAACGAGTTATACGAGCAGCTATTATCAACCAAGCTGTACCACTCTAGGAAGACCAAGACTCGGGAGGACCTAGATGCCACGTGCAGAATTTGCGGGGAAGCTCAAGAGTCCGTGGCGCATGTGCTTGCGGGTTGTAATGCACTTGCCCAGACAAAGTACCTTGCGAGGCACAATGCAGCACTTAAGTTAATTTTCTTTGAGTTGCTTAAGGACTATCTTCTAATAGAAACGACCCCTCCTAGGTACTCCCCAATACAGCCAAAACCAGTGTACGAGAATAACCAAGTTATAGCTTACTAGGATGTCCCTGTATACGCGTACAATACAGAAGTAAGAGCTAACAGAGCAGATGCAAGGTTTGTTGTAGACAAATAGTAATAATGATAATGATAATAATAATAATAATAATAATAATAATAATAATAATAATAATAATAAGAATGATGATGATGATGATGATGATGATGATGATGATGATGATGATGATGATGATGGTGATGATAACAATAACAACAATAATAATAATAATAATAATGACATTTCCAAATAATGTGTGCAGCCTGATTAGGAGCATAATGGCAATGTGGAAAACAAACTTGGAGTTGGACAAGGAAGGAAATACACTCAAAAGTAGATGATGGATTGACGTTACCGTGAGTAAGGCTTTTACTACTGTTGGATACTGTTTCATTGAAATTCCAGTTATGACATTACTTGCGTAACCAGAGGATACCGAATAGGGTTGTCTGGGAAACACATACCTTGTTCATTGATGATTTGGAAGAGTACCAGGAAAACCACGAGCAGTTGAGCGCTACTAACGAGATGATGATATAAGCAAATACACTGGAGCTGGTTACGGCATGAAGAAGTGTGCCAAGATAGTATACTGCACAGATAAGATTGTGGAAAGAGAAGGACTGGATGGCTTGGGGAAAAAAATGCTGACTAAATCCAGAAAAGAACGAAGTTTACAAGTTCATAGTATGTGAAAAAGAAATAAGATGGATGAAATGTAAGTGATTGACAGAGTGACAAAAGAAGTGAAAACAAGAATGACTAAACTTGTGAAAATAGAATTGAACGACAAAAACCATAAATTGCCACGTGATACCAGTTGTTGCCTACGCGTAATAAATGTTTGGGAATTAGAGAAGATAACCATCAAGAGAATATTGAGGACAAATAACTCTGGTAGACTTGAAAGTGATAAACTGTTGTACCTGATTACGAAGTATAGTGGCAGGGGCTTGAAAAGGGGCAGAGATATTTACGACGCGACAAAAGTGTACGGTTTGCAGGTCCCCTGGTGAAACGAAATTGCTAAGAGGTCTATTTCAATGAATGTAGTCCTTGGTGAAGATAAGGCGATTTTGAATAATGAAGAGGTGCTTGGATCTTGGACAGAAGTATGGGAAAAACCGAAAAAAAAAATCGATTGAAGTACAAAAAGGGGTAGGAAAGGTATAGTGAGAAGAGCCTCCAAAGTAAAACAATTATATGCCGGGTTGGATCCACAATGTCATGGATGGCTGGGGTGCAGCGTTGTCCCAAGAACTGTCGACCGCCGCCATCTTGGTGATGCAGGAGCAGATGATTGAAACAAAAAACTGGAAATTAAATCAAGGGGATTGCCTGTGGAACCTGAGTTTATTATATTATGTAATAAACAGACGAAAACGCTCCAACATTCTCACTGGCTGCAGAGTAATTGCTGGGACAGAGTACACTGGACGACATAACAATGCTCTGAAAGTGATGGCAGAGTCTGGTAGAGAACAGAGCGGAGAACCAAACCTTACCCTTGAGAATGTGCGGAAAATATACTGTGATTTAACTTCAAGACGACTAATTACATGATTACAACCTCACCTAAGATAAGAAAATATATTAGAATAACAATTTGTAATATAGAGAAAAAATCCCGGATTAAAAACTTGGGTATCTTTATTGATGAACATTTAAAATGGAATGCTCAGCTCCAGTTCATTAACTACAAAGTGACGAAAAACATCGGGATTTTGTCTAAGAATACCCTTACACAACTGTAATATAGCTATATACTGTGGGTTATTGAGCTGGGGTACTGCATGCCAAACTAAAGTAAAACAAAAAAGTCAAATTAACTGCCTTTGCTGTATCTTCTTCGCAAACAAAAGAGAAAGCCCATCACCGCACTATACACTTCCAGAATTCATAAAGTTAGAGAACATTTTAAAATTAAAAATTTAAAAACCGTCCCTTGTCATGTGTATAAGATACTGAATACCAAAACAGGAAACACCTCTTGCCCTCTATGATTTGGCTCCAACCGGCTTCAGTCTACAGTCCATTAATATAATACGAGGTATGCCACTAATCAAAATCTGTACAGACCATCTTCCAGGTATAACTATGGTAAAGCAAGTCTTAGTGCAGTGGCATCACAAACCTGGGAATCAATACCTCGTAAACTCTTAGTGCTTGATAGCCAGACATGACTGACTTTTACTAAAAACGAGCTTTCTTTCTTTCTTAATTATTATTATTATTATTATTATTATTATTATTATTATTATTATTATTATTATTATTATTATTCGATTCTCTCCAGTTGTCGGGTGTTCTACTGCGTAATTTTTATTGTGTCTCAGCAACTCCCGTAGCTTAGAGACACAACACTTTCCTCAACGGGTGAGCAGTTCTACGGATGGTCGATGATGATCAGGTACATCTAGCTTGCCAAACCAGGTCTTTGCACCTTTTGATATGCTTCCAAGAACACCAATCACGATAGGCATTATTGTGACTTTCGAGGCTCCATGAATCCTTCTGATTTCAAATGCTAGATCCTGGTACTTTTCAACCTTCTCCTATTCAGTTGTGGTGATGTTCTGGTCCGCTGGCACAGCTATGTCAATAAGTGTCCATTTCTGTAAGTCTTTATGCACTAGAGTAACATCTGGTCGATTATGTTGCAGCACTTTGTCTGTGTAGATAGTCATGTCCCAGGTAATCCTCACTTCTCCATTTTCTGCAGTTGGCAAGGGTTGATGGTCATACCACTTGTCATTACACTCTATCCCATACTTCCTGCAAGCTTAACTTCTTGCATCCACTGACAATGTGTCGCAATGTTTCAGTGGCATCTCCACACAATCTACACAGTGGTGTCTCTGATATCTTATCTATGCTGTACGTGATCGATTTTGTTCTTAAAGCTTGTTCCTGAGCAGCACAGATCAAACCTTCTGACTCCTTTTTTACGAATCCATTCCTGAGCCATCTCCAAGACTCCTCACGAGCCTCATCTGATATTTGTTGGACAAACGCACCATGTAGGGCTTTCTCCTTCCAGTTTTTAACTTTCTCGTCTTTCCTCCTCCTCTCATGGTCCTGCAGTCTTCTTCAACAATCACTCTCTCCTTCAACGCAGCTTGAAGCATCCACTCTTTCCTCTCTCTTACGTAGATATGGAGGGATTTGCTCTCCCTTCTTACACACTCCTTGCTGCCGATCAGTCTTTATTAATCCTGGTGTGCATACAGCCATTCATTGCCAAGATCTTCAGGGCTAGTTCTTCTATCCATGTTGGCTACCTCCTCCATCGTCCAGTCCACAATCCCCGCACTGTAGCGTACTACACCTACAGCCCAGGTATTGATACCATCAATCAAATTTCCTCCATTGAGTTTTAATCTACACAACTTCTTGACTCTTCTGATATACTCCGATATTATCTTGCCTTTCATCTTGGTGTTGAGAGTCTGGTCCAACTGTAAGATACCAAGGTATTTGTTGCCTCCCTCCTCTATTTCCCCGATATGCTGGTCGTCGGGTAATTCTATTCCGCTACCGCCAACTTGTCTTCCCCTTCTCATTTCCAGGAAGGCACACTTGTCTAGCCCATACGACATCTTATTGTCTTGCGAGAAGATCCTTAACTTACTACTTGAACAAGCGAGTCTAAGTAGTTGATCTTCGCAAACTCCGTACAGCTTCAGATCGTCCATAAATAGTAGGTGGTTAATGGGCTTCGTGTCCTTTGCCAGTTTGTATCCAGCTCTCATTTTTCGTAGTACTGGGGTCAAGGGTAACATTATCACTATAAACAGTAGTGGTGACAAGGAGTCACCTTGAAAAATTCCTCTCCTATTGCCCCCTGCCCCAGAGCCATTCCTTGTAATGTTAATACTGTCTTCCAGTTCACCATGCTGTTACTGATTATAGAGACCATATCCTTGGCTGCCCTAACCATTTCCAGGCATTTCAGGATCCATGAATGCGGCACCATATCATATGCCTTTTTGTAGTCTATCCAATCCATTGACAAGTTTGTCAACGTTCTCCGGCAGTTCTTCAGGATTGCCTTGTCTACAAGCAATTGATCTTTAGTTCCTCGGGATCCCTTCCTGCACCCCTTCTGTTCACTGGCTGTTAGCAGTTCATTCCTTTCCAAGTGGTGGTATAACTTCTCTTCCATAACTCCTGTCACGAACTTCCACATCATGGCTAGGCAGGTAATAGGGCAGTTGTTTATGGCAAGCTAGTGTTGGCAAGGTAGTGACATTCCGCCCTAATTTTACGAGAACTCATTGCGATTACGTGTTTATAACATGTGGGCAAAATTTTCTTGTCACTGTCGAGGCACAACGAAAACCCGTTGGGCAAACTGATTAAAAAAGCATTTGTTCGCTCGCATTTTAGAGCAAAACAAACAAACAAATCAAAATCAATTTTTTGTCAAAAAGGGTACAGATAATTGTTATTTAAATCCAGTTGACAATAAAAATTCGATTTTCATCCCTGAACAAAGAAAGAACCGATTGCACTACCTTTTGGAGAGGTTTTCTCCGTGTACTCCGGTTTCCCCTCTCCTCAAAAACCAACCTTTGACTTTATTTGCTTTCATCTTAAATTTCAGTTTACAGTGTCCCGAATTAGTGCTCCAGCGCTAGAACGACTAGACACTTAAATAAAGTTCCTTTCCTTTTTCCTTTTAAAAATATGCATCCACTTTAAATAACGCATCCGTAAAAATAACAAACGGTTTAGTGCCCAAGGAAAGAATTTGTGGAGTAACTTCTTCCAAAAAGTATGGGCTATATTACTGGTATTCTGTTTTGTCGTTATTGTTCTCTTTCGCTCTACTTTCGTTTCTGTTCTAGACATAGGTCCTCCAGGCATCATGTAACCTTCTCAGAGCTTCTAAAGATATCCCAAAAATTGCAATACAGAGAAAAAAGCAGGTCTAAGCAAATTAAAAATAACCAGTCAGCTTTAAGTTTATATCCCTCCGATGCTTGACATGAATAACTGCGTAGCCACCAGTGTGGACCACAGATATCATGATATGTCAAACTGGATTGAAACCAGCGAAAAATGTAGAGAGAAAAAATCCTCCAAACCGTTGTCAGTACCTGGTCAGCGGTCAACTAAAAAAAACAGCTGCCCTCTGTGAGCTCTAAGCTTGAGCCGGCGATATGGTCAGCGGATACCTTGTTTGACAGGTGTCTATTGATCAAAACATGGATGTCCAATATCAAAGATGTATGCTATAAACTAGCATGATACTGGTCGCATAGATGGAGGGGTGGACGTACGTACGGTCGATGACGTCATGGCTAGAAAACCAAGACTTCTCGCATCGATGGGTTACCATATTTTCTTATCAATGGTGCACCATGCGCGCACGCTTTCGGCGCGCGCGGATCTCCGCTATAACCTTGACCATAATAACAGCAAGAATAACAATCCATCTTTTATTCCTTTGAAGTTGTTCACTCACTTATGCTGATCCCTAGTCACTGCCGCCAACTTCCGGTTTCTTTAAGAGCTAAGTAAGTATTTTAAACCACATCCAAAATGTAATAGGGAAGAGACTGAGACACCTACCTGAGAAATAGCATCACCAGCATACAGGTTTCGCATATTTGTCGTGTTGAACTGCGGTTGGAAAACAAATATTTCAGTTCGAGAAAGTGACTAGAAATTTCTTTGTGTTTCGGTATTTTCAACATTTTCCCGACCGGTCAATGAACAGAGAATTCCCCTATAATTCCTGGTTGACTAAGGGCACGATGTTTTTTTTTTTTTCCTTTTTAACTGAATGCCGATTAGCATTATAAAGTTTGTTCCACTCTCTTGACTCAAAAACAGAAAAGGAGCACTGTGAGTCACCCAGAAGCAGTTATATCGATGTAGTTACTCAATAACAAGGAAAAATTAAACCACCGCTTCATTACGATTGCTAATTACTGACACACAAATTTCGGCTGCCAGCACGCGCTTTTATCTTTCTCAAAACGCACGGCAAACTTGTTCTTGTTTTCTGCGGTAACTAACTTTGATCAAAGGGACTCTTTCATTTTTGACTATTCCCTTGTTGCCCACGGATGAATCCGCCAGTATTTTACTCAAGATAATTACCTTTGCCCACTAACGACAAGAGTGAAGCGCTGGCAGTTATCTCTGTTGGGATGACTTGACGAGCAGTTAGATGAAAGACAACAGTAATAATAGCCAGAGTCACTGTACTGCAAGTCTGATAAAGTCAGGATGTAAGGCTCGTCAATTCCACTTTTCGCAATGCCGTACTTTTTATCCGATCCATCTGTTCAAGAAGACAGTGAAAGGACTTAATTGATTATATTATTCTGAACAGCTGCATGTTTCGTGCAAACTGTTGTGAGTTCAAAACGCAAAGATTCCTTTGGAACAACGATTGCTTTAAAGTTTACTAAATGTTTTCTCGAGCACATTGTTCAGAAACAAGAAGGAATAAAACATGGCAGATTGGGTTTAAAAGAATCAGGGAGCACAAACAAGTAAGTAGTTGAGTTAAGGTGCACTCTAGAAGGTTGGATATTGAAAAAAATAATAATAAAAAGAGTGTTCTCTGCTGTAAAAATTGCGCAAAGATACTGGTTGCGATGAGAAGGCCGACAATATCAATCATGTTGATGGAAATTTCGACCCAGCTCAGGCATTCACCTCAGTCCTCAATTCAAAGAGAGCGGTCCAAGTCGAAATTTGATCATGCCGCCTTTACAACCAAAAAATGGTATAACTCTCTCCATTCGGCAAAAAATGTCCGCTCTTTCCGAAAAAGAAATTGTATATGGTGTGCTGAACGGGTGGTTGTCTTCTTCAATCCTCAACCACTTAATCCTTATCGGGAAGTACTTTCTTTATAGTAACTTGCAGACTATATTTATTTTGTTTATGAAAAATTAAGAGTGGAAAAACATATTTCGGTCATGACAAATACCCAAACTGCTTTTGTTAAAAAATGGCTTAGATTTCTCGAGTGACATATTTTGGTGCTGTTAACTTAACTGTTAGTCAATTCAAGTGTTTTGATCTGTAAATCTGTAAATTGTATTTTGCTGATTGTAAGAGAATAAAATTTTAAAAAAAATGCAAGAGTTAGAAATAGTTAAGACAAAACGAAGTTGTTTCAAGTGATACTAAATCCGCCAATCTCATATTACCAATATTATCAAAGTAATACAGCCATACTTCTGGTAATGCCTCTTCTGACCAACTCTACATCCCCTTTTCTCCATCAAATATTGGAAAATTCGGCCCAACAATTATTGATCGGTACTTTTGGAACGATCTACCTCTTACTATCCGTTCTGAGCCTTCAAAAGGTTTCAAAAATGCACTCTTTAAACATTACCTTTCACAATATCAAATTGAAATATGTGGATTTCTCTTGATATACATACTTTTATGTACAAATGTAGTCGTCTTTTCCTTTTCATAGTCCTAGGTCTTAGCTTATTTTTTCTCTACATGTTTTTTCTTTTCTCCATTGTTTTCACGTTTCCACAATTTGATAATTCTTGTAATCATTAGATCATGGTGCTTTGCCTTTTTCTCTCCTTTTTGTCGATTTTGTGTATAACCTACATTGATATAATGAGATTAAACATCCTATCCTATCCTTCACGTTTCAAGTGTGCGAGACAGCACACCCTTTACCCTTTACAGCTGAACCACATTCGATTTGTTTTTTTTTTTTACCACAATATTCAACGTCAAAATGATGTTCATTTCAGAGGGTGACCAAGATCTTGACACAAAGAAAGAGCACGCGTTGTCTATAACTGTCGCAATCTGATTGGTTTATTCCCAATGTAGGCGTTTCTGATTGGCTATTGTAGAGTCACCCATCTTTGAGAACTGAAAAATGCATTGCGTGACGCGTTGACCCGAGCAGCGTTTTCTAGACCCTTATCGACAACGGAAAATTAGCCAAGCAGATTGGGAGATTTCAAGCAGTTGTGGTAAAAAGAACATTTAATGTTCTCTTATCAATTGATCTGCTTCAATACATTAAGTAGTGTACTGTATAAACATTACCCTTACTTATACACTTAGAAAGTTCCACAGAATCGTTCTTAAATGCTTCCGCTTGCCATTGAACTTCCAATGGAAATCCTCTAGCTCTGCACTCAAATGACACTTGTTGTCCCTTTTTCACGTGAACCTTGAGTTCCTCTATGGGCTTATCAATCCATGGAGCAACTAGCCAAAGAATGAAAACCATAAGGATTTTCAAGGCGTTTTCTTATTACAATCAACTAAAGCCTGTAGAAACAAGCAACGTACGAGAACTGAATAGCGTTTTTGATCATTCTAGGTAAGTAGAGGGTATGGATGGAATTAACTTATAGCTGAGATTCGGCCAAAATTTAACTGTTAGCTGAGAAACGATGTGTTTTTTTAACTGATAGCTGAGAATTGTTGATGTGTTTTGTAACTGTTACCTGAGAAATGGGCCAAACTTTAAAGTGGTACTACGAACAAAAAAAAAATTTTGTTTTTCCTTTGGATTTCAAAACTATGTTAACTAAACACTAACTCACCCAAGTTTTAAGTTCTGATTTTAAAAAGACGCCTGTTTATTTTAGCTGGAATTTTCTTATTTATTGGTCCGCCATTACTAACTTTAAAATCTTGAGAGAG
>OX421448.1:51087198-51117198 GCA_949126865.1 Montipora capitata | reverse complement strand
TGTTCCACCCAGCTTTAAAAGACACCTCAGAAATCTCCGAAAAATCATTAGCTTTTTTCGAAATACATTGTATAACCTGTAAACTGTGCAAAAACAGTGAACCAGAGAAAACCAACAGATCGATTCATTCCTCGAAATGTGGGAAGAAATGACCAAGACGCGTCGAAACCAATTTCACGCCATTTCAATCTTCCTAATCACTCCTCCCATAACATGACTATTTGTGGCCTATTACTACATCAAGGTAACATAAAAAGCCTAAAAAATCTAAAGCAAACATTTATTTTTCAACAAGGCAACTTAACTCCATACGGTTTTGGTGACGCTTTTCATTATATCAATCGATCCGTGTGGTCATATCGCCATAGGTTCCCCCATTGAATTGCAAAGTTCCTCCATCTCCTACATTGAACACAAGTAATTCCTTAATTCGCTCTAATGATCTAATGATGAGCTGATTACAAATGTTCTTTATCAAGTCGACAAAACCAGATTTCCGTGTTTCACTCCACACCGACGGTCGACTCAGCACCGTTCCTTTAGAGAAACGTTTCATGACAACGGACTCTAACTCTGGACAAATGTTTTTGAAGTAGTTTTCTAAGTCTTTTTACTTTAATTAAAATTGCTTCTTGTACGGAGGGTGGGGTATTTGACGCTTTGTGAGGCCCTAACCGATAGAGCATTTGACTGTGTAAACTGTCAACATAGGGGGGCATTTGACCACTTTTTTATGGTATGAGTCAAATGGCCCGGGATTTCCCGGGGGACGGGTATGGGCGCTCTTGGAATTGACTAATACAAGTGCGAATATAAATGCACAAAGAAAATCTAAGAGAGACAAATTCAATGATAAAATGCAATGGTCGATTTGGAGAGGTGAAAAACACAATACAGTGGTGATGCACTAAATTATTCGTACGCAGAGTCACGTAAAAAGCTTCTACAGACATCTGGAAATGGCGCTGTGTTTAGAAAAAGTCACAGGCATGCTTACTTTTGTAAGTGATCAGAGTCTATGATTTTCCATGAATGTTTGAGCAAAACGTGGCTACTTTTTCGCTGTAAATTTTCTTTTTATTAAAATTGCGCTTGTAATGGTTGTCAGACTGTGGTGGTAGCTGTGAAGTTGTAGATGTAGTAGAGGTTAGAAGGTGAAAACAAGAAAAGGATCAAATATTTTTTGAGCCTTTCATAGGAAAAAGGGAGGGTCATGAAAAGGATGTAGATAGTGTTTCGTTGAAAAAAAAGACAGTAATGAAATTAAAATAACCTCGTGATTATTAGCATTGATTTCGTTAAAGATTAAGGACGCTGGTTGACATTTTAATACCGCCGCCAGATTGTGTGTTGGTTTTACACGTGGTCGGGTTTCAGTCTGTAGTTGGATTTCAAAGAGGTAGTCACGTTTTGCTAACCGGTAGTATAAGCTCGCCAGTATGAAGCTCACCAGTTTCAGGCTAATCAGTACCAAGCTACGACCCGCCACAGAAGTGAGTAAAACATGATCGTGAAATTAGAGTAGAATTGAGCTATATTTTCCAGTGACACCATTGTGCGAGAAATTATAAGTTGCGTAACGATAAATCCTATTGCTCTGTTTCAGATCGAATATTCTTTCATTTATTCAATCAACTCGATTTAATTGCTATTTGAATAAACGTGATTTGATTATACGATATGTGGTCAGTGGTCGTTGGATATGGGATCGTGATGCGTCGCAGTATTACACAGTAACAGATAGATAGACTGACAAAGAGGGAGTGTCGCTCAAAATTCTGCCTATGTTATCATCGCAAGTCATTAAAAAGGTAAGTATACAATCAATCACGGTCCAGGAATGTTACTAGTCTTACAAGTAGCAACTCAGGTGATTTATAAGGTCGCAAGCATACTTACATGTGATAACATTGATGCTGAAGCCATGCTTCCTTGGGGAAGGGTAACCAACTGCAAAAGCGTGACACTCATACCTTCCCAGGGATCCGAATTGACTGTCATCTTCCTTCGTAACATTTTTAATGAGCATTGTCATCAAAATCTTCTTCAATTGCTTCCCACCTACAAAAACACGTTCGTATGCAAATTGCAGCAAAGTACTGAATTTTCTTCATCTGAAATTAGATTGGGGTTACCGCCGTGGAAATGGATCTCGGTTTCCCCAAAGGTGGACCGCGACAGAATCCTCGATCACACTGAAATTTGGTCGGTTCAGTTCTTTAATTCTCTCATCTACTATATGCTGTTTTGACCCGAGAATTTCGCTTTTCTCAACTCACTAAAACTTAGCAGAATTATGATGAGGCTTCTCGGTAATGTAAAGTAAGCTATCGTATCTGATTTGCGCTAGTGCAGTAGAACTTCCGTTTGGGCGCCAAAATGAAGTCGCAAAGGACCTGGCGACGAATTAGTCTATTTATATAAAAAAACGTAACGTATTTAAATATTCGCAGCGAAATTCTACTTACAATTCTGTTGGGCAATCCATACTTCATAACACGGCTCTTTACATTGTGGGTGTGTCGATCGGTTGATTGCATGCAAGGCGAATATTTAAATACGTTACCTTTTTTTTATATAAATAGACTAATTCGTCGCCAGGTCCTTTGCGACTTCATTTTGGCGCCCAAACGGAAGCAGAAGGCGCTAAGTAAGTACTCGAATCATAAACCACTTCCATTCAAGTCATGCAAGGGATCCTCCGAGAATCCTTGCTGATCTTCACTAAACTGTCTTTTGTATTGTTTATGCTCGATTACGAATGCAAATCATTTGAGTACTTTTTTGGTATCTGCGAATGTACCAATGCTTTTGGTGCTCTTTGGAAAGTTAATCTAATAAGAGTTACGAACCTTGTTCTGTCATTTCTATTTGGCTTGCAAAGTTTAAATTATCACTCTGTTTTAGTGTTGTGTACTCAGCATATTGGTTTTTCCTCACGAAGTCTATTCTTTTTGGAGTTTTTAACCCCGTAGAGTCAAACGCCACACAGGTAACTTTGGCGGATGTGAACTCAATCGGGTATATGTTATCAGGCCATGGCGGAACGATCCCAAACTTGTCCTGAACTGAAACGAGAAAGCAATTGTAATATTTACGTTAGGTCTATTAATTAAGTACCAAGAAATCGGTCCATGGTTATTACTTTGGAAAGCACCAACAGAAGACAAGTGCGGTAAGATAGGCTTACTGCGCAACTGAGATCAACCGTAGGTTCCCTTTCCTTCATGTTTCTCTGGTGAACCAATGGGTATTTCCTGATTAAGTACTGTACATATTCATCGTCTATAAAGACTCAGAAATTTAGAAACGAAAACAGCACAAGAGCAGCAAAAGTTTGTTATCTACTACGCGCATTGCCAAGCGTCTGTTAAAGTCACGTTGTTACAATGGATACACTGACGTACTTCCGTAGCGCGTTTTGATCAATTATTCATTCACCGCTTCAGTTATCTATTTCTTTAATAAATATTTACTCATTAATTTTATACTGTTTAATATATTATAATAGTTAATATATGATATTTATTACGAATCAGCTACAAAACTCGAAGCAAAGAATTTAAACCTTCCCTTTGCCGTAATTTAAGCTCATAACCTAAAAAAGAACAACACTTCACAAATATTGTTGGTCAGGCCGAAGTTAACTTTTTAAGTACAGCCGTGCCCAAGCATTGTTGTTTGGGGAAGAGGGACCCACAAAAATAAGATTTACATCTTTGTTTACAACGCTTTTTGAAAATTGGTAAGGAAGTTAAAAATCTCAGTCACAAAACTCTGTCCTCAGTTTCAGGATTTGTTGTTTCGTCAGTTTCCTTGGAAGTACTTTGAAATTCTTAACATTGATACTAAGTCATCACTCGTGGTCTTATCGTTCCTGGGGCGGATCTAGGGGTGGTTCGGGTGGTTCGGTCGAACCCCCCATAATCAACTTAAAAACGTTCAACAAACGCGTGGTTAAAAAAAGTGAACCAACTCAGCTAATAAATATATTTTTTGAAAATGATATTTCTTTGAGAATGTTGCTGGCTGATCCCATTTTTGAGGAATCATGAATTTTTAATTTAAATGAATTTAAAATGTTTGTCCGTCTCGATTATTGTCACTGTTAAGAAAATCCATCCTTTAAAATACTGTAGTTAGCACAAAAATGGAGGTGACTTTAGAGCAATTAAACCACTTCAAATTGCCCCTGAAAACGCTGGAAATCGCATTTCAGAGGCCATAAAATTAAACATTTTCCGGGGGAGCATGCCCCCGGTCCCCCTAGGGGCTAACGCCTTCGGCGGGCGTTTATCCGAACCCCCCTTCCTCAAATCCTGGATCCGCCCCAGCGTTCGTTGACATTAATGTAGTAAATAAACTATATACAAGGGCACCGCATCTCCGTAACCATTTCTGTAAAAACATGTAATGTAATTGTAATATTACAGTGGAACCCCGTTAATACGACTACCATTAAGTTTCTCCCCGATTGAGCCCTTTGTGGAGTCAAGGGAACTCCTTTGTCGGTGGCAGCAAGAGATAAAAGACGAGTACAGATTCATGAAAAAACTTCGAGGGAAAAAAAAAACCAAGGAGGAGGTCGAACAAAAGGAAGAAGAAAAAAGGCACTCCAGCTCGACCTGTGGGGAGGTCGGTTGTTCAGTTACGTTAATTGAAAGGATCTTCACTGAACATATTGTATAAATAATACTTAGTTAAAATAGCTGAGAAATAGAGCACTTTCATAAAAGCGACCACCTTCACATTCTTTTGTATTTATGTTTTAATTAGACCTACTGCTGTCATTTTGAAACAATGTCATTTTTTTTAATTTGCTCGTCGCAACGGCGCCAGAAAGGCTTATCAGCATTAAAACAGAGGAACTATTTTATTTGGTCGCCATTTAAGAAAGAGGTCTCACGCTACTGTTCCACAGGGATGCCGTGTGGGAGTCTGACATCCCTTCCATAAACTGCGGCTTTTCATATAACCTTTTACTGTTTTAAAGAAAGGACCGTTCACTTTTGCCACTGATTTTCGTTGTTTTCATAAAATAAGACAACGAAAGCCACCAGCTTTCTTAAAGAATTCAGTTAAATTAAGGCCATTGGAAATTTTCAACCACCGTCAATTCCACAAATAGAACCAAGGCTGAGATGAATGAATTTGTATCGAGCTAGGCAAAGTTGTAACAATTTTGGAATAAAAACGCATTTTTGTGACCGCTGCTACTTCCTGCCTAAGCCGTTGTTAGATATCTTGATTTATAAAGCGGTAAATTGAAAAGAGTGGAAAAAAATTAATGGTAAAATTACGTATTTTCTGGGTGGATTAAGTAAGCCACCGGCTGCTACATCTCATAAACTAGAAAGGAAAAAAGTTATCGAAAATGCTGTTTTTTTTTTCGATGAGCATGAAAACTCAAGATGCTTGGACAAAAAAGGTTTGGATCACACATGTTAAAACTTAACGGTTTTAATTTGCCCTTGAGAAGTTCTTAAATACACTGGCTACGCAATCATCTTGCTATATTTGACGGCGCCCATAGGTGATTGTTTGGAACATCAAAAACAAGCGAGAAAAAAAGGCAACAACAATTATTCTAATTAATTATACATTGAATTTGTGTGTCTGTGAAAGTCGCGTCCGATGTGAAGTTCGTCATGTAGTTTCCTTCGGCACTGTGCACCATCAATAGAAACTCCGATGTCTTCTCACAGTCCACGCTTTTTGGGACTCAAAGGAAAGCATATATTGAATTAAACATACCTTGGGCATTTTGTACTAGATAAATTGTCAGAAACAGCAGTAGGTTCCCAAAGAAAAGAGCCATCTTATCTCAAGTTGACGTATCCGTTTGCATCAACAATTATTTTGTTTTAACGATGTAACGAGCTCACACCATCAACAAACAAACGTCATAGAAAACACAAGAAAAGATGAAAATGGAGATTAAGTAATGTAAATACGGTGTAGATGAGTTGGGGCCGGCAAGCGGGAAAGGAATCTAATTGAAGTCAAGCGGAACGTCTAACTGCTACAAATGATTGGCATGTCCGTCAAAGCTTGCAAAACGAGCAAATCTTATTGGCTTTATTTTGAAATAGTTGATTGCAAGATTAAAAGAGTTTCACGAGTTTACAGTCAACTCTCTCTAAGACGGACACCATCGGGACCGGCCTCATCTGTCCGTCTTAGAGAGGTGTCCGGCTCATAGAGAGTCGACGTAACATGACCACTGGAATTTTGAGATAATAATGCTGAACCTGTGCACAGTGAATACGCGTCTGTTTAAAGTTTGTTTTTAAGTTATTTACTTGAACGAAACCTAACTGTTTTAGATTACAATACAATTCGGTTGTCACCTCCAAGTTATTTTTTGAATGGGACAATGACTGATTTAATTTTAACTTGTACTGTATGTATTCCGGTGACAAGATAAGAGCTGTCAATTAAACGTCTGGTGTTAAAAAGAGTCACGTACAATAATTTTTCTTCCCTAAATCGTAATTTGCGGTCACATTCAATACCTCACAAGTGTCGTTGACGATTTCAAAGTGTCCGTTGTCCGTCTTAAGGAGGTGTCCGTCTTTTAGAGAGTTTGGTTGTAGTAAAATGACTAAGAAACGGCCGGGACCACCACCAGGTGTCCGTCTTATAGAGGTGTCCGTTAAGAGAGAGTTGATTGTATTTCCATACACAAAATTTAAAAAAAATGCTAGAAAATCTTGTATCAAAATTTCAAATTTAGCGGGCCGGAGAGCGGGCCGTGCTGTAATAACAACAAAAGCAAAATGACACGCTAACACCAACTTGGTGTGGCCAACAAAACACGCATGCGCACAACCATTTCACCCATTCAATTAGCAGCCATGGACATCTCTCTTTTAAATTTTTGTTTTCATGAAAACAGTCTTTATTCACAATAAAAACGCATGCCATTTACAAATTAAAAAGCATAAAGAGTCACTAGAAACTAGGAACCGGAGCAGGCAGCTAGGCACAAGGGCTTGAAGCCCTAACAGCAGAGTCCATGGGCAGAGCAAAGTTCCCTGCAGAGATCCCTGGATTGTGGACACAGCGAACAGTGCACGGACAAATGGAATCCATGACCCAGATGTACTTCTAAATATTGATCGACGTAAATCCATTCACCATGGCACAAAAACCGTCCAAGACCCAAACAACATGGAAGCGAGATTCAGAAAAAGATTTATAATCCAAGAACACTCTCTGCTTAAGATCACAGCACACATAACGGATGATAGCACGGAGGTCTTCTTTGCCATTGCAGAGAGTGGCCCTGTTTCGAAAGGTCCAAATGCCATAAAGAATGGATTTCGTCAAATGGCGCGTGAGCCGAGCCCTCTAAGCACCAAGAGAAGGCCAGCGGAAGAAAAAAACCGTTAAAAGGTTTGCTACAAACTGGTTACCAAGCAACAGGGAGAGAACTGACGCAAAGTGTAGCCAGACTATTTTGACGCTTAGACAATTTAAAAAAACATTGTTCAATGAT
The DNA here is from genome assembly GCA_949126865.1 of Montipora capitata. Classification (NCBI taxonomy): domain Eukaryota; kingdom Metazoa; phylum Cnidaria; class Anthozoa; order Scleractinia; family Acroporidae; genus Montipora; species Montipora capitata. The sequence continues at coordinate 51,109,697 of OX421448.1, read as the reverse complement.
CTCTCGTCGCGGACAAGAGGCACAGCGACCAGATGACATACAACCCCAGTTGAAAAGAAAATCACCCACCTTGACGCCGCAGAGGATAATAACCCAAATGACATCGTTCTTATAGTTCTCAGTGAAGGGGTCCCAGACGAGAGACCAATGACCATCGAGGAAGAGCCCTGGCCCAATGACCTGGGACCATTGACGCGACAAGATTGGCGGGGATATGTTGATTGAAAGGAACTTTCGATACAAGGATTTACAAACTAGGGCACCGTCTCGACTTCCAAAGATTAAGGGATTTCTCCAGTTTCTCAAGTTTAGGCTGCCAATTAAAATGCTCTGTAGGGATGATGCCAAACACTATCCCCAAGATTTTCATTTTCTTAACCCAGGTGATGCCCAAAGGCTCATCAGAACAAAACCTCCAGGCCCCCAGCCACATTGCTTCAGTTTTGGTGCGATACAGTTTGGCACCGGTGCCCCTTTCAATCATAATTTATTGATCACCGGAAATAAATCTCAGTTAATCGACAACTCTTGTTTGAGCTTTGTCCTACGTCCAGTTGATTTTCACGTGCAAGCTCATGTGAGCTGATCTTATGATCTCTCCATTGTTTTATTGGCCAATCGCATGGCGCTCCGTAATCGCCTATAGGTCAGATCAGTAATCTGCGTTTCCTGAAAACAGAAAACGTTACAAAACTATCTATTAGATAATCATGGAAACGCTTACTGAAACCACGAGAATTTAGGGAAAGAATTTTGGAACTCATGAAGGGTGAGGGTTCTTAGTCTTTTTACAAGAACTGACCAGCATAGGCGAAGTTGATTTACGCGCAGGTGGACCATCCGTGAAGTCTAACCTGGCAGGCTTAGATTTGGGTGCAACTCGAGGAGGTGGATGACGGATAGGAATCTGTGATGGGCGCAGCGGAACTGTAGAGCCAGGATCCTCAGGAATCTCCACCGCAACAATAGCTTTATCAGAAGCAGTAGAACGTTGCGAATTAGCTGCAGCGACAAGCTGTAGATCAGACGAAGTAGGAGAGCCAGAAATGATTCTCGACGGAAGAGAAGGCTCTTGGGACAAAGGAATAGACAGGGACGGCGATTCAAGAGGCGAAAGGAGGAACTGAGACGATTGCCTAGTCTGTTATGACTGAGAGAACTCTGTAGACTGAGAAGACTGCGAGGGCTGTGCGGACAGTAGTGTAGCAGCTGACCCAAAGATTACTCGCCATTGGTTCGCAACCCTTGCAGGAAACAATGATATGTCATTTTTTCTATTGTTTTAGCTATTGTTTGGGGTCAGGGTTGCAAACCAATGGCGAGTTATCTTTGGTTCAGCTGCTACATCACCCTGTGCGGAGGGCTGCTTTGGGTTGTTCTGGGACAGCGATGAAGGCTGACCAGAAGATGGCGACGGGGATGATTGCGATGAGAGGAAAACACAGAAAGGTGTAAGAGGTACACCAGGAGAAGACTGCGAAGGAGGCTGTGAAGGAGAAGCATCAGGTAAAGACTGCGATAAAGGGATTAAAGTAGGCGGGCTATCGGAACAAGGCTCACCAGAAGGAGGCTGCGGGAGAGACTGTGATGGTCCGGACTCTGGAAGGGGAGCAGAAGCAGCATCATTATCACCAGTGTCAACTTTTTCAGGGCGCCGCCATCAAGATAACTTAAAATCAATGGCGTAGTGGCCGTACTCTTTGCAAACACTGCACTTGATTTCTTCTTTACAGTCACTGAAGGTGTGACCCAGTTGGTCACAGTTAAAGCAGTTAGGGCACACCGCGCGCCAGGGGGGCATCCAAAATGGAACACGCGTTGTTAGAATGAAGCTAACTGAATCGATTCCACCCTTCCGACGCTTCGGCAGGAAGCTTCTTAGAGTCAAACACGAGGGACAGGTTCCTACTTGCAGAAAGTACCATCTTCCCGATCATGTCCCAAAGGTGTGCCCTAACTGCTTTAACTGTGACCAACTGGGTCACACCTTCAGTGACTGTAAAGAAGAAATCAAGTGCAGTGTTTGCAAAGAGGACGGCCACTACGCCATTGATTTTAAGTTATATTGGTGGCGGCGCCCTGAAAAAGTTGACACTGGTGATAATGATGTTGCTTCTGCTCCCCTTCCAGAGTCCCGACCATCACGGTCTCTCCCGCAGCCTCCTTCTGGTGAGCCTTGTTCCGATGGCCCGCCTACTTTAATCCCTTTATCGCAGTCTTTACCTGATGCTTCTCCTTCACAGCCTTCTTCGCAGTCTTCTCCTGGTGTACCTCCTACACCTTTCTGTGTTTTCCTCTCATCGCAATCATCCCCGTCGCCATCTTCTGGTCAGCCTTCATCGCTGTCCCAGAACAACCCAAAGCAGCCCTCCGCACAGGGTGATGTAGCAGCTGAACCAAAGATAACTCGCCATTGGTTTGCAACCCTGACCCCAAACAATAGCTAAAACAATAGAAAAAATGACATATCATTGTTTCCTGCAAGGGTTGCGAACCAATGGCGAGTAATCTTTGGGTCAGCTGCTACCTTCATGAGTTCCAAAATTCTTTCCCTAAATTCTCGTAGTTTCAGTAAGCGTTTCCAAGATTATCTCATAGATAGTTTTAGGACGTTTTCTGTTCTCAGGAAACGCAGATTACTGATCCTGAGGTTTTCCGTGTTTTCTCTTGTGCCTGGCGTGGACCTTGTTTTTGGTCCCCTGCTGTAGGCAAACAAGGTGGTGTCCTTACTTGCCTTTCTGAATCTTTTTCCGGCAATGTCAGTCGCTGGAAAAGAGACACGTCGGGGACGGTTGTTAGCCTATTGTTCAAACTTGACGATCTAAGGATTAATTTAATTAATATTTATGCCCCGCCAACTTGGCCGAAAAGAAAGTATTTTCCAGAAGTTTTTTTGAATACTTCCTATCTTCTCACGTCTTAATAATTGCTGGTGATTATAATTGTTACAATCACAACCTTGGTAGGTTTGACGGGAACTTTGTGCCTGCTAAGCGCCTTACTGATTTTCGTTCAGGCTTTCTTTAATTGATGTCTGGCGCAAGCTTCATCCGAGATTGTGCCAGTGCACATGGTTTAATGCGGCTTACTTCTGGTAATCCCTCAGTTAGTCCTGAAATTTCCGAGCTCGAAAGTAAGCTTAAGGCTCTTACCTTGGAAGAGTTAGACAGTTGTAAAACAGTTCTAGAGTTTAGTGGCTTGCATGAGGAGGGAGAAAGACCCATGCGCTTTTTCTTTTAGCTTGAACGTGAACGCTTTGAGCGTAATACTATTTCCTTTATTCTTAATTCTGTTGTCTTAGAGGTGTTCTCGCTTAAAGAAATTGAACGTGCGCTTCTATTCAGATCTTTTCACTGATTAGCCTATTGACGCGGTTTTTAAACGGCGTTGTTTAGAATCCGTTGAAAAGTCCCTTTTACCCCCTCAACGCGCTTCGGGCGAGGGATCCAGTCTTAATACTGGGAAGTCATCGGGATCTGACGGACTATCAGTTGGGAGACATTGGGTCGCCTTTGACTTCGTGTTTCTAACCCGTGTTTCTCCCATGGCGAACTTTGTGGCTCGATGAAGGGTAGCGTCACCCTCCTTATTTTTGAGACGCGTGGTGATATTAAGCACTTAAAAAACTGGCGGCCCATCTCTCTTTTGAATGTGGACTATAAGATTATTTCTAAAGCGATCACTTCTTGTCTTTCCAAAGTTCTTGAATATATTGTCCAGCCTGATCAGACTTGCTCGGTTCCTGGCTGAAGGAGTTTTTCTAATGCTACTTTTTTGGCGTGGTTTTGTACTACATTCAACGGACGGATGAATCCGCAATCCTTTGACCGTGTCAACTGTTCCTTTCTCTTGCATCTTCTCCAGGTTTATAGTTTGGACCCGAGTTTTGCTGGTGGATCTCAACCTTTAAAATGGTGCCTTACTTTATGTCCTTTGTGTTGAGTTATTAGCGTCTTTTATTCGCCGTTGTCCAGGGGTTGAGGGGTTCCTATTCCCTTATTCTAGAGGGCGGCAAGCACATGTTCTCTGGTATGCCGATGACACTGCGACTGTACTCAAGGATCTTCGATCCTTGTCTAATCTTTTCAGCTGTGTTAATTTCTATGAAAGGGGAACCGGTGCCAAACTGAATCGCACCAAAACTGAAGCAATGTGGCTGGGGGGTCTGGAGGTTTCGTTTTGATGAGCCTTTGGGCTCACTTGGGTTAAGAAAATGAAAATCTTGGGGGTAGTGTTTAGCACCATCCCTACAGAGCATTTTAATTGGCAGCCTCAACTTGAGAAACGGGAGAAATCCCTTAATCTCTGGAAGTCGAGATCCCTTTCCCTTCCCGGTAAGGCTCTAATTATCAATACGAAGGCTCTAGTTATCAATACACTTGGTTTGAGGAAACTCTTTTACCTTGCCAGATTTCTTTCTCTTCCAAAACGGGTCAATTCGCGGGTTAATGCCTTGATCTGGCTCTTGCTATGGGGCTCAAAAATGGAGACCGTGTGTAGTAACAGTTGCTTTTTGAAATTGAAATTTTGCTGTCAATCTTGACAATCTTGTCTTAAAGGTCCAGGCTTTGAGATTGGCGGGGATGGCCTCCGTGCTTAATTCCCCTGATGATTCAGTTTTTTTCTATGCAAATAGTTTTTGGGGAGTCGCTTGTCCTTCCTGCGTCCCGAATGGTCTTCTTTACGCGATAACTCTTCTCCCAGCGCTTCTTCTCCAACTCCATTTTACGAGGCCTGTCTTGATACTCTATCCAGGGTGGGAGACAGTGCCCTAGTTTGTAAAACCATTTATGGAAAGCTCCTTTCAATCAACTCATCGCCGCCGATCTTGCCGCGTGAATGGTCCCAGGTCATTAGGCCAGGGCTCTCCCTCGATGGTCATTGGTCTCTAGTCCGGGACCCCTTCACTGAGAACTATAAGAACGATGTCATTTGGGTTGTTATACTCCGCGGCGTCAAGGTGCGTGTTTCCCTTTTCAACTGGGGTTGTATCTCATCCAGTCGCTGTGCCTCTTGTCCGCGACGAGAGACCATTGACCATTGTTTTTTAAATTGTCTAAGGGTTAAAAGAGTCTGGCCTCACTTTGCGCCAGTTCTCTCCCTGTTGCTTGGTAACCAGTTTTGAAGCAAACCTTTTAACGGTTTTTTTCTTCCGCTGGCCCTGTCTCGGTGCTAAGAGGGCTCGGCTCGCGCGCCATTTGACGAAATCCATTCTTTATGACGTTTGGACCACATTGGACCACAGGGCCACTTTCTGCAATGGCAAAGAAGACCGTGCTATCATCCGTTATGTGTGCTGTGATCTTAAGCAGAGAGTGTTCTTGGATTATAAATCTTTTTCTGAATCTCGCTTCCATGATGTTTGGGTCTTGAACGATTTTTGTGCCATGGTGAATGGATTTACGTCGTATCAATATTTAGAAGTACATCTGGGTCATGGATTCCATTTTTCCGTGCGCTGTTCGCGGTGTCCACAATCCAGGGATCTCTGCAGGGAACTTTGCTCTGCCCATGGACTCTGCTGTTAGGGCCTCAAGCCCTTGTGGCTAGCTGCCTACTACGGTTCCTAGTTTCTAGTGACTCTTTATGCTTTTTAATTTGTAAATGGCGCGCGTTTTTATTGTGAATAAAGGCTATTTTCATGAAAAAAAAAAAGGCGTCCATGGCAGCTAATTGAATGGGTGAAATGATTGTGCCAACACATCACGCATGCTGTTGGTGTTAGCATGTGTCACCTTTCTTTTACTGTCGTGCCGTAATTCTCGATATTAAAATTAGACAATCATGGTGCACGTATTGTCTGAGAAATGGAATAAATTGTATTTGCAACCTCCCCCACCCCCCCCCCCCCCCAAATTTCAGCCGTGTTGAAATTTTATGTCGAATCGAAATTGAATCGATGTTGAATAAGTTTGCCCACAGATAGCAAAGTTGTATGGACCAATAATAAGAAAAGAATGTTAACTTGAGAAGCTACACTAAATTCACCGAATTCACAAATAACGGCCAACCTAGTAAGTCGAGTTATTGGCCAATCATGACATCGAGGCGTTGTAGGATTAATAATACATTTTACGGAAACGGTGGAGGGTTGCGAGCGAAACCCACTGGATTACCTAATCTAGCATATAATACAGGATATTAATATTAATATTTAATTTCAAAGAGTTGGCGGACATGATAGACTACGTTGTGGAACCAAAAAATAGACTATAATTAGGTTAATTAATGATTTTGAGGTAGAAAGTAAACAAACAAAACTAACGAAACAAAGCAAAACAATAACACGGGGCAACTACAGTTAAACAGAAAGTCATTCTCGGGCTTAAGACGTAAGCGGATAATCTTTAAGGTCATTTCTAAAGCTTTTGAGAAAGGAATCATTTTTTAAATATATATATGTCAAGGTATTTTATTCCAATTATCGGCAAATCTAACACTGAATTTATCATAATTAGTTCTTGGCCGAAGTATAAACAGATTTTGGTTTGATCTTGAACGTGTACAGTATGGATCTATGTGCCTCTCTGATGTTCGTGAAACAGGTGTCACATAGTCATAAATATCAGGAAGCAATTTATTTCGATGTTTGTAAACAAGCTTTGGTAATTTAAAATGTGGTCAGTATACCTAATCTAGTAAACAGAATTCTGCTATGATCTTGCCAGCCTTATTGTGTGATAATCCATAGTACTGTTATGATCCAGTGAAAACTGCATTGTCGGAGTCGGAAGCAGAAGCGGAAGAATAAAACAATCACAATGCTCGATTCCAAGCATGGCCCTGTGTTTGTCGCCTTTAATTCTTTTACCCAGCTTTAGTTTGGATCGCTTAACCATTTATAATTGAAGACACATTTGCCCATTGCTAATTGAATTGAAAATGAAGAGAGAAACCAAACTATTTACACGGTGCAAAACACTGAGCCTCTTTACAACAAACGCACGTGCACGTGGCGAAAAACCCCACAGCTTGGTGCGATGCGCATGAAATTGAGGTGAAGATACAGTTTCGCGTCATGTACGCCTTCTTGTTTTATACCTAGAAATTGTCTCACCGTGATCGGTTATCGCTTGGTATTTGTCATGAATGGCCAATTTTGATGGGGCGTAAACAATCAAGTACTTTTTAAGGACCTCAAACGAAGTCAAGGACTTTTCAAGACCGGTACTAAAATTCAAGACCGTAACCGAATTTCTCCCACTTCCAAAGGTCGCTCCCTTCGCAGTCTTAAGCACGTGAAAAGTCGATAATTTTGCTAGCATCATGCCAAAACTCATCGCATTTACACGGCTCTGCAACCTCAAAGTTCTGTTCGATTTGCAAGCTTCGCTCAGGTTTTTGCCATCGCCATATGATCGGGACAGAAATCGTGGATCATAGGAATTTGATCAAAATCAAATTAACCAATCAAAAAGCGCAGATTTATAATTTTGTCCCTCTTGGGGGGAATCTGAGCCTTTTGATTGGTTAATTTGATTTTGATCAAATTCCAATGATCGACCACTTCTGTCCCGATCATATGGCCATGGCAAAAACCTGAGCGAAGCTTGATAATCGAGCAGGATTTTGAGGTTGCAGAGCCGTGTAAATGCGATGACTTTTGGCATGAACTGAACACTAACTACTGTGAGAAAATAAAATAAATAAAATTGTCTCTCATTAGGGCTAAAGAGTTCCTAAAAATAGTAACAACAATAAGAGCAAGGTGACACACGCTAACACCAACCCGGTGTGGCCAACACATGTGTCACCTTGCTTTTATTGTTGTTCTAAAGATAGTCTTTGAGCTGGGGGCCGTCGGTTCCGCTGCGGATAGCGGCGAGGTTCAGCACTCTCACTGACATGACTACGTGGTAATGAGTGGGCTAGGATGCCGTCATCAGGCTCGCGTGCTGTAACTTGGACGTCGGGCTGCAACTTCTTAAAAAAGGATGAGTTTCCGGTAATCTTCCTCCCTTCGCTCGCAGCAGTAACCATCGTGCCCTTGCCGTTCATGCCAGGTTTGGGGTTATAGGGGGTTCCGGAGATGCTGCGCGAGGAGTTACGCCTGACTAGGACCTTGTCCCCGGTTGCGATATTGCTCGGATTCACGTACACACTACGGTCAGCATACGTTTTCATCTTTGCCTTAGGCAGCTGGTCACGGTGCTTAATGGAGGCTGGGTCTCCTGAACGGCTGGTCACATTGGGAAGTCACTTTGATACGCTTTGGTCTGTTGAATAACACGGTGGCTGGTGGCTTGCCTGTTGAAGAATGTGGGATCGCTCTGTAGTTACGGAGCATATCGTGTAACTCGTGTTTCCAGGGGCGGTGCTCCACAATAGCCGCTTCAATCGTCTTCTTGATTGTGCGCATGAACCGTACTACTCCTCCGTTCGCTTAAGGCCATTTGAGGGTTATCTTTCGGTGGTCAAATCCCGAGTTCTTCGCAAAGGACTTAAGCGCCTTCTCGTTGAACGGTGGGCCGTTGTCGGTACGCACTTGAGCTGGTACGCCAAACTCTACGAATATCTTGTGGAGACGTGGCATGACAACCGGTGCAGACACTGAAGGTATGAACTCCACAATAGGGTAGGTGTCCTACATCCGACAATTCCTTAAAATCAGCAAAAATCTGATGCCAGGGTTCCTCTGGCAGTGGTGACATGTTGAGTGGATCGCGCTTGGTTTCTAAGGTTGTCGCTTGACACGCAAGGCATGCGTTACCGTTGATACCCAGAAACCATACTTTTTCCGGCAGGAGTGACTTTGCTTTGTCTTGATTCTGCTGTTTTGTCGGCTGGAAAAACTGTACTTGCTTTGAATTGGGAATGTTTGTTTTTGTGTGTTTTTAGGCCACCCCCCTCCCCTCGCCCCTTTTTTTTTGTTCGTTTACCGTTGAATGCATTTCCTGATATTGGGTTGGTTGATCGGATTGAAGAAAAAAAAAAGACCAAAAAAAAATTCACAAGTACTCTCGGATTAGGAGGTCTGGTACCCCTGCGTTATTGCTTTGGAGCCTGGAAACAGCAAGACCTAAAATCAATATTGTGGAAAAGTCGGTTGATGACGAATGACGTCAAAAGTTAATATCTACATATTTGGGTGAACTAAATGCACAATATTCTGTAAAAAAATAGTTATGTCGTAGAGTTAGAGTTAAGTTTCCAAAATCCTTAGCCAACATTCCTAAAAGCTAACCTTAGGCCTAAAGTTAGCTTTTATGCATGTTTAGGATACTTTCTGTATTTCTGAATTCAGTATTTAGGCCTTCCAAAATCTTGAATTCCGGATTTTGGAAACTTAACTCTAACTCTTATGTCATAATTCTATAAAAATAACTCTATTGCTAGTCAACCTCCGGAAAAACGTTTCTTAATAACATTTAAGAAATTTTGTAAAAACAGTTACTAAATACACGGTTAAAAAATACACGACGTTTCGACGTGCTCGAACGTCGTTTTCAAGTAAAAAAAAGAGTATGAATATTCTATAAATACAAAGAAAAAAAAAAGAAAAAACAATAGTTCATTAATTAAGAAAAAAGTTAGCATAAAAATATGCTACAAGCTAAACAAAAAGTTAAGCATTGATGGAGTCACTCTTAGTGTCAAGGCAAGGCCTCAGTTATTTGATAAATAGCATTTCGTAAACGAGACCGTCAAGTTTCCCGTGGCACTTTTTACCTACCGATAGCTGAATACTAAGTTTTTTTTCGCATTTTTTTATAGATACTAGTTGTTGATACATGAAAACTACCAACCTTTTTTCCTTTGGTGTAAATTCTCCTCTCTCCCCTGGTGAAAGGTAGCCTCCCCTTCCCCCTCTTTCAACATTGGAAACAAGTAAACATACACGAACATATGCATTGGGTATATTTACTATTGTTTTGCAACATTTGGGTAGAGGGGGGTGACTACCGATGAAAAAATTGTTTTCCTTCAAATTCAAAATACTACTGTTATTTCGAAAGCGTTAGTTTTGGTAAATTGCCTCAACACATTTGTCCGTGTCCCAAGCACTATCCCAGTAAATATGTTATCACAACAGCCGAAAGAGATGGAAGAGGCTAATCGAGTTCGAAAAAAAGTTGCAACCAGCGACAAATCCCGCTTGCGCAGACGTTACATGTGACATCAACATAGAAAAACAAATATTCTGGAAATAAAAGCAACAGAAGTACTAAGCCAAACAGGCCAAAGTCCTCCTCTCAAACCACCCAAAAGAACCAAGTGCCCGCGGGGCTGGCTGGCACAAAGAAATAACTGACGAAATGAGGAAGCTACGTATACGTGTAAAAGAGACTCCGGCCCCCAATTAGGTATGGATGAATGTATGAATAATATCACAATCCATTGAAGTAGGAAGGCTGGAAACCTTTGCCTCTGATTGGAAGTTGCTAAAAAAACGACAAAAATACCTGAAATTCGTGTGGCAAGGCAAACTATTTCGGGACACCTCTTTGCCAAATGGTCTTGAGAGTGCACCTAGATTATTTACTAAACTTCTTTAACGTGTCTATACAGTGCTTAGCCAGCAAGGGCACTTGCCAGACTTTGAACAAAATGCCTATTTCAACGGATGGTTTTGCTGTACGCGAAGCAACGTTGGTACTTATACCAACCCAAATACTTTTTTCCTTGGTTGTGTTATCAAGTCAATAACTAAGGGGATCAAACTCACTGACATCAAAGCAAAGAATCTTAAAAATTAGTGCCACTCATATATAAGCATTGTATTCGCAACTGTTGAAAGTAGAGAAATTTATTTTATCAAACGAGTTGATAAAGGTCGAATGGCCACCGTGAAAGATTTCCAAATCTTTCACGGTGGCCATTCGACCTTTATCAACTCGTTTGATAAAATAAATTTCTGTTTCAATCTCCCACCGACGCAGCACCACAGTTTCTCTAGAAACTCAAATTTTTGTTGAAAGTAGAGGTCGCATGTGCTTAGTAGGGCCCTCTAGGGCCTTGTTTTCGGTCCTAGGGGGAATCTGAGGGCATGCCCCCACTCCCACAAATTAGAAGTCGTGGAAACGTATTATCCTGCATCTTTAGATGAAAGATACTAGCATATCCCGCCATACCAAAACACTGTTTGAGTCTCACTTTACTAAGAGTTTAAGAAGGTAATTGCAATTTTGAAGGATAAAGTCCTTGCCATTAGTCTGGGCCATTCATGTATATGTAGGTAATTAATGACAAGTATGGAAAGGCTCTGATTACCTCCATAAATCTAACACGTTCCGCATCAGACTTTTTCGTGATGTTGTGCCTTTCTTGAATTGAAATCAAACCTTCATTGTCTAGTTCAGTAATCGTGGATTAAATTAATTGTGCCAACCGAAACAAAGAATAATCAACACCACAGTGACTGTTTCTCCATTTCAAAATAGCGTTTATATCATTAATCTTTAGGCCTATAAAACATTATACTAAGTATTTTGTCACTATCACACAGTACTGTCAAAATAACGTATTCCCCAGATTTAACCCAGCAGGTTATAAACAACAAAAAGCTATGAAAAAACAAAAACGAATGCAACAACCCCAAATATTGCCTTTAAACTCTAAATATCTTTTGTTTTGCAACAATCTGACACCTTATTCATACAGTTGTCCTTTTTCTTGAAATGAAATCAAACCCTTACTAACTCCGGGGTTTAGTCGTTGGTGTAGTAGATAACTACACTTCTTCTCCTTTTAAAAATATGCTTATAACTTAAACATCCACTAACGGTCTGTACTAATTTTGTCACTATAACGCAATACTGTGGCACAATAACGTATTCCCCAGATTTAACCCAGCAGGTTATGGACGTTATGGGCAAAGATTACAAGTGCGTAACTGATAAAGCTGTTGAAATTCCTCTCAAGCGAATATATTAATTTTCTGTTTGACAGTAAATACGTTTGCATTTAAAAATAAACTTGCACTCGACCCAACGACAGTAAATCACTGCTTTCTGTTTTTTGAGGTCACAGCTTGTTCCTTGCGGAGATCAAAGTCGTGCTGTTAGGAAACAAAAGGAAATTAAATTAGTCTGGCTAAAATACAAATAGAAAGACAAAATACTGATACACTACTACCACTACCAGTACCGCTACTGCTACTCCTCCTCCTCCTCCTCTCCTGCTCCTCCTCCTCTCCTCCTCCTCCTACTCCCCCTCCTCCTCCAGCTCCACCTTCTACTCCTCCTCCTCCTTCTCCTTCCTTCTCCTATTACTCCTTCTCTTCCTCCTCCTCTTCCTACTACTTCTCCTCCTCCTCCTCATCCTATTCCCTCTCCTCCTCCTCCTCCTCCTTCTCCTCCTCCTTCTACTCCTACTCATCCACCTACTCCCTTTCGTCCGCTTCTTACCCCCACTCCCTCTCCTTCTCCTCTTCCTCCTACTACTACCACTCCTCCTTCTCCTTCTCTTCCTCCTCCTCTTCCTACTACTTCTCCTCCTCCTCCTCATCCTATTCCCTCTCCTCCTCCTCCTCCTCCTCCTTCTCCTCCTCCTTCTACTCCTACTCATCCACCTACTCCCTTTCCTCCGCTTCTTACCCCTACTCCCTCTCCTTCTCCTCTTCCTCCTACTACTACCACTCCTCCTCTTCCTCATCCTACTCCCTCTCCTCCTCCTCCTTCTCCTCTTCCTCCTACTACTACTACTCTTCCTCCTCCTTTTCGTCCTCCTCCTACTACTACTACTCCTTCTCCCTCTCCTCCTTCTACTACCCCTACTCCCTCTCCTCCACCTCCTTCTCCCTCTCCTCCTTCTACTACTCCTACTCCCTCTCCTACACCTCCTCCTCCCTCTCCTCCTCCTCCTCTTACTACTACTACTACCCCTCCTCCTCCTTCTACTTCTTCTCCTTCTCCTCCTCCTCATACAATGATTTGCAATGATTTGCTATTAGTCTCTCCCCATACGGGGCTTTTCAGGACTATTTTTGCAATACTTTGTGGGGGACTTTAGCCAGACTGCTTGTTACGCAGTTTACAATTGATTTTTTTTTTAGGGAAGTGAAAGATGCCCCCATCCAGAAAGGTTAGACCACAACAACGGGGACTTCGTCCCCTACTCTTATCGAACAGTGAGTGGGTTCTTTAACGTCCCATACTATTTAATTTCCAACAAGGGTTATGAGACGGGACCTCCGGTTTACAGTCCTTATCCGAGAAGACTTGAAAGTCTAACCATTTGCAGATGTAATTACAAAGGCAGCACATTCTCCTCAGTTATTTTAAGACCCTGAGTGGTGGTCCGGCCGGAGTCGAACTCACGACCTCCCGCATGACAGCCCGATGCTCAATCAACTGAGCCACCGGTGCACGGTCCTCCTACTCTTCCTCATCCTCCTCTTTTTACTATTACTCCACCTCCTTCTCCTCCTCGTTCTTCTCCTCCTCCTACTCCTTCTCCTCCTCTTCCTCTTCCTTTTACTACTACTCCTCCTCCTCCTACACCCGCTCCCTGCTCCCACTACTACTATTACTACTACTACTACTACTACTACTACCACCACCACCACCACCACCACCACAAGAATGATACCAAACGCGCATCGTCAACTTTCATAGGGTTAAACATCGGATTTCATGTATTTGGCGGATTTCAAGGAAATAAGCTTTAATACAACTCTTATATTGCAAACGGAAAAGACGGATTTTGCGGATCTATAATAATGATAATAATAATCATCATCATCACAATCATAATATTAAGGCTTCGTAGCAGCATGAAATAGGATATTGCTTTGATGAACCACACAATATTTTTGAAGTTCATTTTTTAATAAAAACAATACATGTTTCGGATGAGACATGATCCATCGTCAGTTGTACAGTAAGAAATAAAATGAAATATGCAATAAGTAGTATAACAAAGTGAGATATTAACGAGAATAATTAAGGGTGAAGACGCGAAACAAAAAAAGTGAAACTATTTAAGCTAAGATGGAGAATAATAGTACGGAAGGGATAAATTAAGATGTTTGACCTGACTGCTCCCAAAGGATGTGCATGGCTTCCTTGATTTTTAATTGGACGTTTGTGGACACAGAGTCGAGAATTTTGAAACAATCTTCTGAACAAAGAGCGCGACAATTTTCAGAACTTGTCAGGTGTTTAAAGATGTGGGAATGTTTGTCAGAGGAGATATGTTCACGGATGCGAGAGGCGAAGTGTCTGTTGGTTTCACCAACATAACAGGCACTACAGCTTGCACATGGGTAAAGTCTGCTACGAACCTAGAGGGCTGTATGGGATGCCAGTCCATCGTAGGGTTAACCCCAGCATTAAATTCGCCCGTACCCTTTTATACACCTGGGTGGAGAGGGGACCACGAGAGTAAAGAGTCTTGCCCAAGAACACAACACAGTGACCCCGGCCAGGACCCCAACACGGACCACTCCATCCGGAATGGAGCACACTAACCATGAGGCCACCTCGCCTCCCCCACGACCTGTATATATAACTCATAAATGACTAGCCATCGTAAATCCGTGTGTCTTCATTTATCCGTCTCATATTAATTAATCTAATTCTTAGCTTAAAGAAAGCAACTAAAAAAGCCACTAAAAGATCACATGCAGGACACAATGGAATGCTGAAGTTTTGGTGGACGAAAAAGAACACTCAGTTGGAAAAAAAATGAAACAAAATTGAAATTTTGGAAATGTGATAGAAAAAGAAGAAAAAGAAATGGGAAAAATAGAAAAAACGTTCTGTCAGGCACGTCACAATGCAACAGAGGGAGAGTCAGCGACCGAGAGTTAAAGATCTGTTAGACAGGGATGACGACCAGAACTGATGATAGAGGCAAATAAAGTAAGATGTCACAGCTGATTGATGGAACATTTTCGAATGAGGCGAATGTGGAGGAAAATCGAACGGCAAATAAATACAATCTTTGTGGCGTTCAAAATACGGGAAGGAAGACTTGGATTCAAAGTTGAGAATATTCCGATAGTAACTGGATGTCTTGGCGGCTGGATGAAACGAATACGGAATTAAGTGAGGACAGCGATCAGGAACGAAGAGAAAAAGAAAGGATTAAAATTAGCAATGAATTGTTTAAGGCAGTGCTTTATAAAAGTGAGTCAATCGTGAGAAAAAAAATATTGTGATTGATCCAGCCAGGCTAATAGTTTTATCAATGCTGCTGCAAATGTACAGGGCTAAGCATCTTTGATAACCTTAATTAGCACCCTGTTGGAAAGTGCCTCTCGACATCGCTCAATAACTTTAAATGTGAACGATTGAAGTGGTACATCAGAATGAGAGGTGGATAAAGGCAATAAGTGAGTAAGCCTTAAGCCCGTAAACAATTGTACATAGGTTCAATGATGCTGAAGACAATAAAATTAACCATCACGATCGCGATAACGATCACGATCACGATCACAATCCATCCTTTATTCCTTTGAAGTCATTTTTCTGGTTCACGTCGTACACCCTCTATAGCTCTAGTCTTTCCTTCGCAGCCGTTCTTTGTGCGGTCACGCAACGCTCCTCCCCACACAAACATGTTTGGGAGGAGCGTTGCGTGACCACACAAAGAACGGCTGCGGAGGAGACTATTGTTGGTTTTCACTCACGCGATCAACAGCCATGTTTTTCAACGAAAACAAAAGAAACCGTTTGCATAATAATGTAGTTCAATTCCCAGAGGATTGGGTCGGGACACAAATATGGCCGCCGTTTAATCAAAAAGAAGCTCGACGGTTCATCGAGTGGCTAATTCAGTCCTTCTAGTATCTTGATTACTCTTTAGCCACTACTGAAGATTCTCGCTAAACAGTGAAAGGCCACTGCCACCAATTTCCGGTTGAAGAGCCAAGTAATTAAACCGCGTGCAAAATATAATAGGGCCGGGAATGGGGATTGAGACACCTACCTTAGAAATAGCATCACCAGCACACAGCTGTCGCATATTTGACGAGTTGATCTGCGGTTAAAAACAAATATTTTAGTTCAAGGAAGTACCTAAAAGAATTATTTTTATTCCAGTGTTTTAAATATTCTCCCAGACTGGTTAATGGACAGAGAATCCCTCTATAATTTTGCTAAAAAAACAAAACCGGCTTGATCCCAGTTGCTTAAGGGTGCAATGGTTTTTTTCCCTTCTTTTGCATTGTGAAGTTGGTTTCCCACCCTCTTGATATAAGGACAGAAAAGAATCGTTGAGTCAGCTGGATGCGGTTTGTTCGGTATAGTTACAAACACGTACAAAGAAAAATGGAATCACTTCATTGCACTTGCTAGTTACTGATATACGATTAGTGTTGAATTAGAGGAAAATCAAAACGTCTGCTGCCAGGACGTGGTTTTATCTTTCTTCAATCATTTTTCTGTGTGGCCTTATAGCAAACTGTTTGCGGTCAGCGATAACTGACATTGACCAAAGGACCCTTTCATACCCTTGTCACCCACGGGTAAATTCAGCAAGCATTTCAACCATGGTACGGTAATTACCTTTGTCCACTAACGACAAGAGTGAAACGCTGGCAGTTATCTCTGTTGGAATGACTTGATGAGCAGTTGGATGAAAGACAACAGTAATAATATCCAGCATCACTGTATTCTAAGTCCGATACCGTCAAGATGTAAGACTCGTCATTTCCACTTTTCTTCATTCCGTACTTTTCATCTGATCCATCTGTTCAAGAAGACAGTGAAAGGACTAATTTAAAAGCACTCTTTTGAACAGTTGTTTCATGCAAACGAGAAAGTACTTGTGAAGGTCGAGTTAAGGTGCACGATGGAAGCTTGGAAAGCAGAGAAAAAACTGAGTGTTCTTAACTGTAAAAACTTCGCAAAGACATTGGTGGCGATGATAAGACAACAGCAAGCGCGTTGATTCAGTTGAAGTTACAAATCATCTCGGACTAGAGTGCCCAAGTTGAAATTTCATCATGGACTGGATCTAAGATCTTTAGGATTCCTTTAAAACGATGGTTTGATTGGCATATCATCCATTTTCACCCATGCAACAGAACATGTAATGTCCTTTTACCACTTAGTTTATCAAGTAGTGTAACGTATAAACATCACCCTTACTTATACACTTGGAAGGTATTATGGAGTCCTTCTTAAATGCTTCCGCTTGCCATTGAACTTCCAATGGAAATCCTCCAGCTCTGCACTCAAACGACACTTGTTGTCCCTTTTTCTTGTCAACCTTGAGTTCCTCCAAGGCTTTATCAATCCACGGAGCAACTAGCCAAAGAATCAAAACTATGAGCATTTGTGACGCTTCTATTTGATTAAAAGTAACTTAAGTTTGGTTTTTCCTAGCAAGGCAAGCATAAAAACAAGCAACATGCACACGAGAATTCAATAGCGTTTTGATCATTCGTATCCAAGTACTTTTGCTTAGAACAATAATTAACAACAATTTGAGTTAAGTGAATCATTAAAGACCCGGAGATCCCAGCTTAAACACCCGCTCTGACCACTCGTTGAATTTGATCCTGCTGTCCCTGGTTCAACTTCTCGCCTGTACTAATAATAGCCACCTTGTTTGCCTCCAGCCCGTTGGGATTCTTAACAGTTGTTGTTTTAGTTTAGTTGATCCCTGAGAAGCTCCTATGGGGAGAGGTCAATATTCCATTTTCGAAATATCAAATATTCAGCTTGATAGTGAGGCAGTAAGGAAAAAAAACAATACAAACACGTTGTCCTTAGAAATGTTGTGGGGAGAGGAGGGGAAATATTTTGCGACTGCAGTAGGTTTGGACACGCAATTAATTCCTATCGGAAATAGATTTCACAATTTTTTCCAGTATTACGTCAACATCCATTTATTATTTATATGTACATAGACGCAATGCAATGTAAACTCACATTGTACCTGAAGAAGGCTGGTTTGGTCAGCCGAAATATAGTACACCAGTAAAATCAAATCTACGTTGTATCGACTCTTGCTTAAAATATTTAGCTTCTCAACTTATAATTACGCCGATCACATCAAGCCGCTTATCCAACGTACACCGACAGGAAGATTGTCCACGGTTGCCTGCTTCAAAACTCATGTATGTAAGGCCTGAACGAGCTCGACAACCCATTGCAGATACGTCGGGAGTTTCTTCTATTTGTTTACAAAGGACAGCGACCAACACAAACGTTTCGGCTACTTTAGTCACAATGCACATATGAACAGTCATATAAGGATATTTTTCTAGGCCTCTTTCCGAAATCCGCTCCTGAACTCTAAGATGAAAGTGTGAGAGAACTGACTACTCACCCGTGATCATTGCGACATCTGTCACGTTATACTTCAGGACGTTGCGTAGAAGCACTTCAAGAACACAGGTGTAACTACCTCCGTCTTTTGTACCAGCGTCCTTGATAACTAACGGTGCCAAAAAATCCTCAGGACTACTTGGATCTGGACATCGCATAACTTGCAATAACATTTCATTCTTGAACCACGATATTTTCTTGAGGTCCTTTCTTCCAGTGTTTGTTAAGTTGCACGTCATCGTGACATTTTGTCCATGTTGCAAAACTCCAGGCTTCGTGACATGAACTCGGGGAAGTTCGTCAGCTATAAAAAGCATGAAATGTTAAAGACCTGCAGGCTCCAGTTGTTGAAAGAGTGGATAGAGCTTACCATAACAACAACAACAACAACAACAACAAACTTAATACAAGTCCATAAAGTTACAGACAGAGACTACTTGCAAATAGCACGCCGGGCTAATCAGGGCAGAAAGTACGAAGACATGTCACCAATCTATGTAATATTCTTGTTGAGGGAAAGATGGAATTAATCGCAGAAGCTATAAAGATAATGAGAGTTGGGGAAAATGAGGGCTGGAGATTTGTATTCTATTCATCTCATCTATTAGCGTATTCATATCATCACAACAGCCTTGTTCTAAACATTTGCCCATGTAATAGAAAAACTAATGTCCAGTGCCAACGCAGCTCTTATCTGCTGATTAGATATGTGGATAGAGCTGAGCATCTTTGGAACCTCCAGAGTGTACTACTCACAGATCAGCGCCTAAAATGATTCAGTTCACAGTTTAAGTTCTGCGCTTTTGATAAAAATGTGGACTCCGACGTTCGTATGCTTTATTTATCGTCAAGTTTTAATTTGCGTATTTGTTGAACGTCTTATGTTTAGTAGAGTTGTTTCAGCTTAATAGACTGATTGTTAGGTAGTTTCGAAACTAGGAAATTGATGGGTCATAGCTTTTTTTAAACCTTATAATGGGAAAAGGGAGGGTCATGAAAAATATAGTAGATAAAAGATGGAGTGTCACCAAAAATTCTGCTTATAGAAGTCACTGGACTTGCAGCAATATCAGGAGATTTATAACGTCGCAATAATACTCACATGTGATCACATTAAAAGTGAATCCATGCTTCCTTGGGGAAGAGTCACCGACTGCAAAAGCATGACACTCATACCTTCCCAGCGATCCGACTTGACTGTCATCTTCCTCGGTAACATTTTTAATGAACATTGTAACAAAAAGCTTCTTCAATTGCTTTCCACCTGCAAAAAACGTTCGTATGCAAATTGCAGCAAAATATTGGACTTCCGTCATCGGAAATAAGATAGATAGCTCTTGGTATCCACCAACATGGACCGCGACAGAACCTGCTAAATTTCGGCTCAGTTCTTTAGTTTTCTAATCTACTCTAAAATGTTCTTACACAAAAATTCGCTGTTCTCCCCACACAATTTAACGTTACCATTATCACTATCGTTATCGTTATCGTTACCGTTACCGTCATCGCGATCGTGATCATCATCGCCATCATTGTTATTATTTTAATCATTACTATTCTGTGATTCTCTTTTAGTTCTCTGATATCCTTCCGGATCTTCTCATCAGTCATGTCTCAGTAGCTTCCAGCAGCTTCTGCAATGCGTGAGCAGTACCGAGAATGGCCGACAATTGTGCCCTTCCAAAGATGTCAGGTAAATCTAATCATACCACTGAGGTCTTTGCAATGTTCGGGATGTTTAAGTGTACCAATCACGATGGGTATCACTAACACTTTCGGGGCTCTACAAAAGCTATTAATTTCGAATGCTAGGTCCTGATACCTTTCCACCTTCTCCTCCTCAGTCGTAATGTTGTTCTGGGGCCCGTTTCTCAAAAGTCCCGAAACTTTACGGGTCGTTTTCGGGTGTCACAATTCCCTTTGTATCTCAAGAACGGAGAGGATTTAATTCGTCAAACTTTACAGTTATTTTTCTTTTTGTTGCCTTGAAAACATGTTTAAAAAATCGGCTTTCTAAAACTAGCGGTTGGCAATTTCACAAATAGCTTTTCGGGCCCGAAAAGTTTTCGGGACTTTCAAGAAACGAGCCCCTGGTCCGCTGACACCGCTATGTCTTTAAGTGTCGACCCCCGTGTGTCTTTCTGGGCTGTCTCGGTGTTTTAAAAACCATTGTGGTCTGTATGCTGCTCAACCGGTCCTCATGACTTCAAATGGACAGCACCTTACGCAAAATGTTTGCTGTATCTAGTAATGCCGACTTCCGCAGACTCCCGATTTTAAGCTCACTGACTTGGGTAACAGGGCAATGTTGGTGGTATTGATTCAAATGCCCCTATCACTACATGGATAACTGCTGTCTTTCTGTTCCACATCCATTTCCATATCCAGTCTCAGTTCTGCATAGTTTTCGATTTTCTCAAACTCTGTTTTCACTGTGTGACTGTCACCTGGCACCGAAGCAACCATGCAAACATTGATTTCCCCACTCCCTTGTCCATTCACAAGGGTAATGTCCGGCTTGGAATGTTCAATTCTCTGAATGTTGAAGTCCCAGAGAATGTTAACTTGATCATTCTCTAGGACACACTCTAGCACATGTTGGTAGTCCACCTCCCAATTACATGACACCGACCATACTTCTTACAAAGATTGCAGTGAAAATGCATTCATACCATGTCGTGTCGCCGCTTATAATCTGTGCCACCATTTTGCATGCACTTACAATTTGTGTGTAAAATTCTCAACTCTTTCTCCTCAAAGGCGTCAGATATCAGAGCATTCTTGATGATAGATGATACTTTTCACCGAGTTCGGACTAAATACGTGATCATGGGGCGTGATTGATAAACTCTCGGTTTTCCTCTTTTAAGAGAGATGAGCCACTTCCGAGAGACTCCGCTCTTAAGGTCTTCGTTTCTCTGCGGAACTGGTCATGTAGAGGCATCTTTTCAACCAGGGTAGCCTTCTCCACTTCTATACTTTCCTTGTTGTCAGTTTTGTTTTCAGTTGCACTCCCATCTGAACCCACCCTACGTTTTCGGCTCGTAAGTAACGCTATAATATATGTATGCTTAGTCAGCGAACACTGCATAGCGTCGAACTTCGCTTATTTCACTTCCTCCTACAAGCACGGGCTGACTCTCACGTAACGAGCCGTCTTCAGTTACCAAAAAGTCGATCCGACTCAGTTTGTGTATGTTTGAAAACCCTCTACGTGCCACATACTGCAGAAGTGTTTCATCACTGGTTGATAGATAAAGTTCTTCTTTCCCTTGTAATACAATCTTCGATGCTCGTCAAACCCCTCCCTTAATGCGGGACACATAAAACCGGCTCACATGAGCTTTGGGACGCTGTGCACGATACGCAGTCACGATTTTTTTAGTTCTTATGTCTGGATCATCTAGTTCCTAATTTCTGTTCAAGTTGACAACTGCGACACTGTATCTAACAACGGCCACAGCCCAACAATTAATACCCTTTTGGGATGATTTTGGTCTTCAAAAGACTGACGTCTTAGCCTCTTCACATACTCCTGCCTTCATTCACTCATTTAAGACATCATCCAAGACATAAAGGGACACTTCGTGTTGGATGTCAAAATTGGGCGTGCATCTAATTAGGTGCATTTCTGGACATAATACTGCATATGTGAATTGTCTGGACCATTCCTTAAACAATTCAGATCATCCATGAAATACAAATGATTGATTCCTTGGCCTTCTTTCCCAAGGTGATATCATATCCCAGACTCTCGCAATGTCTGGTTCAATATCATCATCATCATCATCATCATCATCATCATCATCATCATTATTATTATTATTATTATTATTATGGGATTCTTTCCAGCTTTCAATTCTTGCTGGGTGTTCTATGCCATGTCTTAGCTCCTTCCCGCAGCTCCAACTTCCTGAGGTTGAATTCGGGCGATTACATGTTTATGATTCCTGTTGTTGCTGTCTTATTTCATCAGTGATCCGTGTTGATGTAGCCTTGGTTGTTTTCTCAACGTGTGCGAGTTTATCCCGTAGATTTTGTGCCGTTTTATTCAAGTGCTGGTAACCCATGCTGTTCCAGTAGTTCAGCGTTAAATTCATTATCCCGTCTTTCCGGCCATTCTCTTTTCTAGGAAAGTTTTCGGATTGATGAAGGTCTGTCGCTTTCTTTTTACATTGCATAAGATCGATACATAATTTCTCCGTCCATCTTGTTCTACCAAGTTGGATTCTTTCCTCACTCATTTTGCAACTAAATTCGTTTCTTGATACACTTTAA
>OX421448.1:51074698-51082198 GCA_949126865.1 Montipora capitata | reverse complement strand
TGACTTTTATCTATCAAGGGCGAAGAGCAACTCAACTGAACTGAGCAAATACATTTGGCAATTTAAGGACAGCAACACCGATTATACGATCTTGCGGAAAATTCTCTGCCGCGCCTCGCACTACACAAACGTGACAAAATGTTGTAATTTATGCATAGCTGAAAAGTATTACATCATATGCCAACCGCAATCAGCATAAATAGGAACTTGCAACACGAACAGTCATGTATGACTCAAAAGCTGTAAACTTCATTGAATAAAATCACTCTTAATTATACACTGATGAGTGCACGAAACAGATCTGTACGGTGAAACAGATCTGTATGGAAACCAGAGGCAAAAGTATAATCGTGTCCTAGTTATTCATTTATATATAATATATATAAAACTTCAGGTGAGTTCCACACTGATGAATCCAGTGTCATTCTTTTTACTTTCGTTTTTAAATGACATTTGGTGAGATGGCGAAACCACCAAATGTCATTTAAAAACGAAAGTAAAGAGAATGACACCGAACTGAGCAAACATCTAAAAGATGGCAGCTAAAAGATCAAAAGAAAGACTTCGCAATCTCCTGGAAAATTCTCGCCAAGGCCAAATCTTACAGCAACCTTACTAAACGATGTAATCTATGTAGTACCGAGAAATTCTATATTCTATATAAACCGGACATGGCAACGCTCAACAAACGTAATGAACTCGTATCAACTTGCAGGCACAAGCGAAATTTTCTCCTTAGATTCAATCGCATCCTCAAGAACCAATCATAAATTTACAAATGCTTTTTTGCTATTGTTTTCAAGTTTGAATCGTGTAACGATCACGCTGCTGATGTATATAAACCTCAGCGATGCTACAGTGTACCTAGACCTAGACCACAACTCAGACGTAACAAATCTTCGACAGTAGGAGATTCTCAATTGTCGCTTTTAGCTTATTACCCAAAGGACTGCTTAACATAAAAAATGAATTGTCAGCACTATTGTGTATTCAAGATCAATCTCTTATTAACCGTTCAACAAAATTGAACCAACAAAATGAGAGCTATTGTCTATCAAGAGAAAAGCTATTGATATCAGGAGACATTGAATTGAACCAAAGCCCTGTTTCTCATGGAACAAGTACGCATACAGTACTGAAAAATCCTTCTATGGTACTGTTGCAGGCTCGATTAGCTCAGGAAGGATTGAAGGCAATAGAGTGTACCACAGATGGTTCATGCTTCTTTTCTTCTGTTGTCCACCAGTTGTATCATGATCTTTCCTATGACATGAACATCGTGCTGCTGGAGTTGAATACATCAGAAACAACCGTCAAAGGATTATTGGACCCCTTACAAAGCAACTTAGAATACTAGGAGGCAGTGTGGCCCAGTGGTTAGGGCGCTTGCCTTGAGATCCTGAGATCCCGGGTTCAAGACCCGCTCTGACCACTCGTTGAATTTGATCCTGGTAGTCCCTGGCTCAACTTCACAGCTGCACTTGTAAATAGCCAACTGGTTTGCCTCTGGCCAGTTGGGATTCTTAGCAGTTGTTGTTGTTCTGTTCTGTCGTTTCGTGGTGTTTCATTGGTCCTGAAAAGCCCCTATGGGCAGCGGTCAATTAAGTATGTATTGTATTGTAATGTTGTAGGAGACAAATCCATAAACCATCTCTTCAATGCTCCGGTGTGTGCGGTATATCGTTTCACGCTTCACGTTTTATGTTGGTGGATCAAACTGATCCACTGATACGGCGACCGGAATTCAATGGCAATATCTGGAGTTTACTTTGCGATGAAAGCGTTTACTTTTCGCTGATGAGATAACATACCTGTGTATGAACGCTTGGTATCAAACTGCTGAGATTCATAGGGATATACATTTTTTAAACTATACAACTTTGTATCATGGCGTCACGCAAGGTAAAAATTCGGAAATTTAAAATGAAAGATTTATTTTTAGGTCATGCATTTTCAACCTCATATAGATAAACATTCAGATGATCTTGGACTTCGAGTTTAGAATTTGATGACGTCACTGTGAAAACCATCTAAAGATGCTACAACAAAAACAAATGCACCCAGCCCTGATACCAAAAGAAGCTACAGGTCATACAGCAATACATAACAATACATACCTAATTGACCACTCCCCATAGGGGCTTTTCAGGGCCAGTGAAACACAATCAAGACAGAACAGAAGATTCGACAACAACTTTTAAGAATCCCAACTGGCCGGAGGCAAAGTGCAGCTGAGAAGTTGAACCAGGGTCTACCAGGAACAAATTCAACGAGTGGTCAGAACGTGTCTTGAACCCAGGATCCCCGGATCTCAAGGCAAGCGCCCTAACTACTGGGCCGCACTGGAATGGGCACAGGACAGCAGACTTTTTCCACTGGTAAAGGGTGAAGGGTGAAGGGTGAAGGGTGAATAGCAGGGTTGCTTGATGCATTAATTTGCTTTGTGAGTTCCGAGTGACCTTAAAAATGGCGTAGCGGCTTCAGCACTCATATGGCACTCAAACAAAGATCACTCTGTCTTTACTTCATAACTTGCGTGTTCTTCAGATTACACTGTGGAGGCAGTGTGGCCGAGTGGTTAGGGCGCTTGCCTTGAGATCCGGAGATCCTGGGTTCAAGACCCGCTCTGACCACTCTTTGAATTTGTTCCTGGTAGTCCCTGGTTCAACTTCCCAGCTACACTTGTAAATAGCCAACTGGTTTGCCTCCGGCCAGTTGGGATTCTTAACAGTTGTAGTTGTTGTGTTCTGTTGTTTCGTTGATTGTGTTTCATTGGCCCTGAAAAGCCCCTATGGGGAGCGGTCTGAGTCGTAGTTAAGATCAGTAAAATTGCTGTTACCTGCCAGTGGGTTAATAAAACTGCACGTGAGTTTTGTTATAACTTTCAAGGAACTTGAAAGACGAAGACGAAATGAGAGCAACAAGGTTATATCGCTTCTGGGTCGCTGGTCAGGTTGTTGAAAATTAAAGAAATGTAAATGCTGAATATTGTAAAATAAATAATTACCGAATATGACAACTGCTAGGTAGAACCCTTTACCCTTTACCCGTTATACTTGGAAAAGATCTGCCGTGCACAGGATGACACAGAAATTTTGGTTTTGGTTATGACGTCAACTTATGACCGTCCATCCGTGCGTTCCACATTTGTTTCTTTGTTTGTTACTTATTTGTTTGAGCAGGTTGAAGTTTTTGGCAGGTACTCAGCTGATGTGGACCTACTATACCAACCCACCTATATACTCACAGAGGACAGCCACAACACCTGGAACTTCATCCCCTACTCTTCTCGAATAGTGTGTGGGTTCTTTAACGTCCCACAGGGAACTAATGAACATGGAAGATATTTGTGAGACTGGGCCTATGGTTTATTGTCCTTATCCGAGAAGACTTGAAAGTCTAACCATTTGCGGATGTAATTACAAAGGCAGCACTTTCTCTCCTCAGTTATTTAAAGACCCTGAGGTTTGGTCCGGCCGGAGTTTAACTCACCACCTCCCGCATGGCAGCCCGGTGCTCAACCTTTTGAGCCAAAAGGGAAAGAGGAGAAAGCGAGAGACAAAGAAAACAGAACCAAAAAATATGGTAGTTACGGAAAAATAACGGAAGTGACTGTAAATAATAAACTGAAATCTAGTACATGTCTTCGGGGATATTACGACCGTTGGGATCAATTGTCCTCCATTTTGACATTAAAAAAGTTTCCCTGGCCTTACGGATCGAGTCTCCGTTAGAAAATATTTTTTTCGGTAGGAATTAATTGCAAATACTTAGAAATGTTGTAGGAAGATGAAAGGAAATGTTCTGCGACTGTAGTCGGTTTGGATTTGGTGTTAGCTTTATCCAAAGTGCGGCGGTGTTCATTAAAACGGTCTCTTAAACGTCGTTTAGTTTCTTCCATGTACTGTACATGGCATGTGTTAAATTGAATCATGTAGATAAGGTTTTTAGTTTCGCAAGTTATATGGGAACTATGGAGCAGAGAAGAATGTGGAGTTGGTTAGTCTACGGATAATATAAGGACAGGTAGCGCAGTTTTCAGTTACCACAGCAAAAAGAACCGGAAGGAAGTGCTGAATTAGAATGAGTTACATTAGGGGATAGCTGTTACCAGCAGGTCTCGAAGGTTAGGGGAGCGTCTGAAAGCCACAACAAGTAGATATAGGAAAGCATTTTTGCAGCGGTCAGAGGAAAGAAGTACATTGTAGTGTTTTGTTTTCTTTTTATTACGTTGAAGATGGAAGGAAGTGATGGATTATAAGTCATTATGAAAGGTATGCGTTCAGGTTTGTCTCTTTAGGTTGTAGGGAATGCATGCGGGGAATGTCTGCGGCGCGTTGTATTTGTTTAGTAACAAAGACGTGTTTGTAACCTCGTTTCAGAGGTTCAGTAGTACGAATCTTGAACGCTTTGTCGACAGAACAAATTCGTCGTAGGTGGAGTGCTAGGCTGAAAGGAATGGCTTTTTTCTGTGTAGAGGATGACAAGAAGAATAAAGTAAATGTTGGTGTTTGTCCGTAGGTTTCGTGTATAGGTTTGTATTTACGCTTCCGTCACTAGTTAGTGAGACGTTAATGTCAAGGAAAGGAACGTTGGTAGGGTGAATGCTGTTGAGATAATCGATGAAAATTTTTAGGTTCTCGGGACTTTCAGTCCAGATTATAAAAATATCATCGATGTATCTCAACCAAATATGGGGTTGAAATGGGGCGTTCCTTAAAGTGGTACTATGATTAAATTTTTACCCCTTGATTTTTTGAGTGTATCGCATAGAATTCCATAAAAGAGCAAAAACGCCATTTACCGTTTGCAAATATCTTCATTAGTTCCGAAGATATTTAAGTTTGAAAAATGGGTAAAATATGCAAATGAGATGACTGATGAAGCCATACACTCAACCTAATATTATATTATATATTGCAGCGCAGACCACTGAAACTTGGTAGTCTAATAGTTCTACAGGAAACACACCTATGGCTATAAAAAATTATGTTCCCATAGCAACTCACTCTTTTCCAGTCCCCACCCACTTGATTTCAATATATTAGTGAGCTAACATATTTATATGCTTGCTGGATCATGCATATAAAGTGCTGTTAGCAAATATCAAAATGGAACGCCAAAGGTGGCCAGAAAAGCTTTTAATATGGGGGAGGTCTGGAACCCATTATGATGCCATGGTAACAGAACTGTTAAGCTCATATTGTGGAGAACATTTATTAGAAAAAAAAATCAAAAAAAATCAAAAATTTCTGATACAAAACTGGCTGAGATATCTCTTTTCATCATATTTAAACAAAATTTGGTTGAGTGCAGGACGTCATCACTTGGCTAATTTGCATACTTTTAAAAAATCGAATATCTCTGGAACGAAAAGAGATTTTTGAAAAACGTAAACAGCATTTTTCTTCTCAAGCAGACTACTTGTTTATGTTTCAAAATGGCTTAGATAGGAAAGATACGATTTTCGTCAAAGTACCACTTTAAAGCATTTTTTTCGAAATTCCCAAGGAAAAGGTTAGCAAAAGAGGGAGCCATTTTAGGGCCCATAGTTGTGCCGTGGATTTGAAGGTAGTGGCTATTATTGAAAGTGAAGTTATTCATGGTGAGAATTATGCGGATGAGGTCGCAAATAGTGCCAGTAGGAATGGTATTGTGATAGTGCGTAAAAAAATGATCACAAGCATTAATACCCTCATTATGTGGAATATTGGTGTATAAAGATGAGACGTCAAGTGTTACTAATAAGTTAGATGGTAATTTGCCAATGGTAAGGAGTCTATTGAGAAAATCATTAGTGTCTTTAAAATAAGATGGTAGTTTGTGGACAAGAGGTTGAAGATGGTGGTCAACAAAATGGGATATGCGTTCAGTAGGATGACTATTGGTTGAAACAATGGGGCGTCCTGGGTTACCGGGCTTGTGTAGTTTGGGAAGGATGTAAAAACGTCCTGGTTTTACGTCAGGTTGTACGAGGTATTCACGGTTTTGTCTTCTCGTCAATGAGGTCGTCAGTGTACATTTTGTTTACGTATATTGTTACTCGTGTATGTCGGCAGTGATGTCTTCATTTAAGCGTCGGTAGAATTTAGAGTCGTAAAGTTGTCTGTTACATTCGTCAATGTACCAGGTTTTATCCATAATAACCGTAAGTTGGCGTATTTCCTGTCGTTCTGAGGTGGTAAGATTGTCACGGGTCTAGGATTACACGTAGTGATGTCAAGTTTAACAGCGTCTTCGGTCTTCTTCTTGTTCTTCATTTCCGTTATTCTTCGGTAACTCTTAGAATTTGAGTTCAAATTTGTTGTAACTACCACATTTTATCACATTTTTCCAGTATTACGTCAACAACCATTTACTATACATATGTAAATAGAAGCAATCCAATGTAAACTCTCATTGTACCTGAAGAAGACTGGTTTGGCCAGCCGAAATATAGTACACCACTAAACTCAAATCTACGTTTTATCGGCTTTTGCTCAAAATATTTAGCTTCTCAACATGAGAGCACGAGAAAACAGGCGAAATCTGAGTGATAAACAACGAGAGAGAGACAAGGAGGAGGGTGGGTGGGAAGGAGAGAGGGAGGGAGAGAAAGAGCCAGATAAAAGGAGATAAAATTATAGCGACAGGTAGCGGAAGAAAGAGCAAACACGAGCAGGGGAAAACAATGCTGGTGACTAAAACCGGCGAAAAGAGCAATAAAGAGAATTGGACTAGTTTATAGCAATGAGTAGGCCGGACTGGTCGTGTGGTAAGAAGACTAGATACAGGAATATCTGAAAACAAACACGTAAATAAATAATAATTGAGGAGCTTGCCTAAATATATTTTTTATAAACGTAAACGTAAGCATATTTATCTTTTTGTCGTTTCATCGGGTTAGGCTATTGCAGATAAGAGATTAAAGTCTTTAACTTAATTTACGTAGTTTCTTAGATCACATTGGTTGATCAGTGATACAGAAAGAATAGCCCTTTTCACGGTTTCTGCAAACGCGGCTTAAAATAAAATGAATGCATGGGATTTTGGCCGAATTGAAAACTCTAAAACTCGGCTACAAAGCGGAAAATTAGATCATTGCACACGGCTAAATGTCTGAAAAATTCGTGGAAATTTGCAGGATATCATTTTGAATGCAAGGGTTTACACGAAATTTAACATATAGATTTAGGCACCTGGTGAGCGGTCAACTTGGTCACGTAATACTGGTCAGTGGATACCCTGTTTTGACAGGTGTTAATTGACCATAACATGGATGTCCAATATGTATACTAGCTGGAGTATGGCCGCCTCGATGAGTTGTGAAGACTCTAAAGTTGAGCCCGCGATATGGTTATGTGATACTGGTCACAATGGCATACATGGAGGGGTGGATGGTCGGACGGTGACCAACCTTTGCTTACCCACGGTGCTCCGCGCGCGCGTCTTCGACACGCGGAGCTGCGCTATAAATTTTATTTACGGTCCTTATAGCTTGATTCCGATCGCCATACTTAA
>OX421448.1:51057198-51067198 GCA_949126865.1 Montipora capitata | reverse complement strand
AAAAACCTTCAATTAAGGTACATTTTTGAGATCCTTGCAAGGAAAGCCAAATGTTGAAAGAAAGTTTTTTTTTATTTAACCGGGTAGTTGAAGATCGAAAGCTTTATGGAAATTTAATCATTTTTTTTCAAAAAGTGACACCTGAAAGTTATTTTATTTCTTGGGGCCAGTGACCTTTTCGGTTTTTGAAAATGCCAGCAGGGCTTTTTACCAAAAACTGCAAAATAAGCCCTCCAATAACGTGCGAGACTATTTTTCACAGATTTCGAATTCTTCTCTGTTGTGAACGTAGGACCAACAAAATCTAAAAGGATTTGAACACGCCGCAGGCAATGCAAGTTCTTTCTCATAGAAGATCCTTTAAAAGACTGAATTGTTTGCATTCGAAATTCTGTTTTTAATTTATATTACCAAATATCCTATACGAAAACGATGAGCAACATCATCGTAGTCGATTTATCAAACTATGATGGTGAATATGGTGAAGCAGATCGAGGTGGGTTTGAATCGGCTATTCAAACCTGTTTCTCTGGCTATTCGTACGGGATCCGTACACCGACCTATATTTGCTATTTAAACGGAAGTCTAGACTTCTTAAAATGATTATTATAGGCTCAATAACACTCAGAAAGTCTTACGTCGTCTTTAATTCTCTTTATACACAGTTCAGCTATCAAACAGGGGGACTGATGCCTGTTTAATTTCACGACATACCTCCGCTTTGTTCGATGTCACTGGCCATCTGACCTACCTTGCGTTCTTAGAATAATAATAACAATTTATTATAGAATGATTATTACAGGTTCTAATCCTAACCTTGAACGACATAGCCACGCAGTTATTGAAAGCTAACCGTTTTCAAATGGGTGCTTAGACTCAAATACTGTTTATTAGCGGTATTTGAAATGGGTGCTTAGAAGACTCCCGTGTGAATAGCAAATATAGGTCGGTGTACGGGTCCTGTACGAATAGCCACTAGAATGTATCGTATCTAAATCAGACGAGTGTTTTAGTGTGTCGGCTGGCCAGAATAGTTGGAGATCTTCGGAGTTAAAGCAGCAATCTAAATCATTTGCAAAGAATATCTGCAATTGCAACTGCTCAGGTTTCTGGTTACTTGCTATTATCACCAATTTCAATTTTATCAATTTAGTTTTCTCAGGTCAAGAAAATAAACATTTCATATACCCTATCATTCATACTTTCACTGGATTTCATTTGGTATTTAGCCCCATACCCTCCAAAAAAAAAAAACGAGGTAAAAGGAGACGAAGGTCAAACGCATTGGTATTGTTTACTGATGTGCCCAGGCAGGCAATAAGAGGGTCTTACAGGGGGTCACATATTGATTACGGAGAACTATCTCGCTCAGAGAAAGGAAAGATGAGACGACCCGCCCTTCCATCAAAGCGCTGAAAATACGTTCCTTTTAGGCGCACAGTCTCAAATCTGGACTGGACTCTGCACTCTGGATTCACCAGTACTAACTGTTAATTTATCTCATCCTCAAAAAAAAATTACTCTGTTTTTTAAATCGAAATACCTTTTTTTTTTTTAAAGAACCTCCTGTTTTATCTTCTCAAAGTACGTTGCACTATGGTGGTTGAAGTCCCATTTCTATCGTGCTTTTACGAGTAACAAGTGAAGCGCTCTTGAAATAACAAGTGAAACGCTCTCGAAATATTCTCGTCGAGTTTCTTCGTGGGCAGTATTAAGAGGGGCGAAACCTCTGGCATCCATGGTAACCCCCGTGAAACCTCCAACTGAAAGGAGCCATGTTTATTGGCGACTTTGCCAGGATAATTAAAAATTCAAATTGAATTTTTTTAAGGGTCTAAACACATAGATACTGCATGGCTAGAAATCCCATTTGTGCACACCGTCTTCAACACCTTTCACCGATGAGATAAGAGCTACATAAAACTTCACTCGCTCTGCCAGTTGTTATCAAACTCTTACAACATACCGCGTTGAGTGTTTTCAAAAGTTTTGTTCGCTCTCGACCAAAGAAGAAAGTCGACAACAATATTTCGAAAGTGTTTCATTCGTTATTTCGAGAGCGCTTCTCTTGTTATTCGTAAAGCACGATAGAAATGAGACTTCAACCACCATAGTGCAACGTGCTTTGAAGAGGATCCCGTAAAAAAAAAAGTTTTTGCATTTAAAAAAACAGGGTATATTTCTTGAGGATGAAAGAGTCCAGATTTTAGACTATGACTTCCTCTCTTTCG
This sequence comes from Montipora capitata, assembly GCA_949126865.1. NCBI lineage: Eukaryota > Metazoa > Cnidaria > Anthozoa > Scleractinia > Acroporidae > Montipora > Montipora capitata. Next base: position 51,064,967 of record OX421448.1, on the reverse strand, counting down.
TTGTCTTTACCGTCTCTTATTAATTAAAGTGCGTCAACATAGTGGAATGCGAGGTGAAAAAGTGCACGAATACTACAATAGAAAGAGAAATGTTGCTTGTATCAATCCCCAACCAATGGGACCGGAAACGGGAAAAATCACGCGGGTACATCAGTACAAAACATAATTTGATAATGTCGATAATGAACTACATTTTTCTTTGAAAGCTCGGTGCCTGTTTTTGTTCTCCATTATTCTTCATGCTTTCTCGTTTAATTTATTTGTTTGCTTTTTTGCCTAGTCTTGATTTGGCTGAGATTTCATTTTCATTTCGTTAACTTACGTGTCGATTACTTAACTGGTTTTTGGCCCGTTTCCCATCAGTCCGTTTTGGTACCCTCAAGTTTAAGCGGGCCATGGGATAGAAAATGGGCTGCAAAAATAGATCGTCCATAATATGTCTAGCAAATAGTCCGACTCGACATTGAGAGATAATATAGTAGTGCATTTCTAAACAAGGGAAAATATCTGTCAATGACGGTGCATAAAGCTTTCTTTTAAGAGTTTATTTCAAAAGGTGTTTGCCAATACTGAGCCGGAAAGACTGCCTAGTATTTTCTACGCTTCGCTGAACTGATTTTCTACGTGGCCTGAGTATTGATGATACGAATCTTATGCCGTTGTAAAGAAAGGACCGTTCATTATCACTTTTGCCATTGTTGTTGTTCAAATAATAAACATGAAAGTCACGAGCTAGATTTGTCTATAGGTGTGATCAGTGAAACGATAATTCAATTAGGGGTTCGAGGTTTCAGTAAACAAAAAAGCGCAGTGGGAAAAGATGGAATAAAATTTTAGCAAGGCAAATGTGCAATACTTTGACACAAGAAACATGCTTTAAAAGTAGCCTTAGTTGCTCCTGCCGGCGGTGCTGTTATAGGTATCTCGATTTATAGCTACTGTAGTTCCCATAGATTTGAAAAGAACTACAATGGTAAAATCACTTTTGCCATTGTTGTTGTTCAAATAATAACATGAAAGTCACGAGATTTGTCCACAGGTCTGATCAGTAAAACGATAATTCAATTACGGGTTCGAGGTTTCAGTAAACAAAAAAGCGCAGTGGGAAAAGATGGAATAAAATTTTAGCAAGGCAAATGTGCAATACTTTGACACAAGAAACATGCTTTAAAAGTAGCCTTAGTTGCTCCTGCCGGCGGTGCTGTTATAGGTATCTCGATTTGTAGCTACTGTAGTTCCAATCGATTTGAAAAGAACTACAATGGTAAAATCATACTGAGGTAAAATCAAGTCCGATCTGGGAGGATTTAGTGTGCCAGTCGCTGGTGCGTCTCGCAAAATGAACAAGAAAAAAGCTCAGGAAGGTTCGAATCGCAATTGCTTGGCCCAGTTTTATCTGCTCTCTGAAGTTCTTAAAATAAACACGCTACGCAATCACTTTTCTGTATTTGACACCCATGTGATTGTTTCATTGAAAACCGAAAACAAGTGAGGAAAAGAAACCAACAGCTAATACATTGAATTCGTTATGGAGTCTGCGTAGTTTGTTGTCCTGTCCCATCGAATCCGAGGCGAAGTTTCCTAATGTAGTTTTCTTTAGCACTGCGTCATAAATAATAACCCCGTAGCCTCCTCCCAGTCCACGCCATTTTTCTACGTGGGTCTCAAACGCAAACCAATTATATAATAAAACATACCTTCAGCTTTTTGTATCAGATAAAGCGTCAGAAACAGCAGAAAGCTACCAAAGAAAAAGGCCATCTTCTCAGTCGAGACGACGTATGCACTTGCAACGGCGTTTTAGCAACTGGGGCTGCGCTCCGTTCCGGCGTAATCGGTGACGTCATTGAACACGCGTTCAACAAAGAAAAGTGATATAATCTAATTGAGTAATGTGAATAAGGTGCAGATGGGTAATTGCACATGTCGGAACAACTATGACCTTTTTGCACTTGTGAATAACTGGGTGTGTTACGCTAAGTGAATATGTGACATAGATGTGTCATCGCCGGCACGAAAATAACTGCGCTAAAAGCTTCTTTTGTTGTTCATGATTACATCATGATTGGTTGAAAATAATCCACAGAATGAAAATTGGAAGGTAAGATATATACAATATGCATGACACCTTTTCCCCCAACCAATATGACTGCAATCTCGGCAACCCTGCACTCGGAGTGATTTCAAAGTCACAACAAGAGTCCTTTTGCCTGTTCACGGCCTTTTCTTCTTACGAGATCTATACTTAGATCGGGATGATCGCGACCTTTACATGACATCTATTTACACTACATTGCAATTGTGGAAAAAAAACTAAATTAATACAGTAAATGCGATTGCTCCGATCAGTTTCGATGGTTCCGGTGGTTTCGTTCCGATGTTTCGATGGTTTCGGCGGTTCCGGTTGTTTCGGTGGTTTCGTTTCGGTGTTTTGAATTGGAGAAGTGCTTCAAGTAAATACATGAATTTTTCAGGTGTCTACTATATAAGACAAGTTGCCAAATTGTCCAGATAAGAGCGATGATCACTTCTCCGTCTGCGACTTGTAACACCCTTGGTGAAAAAAGGCAATGCCTTTCGAAATATTGGCAAATACAACAGATATTCTTTTCACTTCTCACGTATTTGCCTTCTTGGCATTTGTGTTGTTATTTCGCAAATGGGTATCACATTTCTCCTGCCCACCTGATGATAAAGAAATACATCATTCAAGAAGCTTTTCATGTTCCTTTAACCTTGAAGTTTTCCATGTGCTGACAAAGCATAGGTTTCGTTTAGAGCAATCCCCACAACTGCAAACTTGATGCATTGAAAACACTTAGGGCGCGTTCGATTGACCGTATTCCAGAATAAGAATACGTGGAATAGAAGATAGAAGTCCTTCGTTTTTACGGAGATTCACACTAAAATTTTCAAACACCTGCTAAAATGCTATTTTTAACATATCTTTATTATCCTTGTTGCTTCAAAACGCTAGACATACCGTTTTAAATCATCACTCCAAGTATAATTCTTATTCCGGAATACGGTCAATCGAACGCACCCTTAGTAAAGGACTGGGTTAACCGAAATTTAAGAATAAAACATCGTCAGATTGTTATTGAGTATTTTGTTCCCTTTATTTGGAAGTGGACCTAGCCCATAAAATGTTTTTCGGTTCGTTGAAGTGTCTCCACCTTGACAAACGTAATTCGGTCTTGTTCTTGTGTGAATAATATATTGGACCCACGGATGAGCTGTTGAGAGATGTGCGACCTCGAGGTCAGGAAAGACCCCTTCCTCCCCTAACTAGTAATAGTTTTCACTACATTTGTTCCCGCCAAAGATAATACAGATGGCAGCTGAGGTGTTTTCCATTTAATATGTGCTGCACACTGTGATGTCTTCATAAACATGTACCGTGTTTCTATCGAGTTATAGAAACACGAGTGAAAGTTTGGGAGAACGAGAAATGCTGTCGGAACACGAGCCGCAGGCGAGTGTTTCCACAGCTTTTTCGAGTTCTCCCAAACTTTCACGAGTGTTTCTATAATTCGATAGAAACACGGAGTACATGTTTTCTATTTCTTTTGAAAAACAACGCGACGAGAAAAAGGAAAACAACTTGTTAACTCTAATTATCAAAATGTAAATTCTCTTTGCTCGCGCCATGACTACGTCAACAGCTTAACCAATCAGCTTGCGTATTTTCTTAGGACTGTTTTCTGAATTATTTTACATGTAATTAGGTACAAGGTAGATGAAAGTGAGAAGATGCAATGAAAAAATGGGCAACAACAAACAACATTTATTTGTAATTTCCATCAACGTTTATTTGATTCGCTATCAATTGAAAAGCAATTTACATAATTTTGGAAAATGTCTTGAAATATGATAATAAAACAGGAACAGGAACATTCCATGCCTAGAAGGCAACATTTCGTCGTCATCTTTTTTATCCATGTGGTTCTTTCCACGGTTCCTTGAAATACTATAAACTAGGAACAAAAAACTCGTTTGTTATATTCGGATCGCTGATTATTATTATCTGTGAATAAACGTCGTAAAAGTCGTAAAGTTAATCTTAGCGCTTATCGTTAATCTTTAGGCCTTTAAAGCATTGTACTAAGTATTTAGTCACTATCGCACGTAGTACATTACTGTGTAACAATAACTTACTCCCAAGATTTAACAAGCTACCAAAAAACAAACAAACAAACAACGAAAGCAACAACTCCAAATATTGTGACTTTACACTCTAAAGATCTTTTGTTTTGCTACAATCTGACACCTTATTCATATCGTTGTTCCTTTCTTGAATTGAAGTCAAACCCTTACTAACTCCGGTCGTTGGTGTAGTAGACAACTACGCTGCTTCTCCTTTTCAAAATAGGCTTATAACTTAAACATCCACTAACAGTCTGTACTAATTTTGTCATTATATAACGCAATACTGTGGCACAAGATTTAACCCAGCAGGTTATGGACGTTATGGGCAAAGATTACAAGTGCGTAACTGATAAAGCTGTTGAAATTCCTCTCAAGCGAATACATTAATTTTCTGTTTGACAGTAAATACGTTTACATTTAAAAATACTATTAAAACTCTCAAACTCTTGCACTCGACTTAACGACAGTAAATCCCTTTTTGTTTTTTCGAGGTCACAGCTTGTTCCTTGCGGAGATCAAAGTCGTGCTGTTAGGAAACAAAAGGAAATGAAATTAGTCTGACTAAAATACAAATATAAAGACAAAATACTGCTAAGCGAATCATTAATCAGTAATGTACTACTACTACTACCTACTACTACGACGACGACGACGACGAAGAAGAAGAAGAAGAAGAAGAAGAAGAAATGGAGAAGTTAGAAAGATCGTTTCCCTTATTTCTTGGTACCCGTTTAGATTGAAGGATTTCCCTTATGGTAGCGGATAGAACAGATTTCGCGGATTTCACGGAAATTCCAACATATAATTTAATGATAATAATAATAATAATAATAATAATAATAATAATAATAATAATAATAATAATAATAATAATAATAATAATAATAATAACAATAATAATACACTATATTTATATAGATATGTTGAAATTTCCGCGTAATGCACGAAATCTGTTCTTTCCCCCATCATTAGGAAAAACCTTCATTCGACTGTCTAGCAGCACTGGAAGTATTCCTCAAACTTTTTTCCAAATCATGGTGGAAAGGGCGGATTGCGCGGATTTTGCGGAAATTTTCATTTTTGTTCCGTTCTTGTTCTTGTTCTTGTTTTGTTTTTCTTTTTTTTTCCTTTTTCCCGCTTGCCCCTCTCAGCCTGTTTGTGAGCAGTTTAGTCAGTTTAGTCATATTCTGTATAAAATTTCCTCCAAACAGAACGGTTTTGCTTTTTTAGGGGAAGGGTCATCTTTTGTAAGCATCCCTTTCTTTTTAATGAAACTCCTTTCGTTTTGTATCAATCCGTTTTGTTTGTTTTTTTGACAAAAGTTGATATCAACAATTGGTAAATGTGACCTCACACTAGTTCGGAAAGACCATTTCTCAAATTCCTCTTAAACTTTTGTATCGTTATTGTGGCTTAGTAATCAAGTTTATTGTTCGATCAAAATAGCTGTTGATTGCAGAAGGTTGGTTGACTGACGATCTTCTGATCATTCTGAATACTAGCAAGAGAACATTTTTTTTAACGAAGGAGAACGTTTACTTCGTTATTGTGGCTTAGTGATCGATGGAGTTTATTGTCCAATTAACATTACGGTTGATAATCTACCGTGAACACTAGCAAGAACATTCGTTTAAAGGAATCACAGAATGACATTTGGGAACTGATGCTATGTCACAGTTTGCTATCGAAATGTCACTTTTGTCAGCGTTCAATTCCTTTTTTTCATATTTTACCTTTAATTAAAGTCTCCTTTCATTATTCACGAGGATTTCACAAGTCTGCTCTCTATAAAATCTGAATACGTTTTTCAAGCCACACATCACCTTTGAAGATGCAGAGGGCCCGTTACCCATGTAGACAGCTCGATAGCAAGACGATCAGAAGTGCAGCTTTATGCTACCTAAGTCTGGTGTTTTTAGGAAAATGTAGTGTCATAAGTGCAAAATGTGTTTGTGATGTCCAGGAGGGTTTCGAAAATGCTTGGAACAACGTGTGTAGGAACAGAGATGCCTGCGATAGGGCTCTTCACGGTTTGTTTGTCAACATTTTACCATTTGAAACATGCTTTTTGTCTTGTTTAGTCTTTTTTTTATTGCAGAATAAACTGATGTGGATGCACTAATTTTTTCTGGTGTCTTTCACAGGCATAAAGAATGTGCCATTCTTCTTCAGCGCTATTAGCACGCAAAGTCTAAAGACAAACAAAGAAGAAGAAGGCAGATAAAGAGGACGAGGATAGCGATGATAATGAACACTTTCCAGACTCGAGTCAAGTGGCAAGTTCAACAAGCCAAGGATGGGTTACTAGTCACCCGACCATTGTCAATCAAAAGTTGTGCCCCTCTGTTAATTATTGGATCGCGTTGACTACGCCTAACGGTGCTCCGTGCAATCCCCTTGTGATCCATCGTGCCCTTCTTGAGTGCAGAGTGGACGAGTTCTGGTAATGCTGCTGCAGATGTATAGGGCTAAGCATCTTTGATAACCTGAATTAGCACCTTGTTGGAAAGTGCCTGTCGATATCAGTCAATAACTTTAGATGTGAACGATCGAAGTGGTACATCAGAATGAGAGGTGGATAAAGGCAATAACTGAGTAAGCCTTAGGCCCGTGAACAATTGTACAGGTTCAATGATGCCGATGACAATAAAATTAACCATCACGATCACGATCACACTCCGTCCTTATTCCCTTGAAGTTATTTTTCTGGTTCACGTCGTACACCCTCTAGTCTCTCCTACGCAGCCGTTCTTTGTGCGGTCACGCAACGCTCCTCCCCACACAAACATGTTTGGGAAGAGCGTTGCGTGATCACACAAAGAACGGCTGCGAAGGAGATTATTGTTGGTTTTCACTCACGTGATCAACAGCCATGTTTTTCAACGAAAACAAAAGAAAACGTTTGCATAATAATAGAGTTCACATTCCCAGAGGATTGGGTCGAGACACAAATATAGCCGCCGTTTCTCTGTTTAGGGGCCCAGACATGGTGGCTGTGACGTCATTTGAAAACCTAGAATACACCCTTTGCCTGGAAGTATTCAATTATGCTAATCAAAAAGAAGCTCAACGGTTCATCGAGTGGCAAATTCAGTCCTTCTAGTATCTTGATTACTCTTTAGCCACTACTGAAGATCCTCGCTAAACAGTGAGAGGCCACTGCCACCAATTTCCGGTTTAAGAGCCAAGTAATTAAATCGCGTGCAAAATATAATAGGGCCGGGAATGGGGATTGAGACACCTACCTTAGAAATAGCATCACCAGCACACAGCTGTCGCATATTTGACGAGTTGATCTGCGGTTAAAAGCAAACATTTCAGTTCAAGGAAGTACCTAAAAGAATTCTTTTTATTTCAATGTTTTCAATATTTTCCCAAAGTGGTTAATGGACAGAGAATCCCTTTATCCTTTTGCTAAGAGATAATAGCCCGCGTAGCTGGCGGTTTGTTGGAGCGAGAGGCACAAGCCGCGCGGAGAATGCGGATGGGATAGCACCCCTCCCCATTCGTCGCTGGTTAATTTGCCTCTCGCCAACAACATCACCAGCTACACAGGCTAAGAAACAAAAACCGCTTGATCCTATTTGACTAAGGGCGCAATGTTCTTTCCTTGAAGTTCT
>OX421448.1:51044698-51047198 GCA_949126865.1 Montipora capitata | reverse complement strand
AGTTCTGGTCCGCTGGCACAGTCCCGTGTGTCTTAACGTGGCACAGTAATATCTGACCGATTGTGCTGCCTCAGTATTTTAATAACCGGTGTGGTCTTTATGCTGCTCATCAGGTCCTCGTGACTTCAACAAATGGACAGCAGCTTCAGTAGAATGTTTTCTGTATCTAGCAATGCCGATTAAGCATTAAGATACCCTGCGAGCAGAGTCTCTTTCGATCTTCCTAGATAAGTCGGGAAGAGGAAAGTAGACTCTGCTCGCCGCCTCCACATTTTGTATTGAGTATGCGTTAAAAATTGAAAATTTATGTATCCGGTGTCAGTCACGCGTGACCAGTAGCCACAAAACGAAGAAGAAGAAGTCGGAATATTTTCGAACAACTCCGGCAAACACAAGACAATCAAGGAATCATTTCACTGGAAACTCAAGATAGTCCATATATCTTAAAAATGCCATTTTATTTTTTTACTGAAAAATTTATAGGTTTCTGTCAGGCTAGTTTCTGTAACCGACACATAGGAAAAACTCATGGGAATTCTAACAGATAAAATTGCCACGCTATTGTAAATTTCAAAATATTGATGACGCGTGGCGACTGATCATGCACAAAAATAAAAAAAACAGGTTTGACAAGTCGAAACTGGACTGACTCATCCAATTCTTTGGATGAGCGGCAAATCAAAGAATGTGGAGGCGGCGAGCAGAGTCTACTTTCCTCTTCCCGACTTATCTAGGAAGATCGAAAGAGACTCTGCTCGCAGGGTAGCATTAAGATCATTTGGTAATAAATTCACTTCAAAGATAACAAAACACGCTCTTGATTGAAACTCACTCGTTTCTTCTTTAAAGGGGCTATGTCACTCAAACTGATATAATTCCATGATTTGGGGTGAAGGGATGGCGCAGTGATGAGAGCACTCGTCTCCCACCAATGTGGCCCGGGTTCGATTCCCGGACTCGGCGTCATATGTGGGTTGAGTTTCTTGGTTCTCTACTCTGCACCGAGAGGTTTTTCTCCGGGTACTCCGATTTTCCCATCTCCTGAACATTTGCCTTGATTTGCATTAATCGTTAATTTCAGTTTACAATGTCCCCAATTAGTGCTCCAGCGCTAGAACGACTAGACACTTGATAAGTTGCTTTTAATTCCTTTCCTTTTTTCCCAAAATGCCCAAAAAGCAGAATGAAACATTGCAATAACCACTTAAAACTGTTAAACAATATAAAAGAAATACTGCAAGAGGCATGGATGGACATAAATGTACAAGATTGAACAGGATTACATTTGGGTAATCTTGAAAAACCTCGACCCGAAGTTTTTCAAAATTCTGACAAATCGCCTCGATAAAGGTCGTTTTGTTCTCAGAATCGTTTCGTTTGTGATGTAACGATAATTTTATCGGTAAGGGAATACCACATTAGTATTTTTGAGTTTTAAACTCGTGATTAACTAAAGATTTTCCCGAAACACCCTAAAATAACGCGACATAGCCCCTTTAGTGAAATAGACTGCAAAAAGACTAACTGCAAATTACTCTGACGGACGTTTTCCTTCATGTCATGCATGTCTAGAGTTCCACTAAGCAAACGTTTATGCCACACACTAAGGAAGGACTGAACATGTTGTTTCCGCTTCATAATTTCTGTTCTTTTCAGTCTAATCTGATGACAGGTCAAGTGCTTTTTTTGGTTTACGTTTGCACCAAATGGTATCGCAAAAGCCGGCAGTTACGGTGTAGCACTTTTATTTTGCGGGGATTGTGCGGATGTACTTGATCCGCAAAAAATAAGTTCCAGCAGAAAAAATCACCGATAAAATTAAAAATCGTAAAAATCTACTCCCGTTAACAGAACTAAAAATGGCTTTTAATCCACATACAGTGGGTTCAAAAAGATCGTTTATTTTGATATTTGCATTGAGAAAAAGCAATTGGAGCTTGCTACAAACAAAACCAAACGATAAATGGCTAATGAATTACGTAACCAACACGTTTCTATTGGTTAGTTCCTCAGTACGGAGTAAACAGCTATTGTGTTTTGTGAACGGTCAAGGCCGAAATGTCTCCGGTTTCATAACCATTCCCCTCGATTAACTATGCTTTAGCTATATAACAACAATTTTTCCGGTTAAGTTTTGAACGCTTATCGCGTAATTCGGTAAAAAACACTTAGAATAAAGGGCACGTGCACGCAGCGCGAAAACAAGCACGGTGAGCATTTTTATGGATGTCTCTTGCATTACTATCAATTGTGCTAAGTTTGACAAAAGTCTGGACAGTAAGTTATTTTCAAGGGAATTACATAAAAGACAGTCTAAAGAGATGATTTTATCACCAAGAAGAATTTGCTCTGTTCGGATATCTTAGCTGAAAATTTAAGTGTCCGAAAATTTTTAGGGAATGAAATCTTCATTTCAGAAATTGTTAGCTGGGCGTTATCTTCTAAAAGATACAGCAAACACACTGCTAAGTGACCTTTTTAAGTGCAAAAATTTTTAAAA
>OX421448.1:51022198-51034698 GCA_949126865.1 Montipora capitata | reverse complement strand
TTGGTCAATAACCCATATGTATTGTTAAAGGCCTCTACAGGGTGGCAGCAATATGCAAAGGTAATGTACTCCTTTCCTGGCTGCTTCCTACTGCAGTGCTCGCTCTCATTCGATGTTCATATATTTATTGACCATTTTTCATTCTGATCACAAGTTTATAAGACAAATTAATTTTTCTTAGTTGTGAGGCAAGTAATTCGCAAAATATAAGGCTGGTTCACACGAGCGCAAGCGCAAGAAATGGCAAAAAATTTCATTTATACTTGCGCTTGCGTTTGCATTTCTTACGTGTGAACCATTAAAACGCAAACGCATGCGTGTCGTAAATGCAAACTCAAGCTGAAAAATACTCGTTCCATGCCTCTAGCGTTGACTTCGTCCTCCACCTTGAGATACGTTAAACGTGTGAACTTCCTTGTGCTTGCGTTTGCGTCGCTCGTGTGAACCAGCCTTTTAATTGAAGCTGTCCAGATGAAGGTTTCGCAAAAACTGGCTTAAGCAGTTCTTACTTTAGACATCCTCCAGACGGCGACAGGCTGATGTCGGGTGTTTCGCCTCACTCAAAAGATTCTCCGGCATAGGAATTCACCACGTCACAAGATACAGCTCTCAATGCACGAGGTTTCTCCTCCGACACACGACAAAAATGTGTCAATGTAAATTGTAGTCGATGGAGCACAGTAATTTAAATCCTCCAAAATTTCCTTAGGTACAGTGCCTTTCAGAGAAATGTTAACTTGTCTTTCTCCTGCCTTTTTCAATTTTTTGAATCAAGGCTGCCACTGGACAAATCTCCGTACTACCCCCTCGTGTCTTACGCAGTGTCCTGCAAATTTACATAGGCGTCGACTGATCGTCTCAGAAACTGTCTCCTTAGCGACCTTCAGATTGGAGTAAGAGGACGACTACGAGTACGAGTTCTCAGTTCTGAGCACGCGCACTTCGAAAAATGTCGTTCTTTAAACGTAATGCGCGTGCCCAGAACAGAAAACTCGTACTCGTTCTCGTACTCCAATCTGAAGGTCGCGAATGACACATCAAAAACCATAATAAAAGGCACCGGACATAAATGACTTTGAGTTGGATCCTTTCAAGAGATCAACAGAAGATGGTGAAAGCTGGAGGGATATTGTTGCTCAGATTCAGTCCAAGAGTACAACCTTGATGATGATGAGATGATGGCTTCCTCACCATTATTATTTTCTGTTTTTGGTAGAAGCTTATTCGTATAACAGACCTGCTTTTTTTAAATATTAAGAACGGGTTAGGGACCGTTAAAAAAACAACAAAAGCAAATGAAGACAGAAGAGTAACATGCGTTGTAACTCATGATGCATAAAATAGCGTTCCCTTGTTTATATAAAATGTTTCAAAGCGTAAGCTATATTGGCCCCCTAGCAGAAAGTTTTTTTTTTAATTACGGGGGCATTACCATTGCTAAAAGTATGAAAAAAAAACGCTCACGATCTAGCACCCAAAGCATTGTGGGATTAATATGCGGGCAAAGACAATGCTTGTCCGCATTTCAATCCCATAATGCTTTGCAATAATCCATTTTTATCAACTGTGAAAATTGCTATTACATTATATTAGCTTCAAAAATGCCAGTGTAATTAACAAAATATTTTTTTACGAATTCGAAAAACTTTCGAAACAACATTGCTCCTTCATTTAAAAAAGTACACGGTTCCTTTGTTACCGTTTTATAGTTGTTGTTTTCTTTTGCACACTTTCCGCCCATCAAAAACCCTGAAAGACCAGAAATCCAAAAATAAGATGCACGTTGTGTATGTGAAATGTCACGAAGTGTCCCCTTATCCTCTGCCGAAATTTATACATCACTTGTCTCCAGAAAGTGAAGTGAAGTGTCCATCAAAACGTTACTCCCCAAGTAAACGTGTCCAGTAAAGGACACCCCTAAACCCAATCTTCTGTACTGTTGTTGTAAATAGGGAGCTGGACTTCAGTAACGTTTATGTTGAGCCTGCATCTTCGTAGCAACTGTATGTAGAAGTGGAAAGAACAGCTCTTTAAAACTACTAAGACAAAAAATTGATATTACAGCCGTTGTTATCGAATCAACTCCTGACATATTCTGCGAGATACGGTTTTTGCTGACACTTTCACCATTTGCAATTCTTTGCAAGGGAGAATCTTCGCTTGCTTCAATAAAGGGACTCTCGCAGTTTTTACAGCCAACTGTCCGCAAATACTGTGTCACTAATTGCGATATTTTTCTTTAATTTATATTCGAAAAATATCGAACTTATTTCAAATTATCATTCCATTATTACGCTATTTTACAATATTTGGTGAAGAGGACGAGCAAAATATGAGACAGTAATACGCTGTAGTGTCCCGGTTTGACCCAGACTTAGAACTGAACAAGTATGGACGGAACGGTAGCTTTTAAATAAAAGAAATAGGCTATTCCCGACTTCATGTCTGCCTCCTCTTCAAAGCGAGTCTAAGTGCGAAGTTTTTCTTATGAAAATTACTTTTCATTCATATGTAAAGTAGAAGTAATTACCATCACAAAAACTTCGCACTTAGACCCGCTTTGAAGAGGAGGCAGACATGAACTCGGAAATGGCCCATTGTTTTCAACACGATACAAACCCGAGAATTTAGTTCGTCATCTCGTGTCACTCTTCATTCCGTTTATCCAATCAACATAAGGGACATTGAATGATTTCGTCATTCGCCGCGCCTTATTAGATTCTCAGTCAACTTATGCAGGAAGAAGCCAAAATATAGGAAAATGGCGTAATAATTAAATAATTAATCCCTTATTGAAAGGCTAAACATAAAATAAGTGCAGACATTTTGCTAGTTGCTCGTGTGTTCCTCACCTCTTCGGGGTTCGGAAAAATACTACGCAACTCGCAAATATCCATGCGTATTACATCTTAAACCATTCAATACGGTGTGTGCAGTGAATTACACAATATTAGTTGTGGTTACAGCGGCCCTTTTACCCATAGGTAAATAAACCTTGCCCATGGCCAAGGACGTTTTTGTGTGTAACTGTTTTCCCTAGACCGAAACTGCCCCTAGGGTTATTTCCATGGATACATCAAAAAGAACAAATTAAAGAACTTCCTCTGACAGTCCCTGAAAGGAAAAGTACGGTTTACTTGCTCCCTGAGGTGGCTTGGATCATAAAGCAGAACGTAGCTAATACACGAAGATCTAAAATTGCATTGGTTATACCTTTTATTTTACCGTGAGGGGAGTCTTTTACTGTGTAACCGCATCCCCAAGGTTAACATGAAACCTGAGCTGAACCAAACCCAAGCCATTTACCCACCGGAAGGCCCCAAACCCAAGGTGTGTGTAACCACAACTACTTATTTTGACATGGATATGGACAGAAACCCAGCCTTATGGGTTTCTGATATGGATTAATACTGTATTAACAACTCTTCTGTCTCAGTCATCTGGATGTCACTCCTTGCTCAATGCTAAAGTCGTAATCATACTATGAGAAAAAAAAGTAAAGAAAACAAACATCACTCATCAGAGCAAAACTCGACGGAAACGCGAACTCGCCTCCGCCATTGCTCGCTGCTGTTCTTGAGGCCTGCATGTTATGCTGCTTACTGAAACACTACAAATAGCATCCACCAAAATCACCTTTCCCTTTGCGATGAAATTACAAGAAGGAAAACGTATTTGTTATTTAGGAAAACAAAGAAAAACAAAGAAAATATTCAGAAACGTGAGTGGACTTTTGCTTTATGCTACCGCCAATTGTCACTAGGATAACGAGCTAAGGAAGCTGTCAAAATGGCCAAATTTTGAAAGTATTTAAGCGGATCGACGTACTCAACTCAATCACCGAAACCGTTTTGAAATCGGTGTTTTCACCTGACTGGTCCACTGATCTATGGCCAAACACCAAACCGTTGTTACCTTCAGAAATGAATGTCTATCTCTCGGAGGGGTAATTCCTATTAATGGGCTAGTGGGGATGTACCGCTGGATGGGGTCGCATTTTCACGAATGGATTGACTATAATGGGGCATTGCATTTTCAACAGAGTTACTACAATGGGGTCGCACACTGTCGAGATTTTGGGGGTAAGAAAATTTTGGCTAGATTCGCTGTAAACAAAAGTTGTTACAAAAAGAACTGTAGCGTTGTTGATTTAATGTCCGATTTGAAATTACATTTAAAAGGCTTTATGTAAGGTTTATGAATAAACAGAAAGCGACTAAGTTGGGGTCACTAAAATTACATTTACCCAAAAGTAAGATGGGGTCCACCCTGCTAGCAGAGCCTTTCTTTTGCTTGCTCGATTTTGGCGTTCTCGAGAAAGGTTCTGCATGAATCGAGTAAGATCTTTATTGAATATGCGCTGCATGTTGCCAGGATACAGTCTCGAACCCAAGCCTAATATGCCAGATCTCGCCGCCATCTTGGTTTTTCATGGTACAGCGGGCTCAATTATAACCATCGGTTTTGTCAATAAACGGACGCTCGCACTGGAAAAACCGGTTTGACGAGAGAAAACAAGATTGACTAGTCCAGAAGTTCGGGCTGCGGCGGCTTCAAAGATAGCTGACATGTCAAAATAGTGACATGTTGTTTCCCGCGTGATTAGCCTGAGTGCATTTAGCCAATCAGATCACGCATTTGGACAAGTACTCATTTGAAAACAAAAACAAACGACCGCAATGACTTTGTGGTGAATGTGGACCTTCAAGAAACCTGAAATCGTAGTGCATTGTGTGTGGTATAATATATATATTTTGTATTTAGGCAAGCCTAAGAGTCCAGCTCCTCGATTATTTATTCATTTACTTACTTATGTTTTGCTTTGAGATAGTTTTATATCCAGTCTGCTAACCATACGACCAGTCTAGCCTGCTCATTATTATAGCTAAGTCTATTTTCCCGTGCTCTTTCTTGCGCTTTTCGCCATTTTTCGTCAGCATTACTTAGCCTGTTTTCTCCTCGCGTGTTTGTTCTTTCTTCTGCTGTTCGTCAATAAAATTTAGTCTCGTTATTCGGGGTCTCTCTTACTCTCTCACACTCTCCATCTCTCTCTTTCTCGTTGCTTGTCACTGACATTTCACCTGTTTTGTCGTGCTCTCAGTCGCTCTCTTTCACGTTGAGCATCGCTTACTCGCTGCCGGATTACTGTTTTTTCCTCTCTTTCTCTCTCCCCTCTCCCCTTTCTCTCTCTTCCTTCCTCTTCTTTTAGACTTTTTGGAGGTTGTTAAAAGCCTATTCATGAAAGAACCAGAGGGTAACCATTTCGCTAGGAAAAAAGAAATTGACCTCTTCAGCCTGTACGTTTTGTTTTTCTCATTTCAGACCACGTGATTTTACTCTAGAGAACAGTTTCTTTCAACTGTCGTCTTATGCACGCGCTCATTTACGAATAACTTATGAAAAAACAAAAGGAGAATTCCCTCGAGAACATCACGTGGTCTCCAATGGGAAAACATGCAATCTAAAGAGGTCAATTCGTGTTTGATTCTTATCGTAAAGGAATGCTTTAGTTAGAGGTTGACTAGCAATAGAGTTATTTTCACAGAGTTATGACATTAGAGTTAGAGTTAAGTTTAAAAAATATCCTGAATTCAAGATTTTGGAAGCCAACATCCTGAATTCAAGATTTTGGAAATTCAAGACTTTGGAAGGCCTAAATCCTGAATCCAGAAATACAAAATGTATCCTAAACATGCACAAAAACTAACCTTATGCCTAATTAGGCCTAAACAAAAGCTTTTAGGCGTACATTGTAAGGTTAGTTTTTATGATTGTTGGCTTCCAAAATCTTGATTTCAGGATTTTGGTTTGCAAAATCTTGAATTCAGGATTTTGAAAACTTAACTCTAACTCTACGACGTAACTCTATGAAAATAACTCTAAAAATAGCTGTCCCCCTTTAGCTACACTGTTCAACTACAACAAGGTGATACCGAAAACAACTGGTTATTTCTCAACTATGTAAACACAACTATCGAGAGCTTTTAACCCCGTCTTTTACATTTAAGCACCTTTAGTTTTTAAATGTGTTACAAGTATACCTTATAGGTATTGAATATAACCAACAGAATGATGAAATAATAATAAACTAAAAGAGCAGTAGTTTGCTTTAGGTGAACACAGTTGTCACTGTCCACGGCAATCTCACGGCGTGCTCCTTTGTTAATACGAGTGTCTCTTCGCATTCATTTTTAACACACACAGCACAGTGACACATTAAGCCTTCCATTGAACAATGGCTCGGTAACACGAGCCAACTGCAACGACTATCAATCCAGCCGGAACAAACGAAGAAAAGTCGAAGAATATTTCAACGTATTACGTTGCGGCATTACTTAGGAAAGTGAAACGTCGGAAAATCGATATTGATCGTTGCCATATCGATTTGAATTCAACTGAGTGACAAATTGGCATGTCTTGAAAAAATCGATATTGGTCGTTGACTTATCGAATAGTTTACATCTGAGTGGGTGGCAAATTTGGATATTCTGACCCCTAACGATAGTCGTTGATACATTGTACGCTTCGCGTATGCACGACTAAGAAGCTGACGTGACATGTTCGGATTTCCCACAACACTAAGGTCCACAAACAACTGGACGTACCTTGGAGTTAATGTCACTAACTGATAAACTTTGCATATTCGGCAACGTAGGCTAAAGAAAACAACAAAACCTACGTTAGTTTGAAGATTACTCACTTTCTCAGATACATGCAGTAACCACCGTACGCCGGAGGTTACGGGAGAGGCAACCGAGAGGTACATGTATGATTATTTTAATAACAGGTGGCGATAGACTGTACCAGCTACGAGGGCTGTAACGCTTTCTGTTCCTGTGCATTCTGCTTTTATTCCTTCTTTCTTTCTTTCTTTTTTGTAAACTTCTTTGTTTGTTTGCTTGTTTGTTTTTTTTTTTTTTAATTATTACTACATAAACGACTCGTGGGAGGCGCGGTGGCCTCATGGTTAGTGCGCTCGACTCCCGATCGAGTGGTCCGGGTTCGGGTCCCGGCCAGGGACATTGTGTTGTGTTCTTGGGCAAGACATTTTACTCTCACGGTGCCTCTCTCCACCCAGGTGTACAAATGGGTACCGGCGAATTTAATGCCGGGGGTAACCCTGCGATGGACTGGCATCCCATCCAGGGGGGAGTAGAAATACTCCTAGTCACTTCATGCTACAGTAACCGGAGATAAGCGCCGGCCTGATAGGCCTTCTAGGCTCGTAGCAGACTTTACTTTTACCTTACATAAACGACTCTAGATAACTTCCCTCCAGGGGAAAAACCAAACACATGTACGAAGAGTCTGAATTAAACTTATTGGGGAGATGGTTCTTGTGATAAATTAAAAAAAAGGGAAAGGAAAGGAAAGTTAAGTGTCTAGTCGTTCTGGCGCTGGAGCATAATTGGGGACACTGTAAAACTGAATATATAATTTGTTATTAGATGGTAGCCTATGAATCATCCTCGGATGATCCGATGACGTCCTGTTCTTAAACGCCGGGGAACCCCGTGGCTAACCAATAACCTCACTGATTGCTCTGTTGCCAGCAGGGTTGTCGTGATGGTGCAGTGGTTAGCACACCCGACTAGAAACCAGGGGGATTCGGGTTCGATTCCCACTCACGGCATAATACGTTTTTCATTCAAAATGGATCAGTTGGTAGTTCCCTGTCGCTATTTCCACACTCAATTGGAATTCTCTTGAGCAAGTTGGTATGGACCATGTCTGCTCAACTGTGCTCTGTTAATCAAGGTCGAATGAAAAATAATTGAATGCTATGGGCAATCTCAATCTCAGCCTCAAGCTGAGTGGAATTTTCTTGAGCAAGTTGGTATAGGCAATGTCTGTTCAATTGTGCCCTGATATCTGACTGAATTTTCAAAAAGCTAGCTCTGTAGATTTCCGCTTAAAAACAGGCGCAGATCTTAGTTTGACCCCTGAGGTCGCAATTAGGGGTCTCCCTTGCGTGGAAGAGTGAAATATACATGTAGTCTGCCGTTCGACATGAGTAAAATCTATAAGTGGCACAGTTAAGGCAGGGGTGTGGGTTAAAGTTTGTTCCTTGCTGCAATCATAGCTATAAAAAGCAAAAACTTCCTTCTGCATCTCAAAGTACTACGTTGTCAAAGCACAAGCAGGTACCTTTTTGTAAATCCAGTCAAAAATCAAGGTGGAATGAAAAATAATTGAATGCTATGGACAATGCAAACCTCAAGCTGAGTGGAATTTTCTTGAGCAAGTTGGTATAGACCATGTCTGCTCAATTGTGCTCTGATAATCAAGGAGGAATGAAAATAATTGAATGCTATGGGCAATGTGAACCGAGAGCTGAGTGGAATTCTCTTGAGCAAGGTGGTATAGACCATGTCTGCTCAACTGTGCTCTGTTAATCAAGGTGGAATGAAAAATAATTGAATGCTATGGGCAATCGCAACCTCAAGCTGAGTGGAATTTTCTTGAACAAGTTTCCAAACATGTTTGGAACTTACAAGACGCAATGAAACCGTTTCAAATTAAATGGAAAATTCTTTAAAAGTGTAGACCCTACAGCAACATTAGCAAGAAATGTAGTCTTTGTCTGAATGAAAAGTTCATAATCATATGTAAGAAAGAACTGTGTAGCCTTAACAGAAGAAATGAATTACATGTAGCAAGTTGATGCCCCCACAGAAACCGATATGTACTCCGGAACTTTAGAGTAACGTAAATTTAAAATACTGACATATAATCCCCTTATATCATGTTTTGTTTATACCTAGCAGCTCCTTAAATGTAACGCATTTAGTCTATAGCAACCATTCAAATTTCCGTATTTAACTGCCAGCTTTCCAATTTCAACAGTTCAGTCGTTAAATTGCCTGATGAGTATGGTACTTGTACCATACGAAACAGTTCTGTAGCATTAAAACGATGGTTACTCGTGAAACCTAAGCTTCTGTGAAGTCATAGTTATTGCTCCTCAATCGATTGAGTTGAGCGCTCTAAGAAATAAGTTCTACGCAAAAAAAGTTATATATATTATATATTATTATATAAAATTATATTATATAATTGGTGGGAGGCGAGTGTTCTCGCCATTGCGCCAACCCTGCACCCCAAAACTGATTTAGATAATGAAAGAAAACCCGGCAGGGAAACCATGTAATGACGAACTTCACTTCAAAAGGACGCGATTTCTTGCCTAGAATTTCTAATTTACATGTAACTTGATAATAAAATCAATGTGCTAGAGATGCTGCATAACATTCTGACATAGATGATGGTGATGACGATGATGAAGGTTCTGACAATAATAATAATAATAATAATAATAATAATAATAATAATAATAATAATAATAATAATAATAATAATAATAATAATAATAATAATAATAATAATAGTAATAACTAATTAAAGTGACCACACCCCATAAGGGTTTTCAAGAGCCCCTGAGGCAAATATCAACGATATAGCGAAACAAAAAAACTTCAATGAATCCCACAATTATTTTACGTAATAATTAAATGGTAAAATCCAGATCCCAAGGCACCAGTAAGCGAAGTTGCCTCTGTAGGTTATTGAAGTGATCGGCGTACAAACAGAAAAACCGTACAGGGTTTAACCAAAGGCTCAAGTACTAGAGCAGATGAACTTTGGTTCAATTGAGTTGAAAATTTAATTTTTTGAGACTGGAGTCACCACAGTCATTTCAAAGCTGCTAAGGACAAGTTCGTCTACTGACCCCTTTAAATTCAGGCCTTCTGATATTACGCGATGGTGCGATTTCGCACAATCGACCTCAAATCGCATCCGATCGCACAATTCACGAAAAATCGCATAATTCACAAAAGGACGCACAAAATTCATAAACTGAAACATAAATCAAGACGTTTCTTAGAAATTCCTGCATAAATACGCCATTTTTAAGATGATGTATCTTAAAAAAGGCTAAAAAACCTTTGTCACCTTCGATTTCGTAAACATTCGAAGTTCAAGGCTTTATTTTTCATGTCGGGGACCTGGTACGAGTCTCCTTCTATTGGTGCAACACAAGCACGCCCTTATATACACACCACTGAAATGACACAGTTGCCTTCTCTTACAGAAGAGATTTGTGAAAAATAAGCGAAGTTGTAAGTTTTTCGGCAAAATGTAGTTTCTTTCGTTGAAAACTGATAAAAACTTACTCATGGATAGGTTTGTTGTGAAAACGCTCGCTTTTTCTTCGACGAAGAAGGAAGTTCCCACATTCCGCCCAATCTGACAGCTCACGATCGAGCAAGAAAGTACCTCACAGGTACGCTCCACGTGGACGATGGACTGATGTTTTTCTCGTCGTGCAATATTAGGGTCTTTTATACGAGAGAAAATAAGCCGCGGCTTACTCTGGGCACGGTGTACAAAATACGCAAAAGGAACTATTTATACGAGTATATATTCCCATGTCAATATAAGCCGCGGCTTGAAAAAGACGTGAACGTAGATTTTGTACCATTTATACGGGGTGAACATTCGAGTCTTCTGTAAGTCTTCTTATTTTCTCTCGTATAAATGGGGGTATGGCCCTATCGTGATTGACCATCTTCGGAAGTTCGTGGTTGACAAGCACCTTGATCATTCATTTGGCATGTTAGCTGTGTCCTTTCAACTTTTAACGTGGTGCACCGGTAGTGCAGAAGACCTCATTTTTTCTATTTATCCCAACTAATGTCGATCGAGATAAATAATTACTGTTCCTTTGTGTTCAAAATGTCTTTAGGGCAGCAAAAAGTGTTTTTCTTAACCTGAAACCTTATAAAACAAGCTCAAAATTGCTGAGAAAAAAATCGCACAATTTACATTATTTATCGCATAATTGGCCTTTCTAATCGCACAATCTGCCCTGAAAAAATCGCATAATTTGCATTTTTTAATCGCACCCTGTCAGAAGGCCTGCCTTTTGTGTTCATACAGAAGGGGAACAGTGGAAAGGTTTAGCAACACATGTATCTTTTCCCCATCATCCTAATAAATGAATAGTACTGGCATCCAGTAAATAATAGGTGTAATCAGGGTTCTCCTTATCAGGCGGTAACCGGTAAAATTTACCGCTTGTAAGAGCACTGATTACCGCCTGCAAACACTCAGAAGTCGCTTATCCTTTGCAGAACGTCCAACATTAACCAATTGCTTTACCGGTTTGAAAAGGTGCCTTACCTGTTGCGCTAAAAAAATTAGGGAGAACCCTGACGGTGTTCGTCAACACTTTCTTTTACATTTCTTGGCTAAAATTAATGTTACATTTTGAAAATGGTATTACTGGAACTCACCCCTGACTTTTTCCATAAAATTTCAAACTTAGAATTAACTTCAAAAGGAAGGCCTTCAATAGCTGTGGACAAAAGTACATGTACAATTAACAAAATCACAAAGTTACGTAAAACTGGCATGCAGTACACTGAAGAATAAAATAAGTAATTCAAATTAATTGTTAAGTAACCTAAGATGACGGAATTACAAACAGTCAGCAAAACTCTCACTTATGATATAACGAATGATATAGAGAATATTACATGGCCATGCAGAGATAGGAAGCTTCTCGTCAAGTGTTGGAAATATTTCAATAGTTCGATGCACACACGCGGGAAATATTTTCAACACAAACAGTCATGTAATTTTCTGTTTCTTATTCAAACACCAATGAAATGCCAAACCATTTCACTTTAAGTTAACATATTTGTGGTCCTAACGTAGAACGGCACGTTTTATTATGTAACCATAGCAACAGTGATCTTTTCATGTGTAAAGAAAACAAAGTTATTTTCACACAGGCCTATGCACCAATTTTCACTATGCACCACAGCCGCAGCATATGAACCAGCGTTATTCAATGGGGGTGTTTTCAAGGTAGATACATGTAACAATTCCACAAGGCCCATGCGTGACTTGAACATTTACAAACACAAAATAAAAGTACCTGAACTTGCCCTAGGTTTACCAAGGTTTATCAGTGAATGTGAAGAATATGGAGCCTGCTGCTGGGGCTGTTGCCAGGGTCCAGCTGGTGTTGGTAACTGTCCATACCTGCAATCCAAAAAGTCCAAAAAAAACTGTCAAAGATCAATTTCACATTGATTGCGTTTACTACAATGTAGGTCTTAATTAAAGGTTAACATGATGACATAAATAAAAGCTAGGACATCACGTTTTTGGTCTTCAAATTACAGTGTAGGTTCACTTGCTGAAAAAGGCCACTCCTCAACAAATTTGCGGTTGAAGCTACAGTGTACATGTAGGTTAAAAGTGGATGCACTTTCCTCAATTAGTAAGTTATTTTATCATTGATTTTTGTTATTTCGTACGACGATAATTTTATATATATACCATTGCTGTCCAGTTGGAGCACTTGAGGGCATGTGGGTCTGCCCTGCCTTAGCAGGTGTGGGTTGAGCTCTAAAAATGGGTGCCACTTTGTAACAAAAGGACAGGTTATTGACCTCATTCCTGCAAAAGAAAGAATGAATCACGACTTA
>OX421448.1:50999698-51012198 GCA_949126865.1 Montipora capitata | reverse complement strand
GGTAACGCTATAGGGCGTTTCGCTGGATTCATAGGCTCAAATCTTGAAGTTTCACATCGATTTATTATCAAACACGCACTATTCACTGTACATGCAACAACTTGAACGAGAACGAACAACAAACAAAACAAACACATGATTCGCAAGACGTGTTACTCACGTGACCCGATGTCACGGGTAACACCATACTGTCCGTAACACTCCCCCCTGTTGACCAGATCATTACTTGGCTACCTAATTCTATCTGGTCAACACAACCATCACATGATAATCATTGAGAAAACTGAACACAACAATTATTCCTTGAGAAAGCACAGTTCATTAATTCAGATCCTCCAACCAGGTCTTCCTTCTTCGGTCGGCTTCAACTGCAGCCACTCGTCTTGGACGGCTTTGTCTCGCTACTGGTTGCTCAACTTCAGTAGTAACTGGATCAGGATTCTGACTTGAGCAATCTTCGGACGCTTGTCGCACAGGAACATCACACTGGATCTCTAAAGGGTAAAGTCGCTGAACTGGACGCTTAAGTTTCACAGATTTCCCTCCCTTGCTTCGAACTTCGACAACAGCTCCTCTGATACAGCTATCTGCTCCAGCGATGAGATCCAAAATCTTTCCAACTCGCCATTTTCCTCTGGGCTGATTTTCTTCATGCACAATGACTACATCTCCAATGGATATGGCTGTGCTGGCGTCGATTTGACTTTGGTGACGATGGGCATTTCGCAGCTCGATCAAGTACTCATTTCTCCATCTTTTCCAGAAGTGGTTCAGGATATTACTCAGGTGCTGCATTCTTCTACTTAGATCTTGTGGCTGGACATCAATGTCATAATCTGGAGAGTCACTTGTGTTGCTATCTGGAAGGCTCATTAGGCGTCGGCCACATAAGAGGTGTGACGGGGTGAGGGGTTCTTCGGGATCTTCGCTTGACACATACGAGAGGGGTCGGCAGTTCAGAATAGATTCCACTTCAACAACTACTGTCTGCAATTCTTCGTAGGTGAGGATTGCACCACCAATTGTCTTCTTAAGGCACCTCTTCACAGATCTTACTAGCCTTTCAAAAATGCCGCCCCACCAAGGAGCCTTTTCGAGGTTGAAACACCACTTCATTCGTGCCTTGGCAAAGTACTGTTTCACTTCTGTGTCGTTCATCAGTCGTTTTATTTCTCGTGCTGCTGACTTAAAGGTTTTCCCATTGTCAGACACCATTAACAGTGGAGTACCACGGCGGGCGGAGAATCGTCTGAGGCTTCTCAAGAATGCAGAGGTGTTGAGGCTTGGTACAAGATCCAAATGAATAGCCCTGGTAACGCAGCACGTGTAAAGACAGATCCATACTTTCTGCTGGGGACCAGTATGATTTTTGACATAGAGAGGGCCCGCAAAATCAACACCAGTGTAGGCAAATGGTGGACACTCCTTTACCCTGAACTCCGGGAGGGGTGGGGATGGTGGAGCCTGATATGGCCTTCCTTCGAGTTTCCGGCAGATTACACACTTGTACAGTAGCTTCTTTACAAACTGCCTGCCCTGTACAATCCAAAATCTTGCTCTTAGTTCTGTAAGGGTCAGCTTCACACCACCATGCATGACTCGTTTATGGCTGTCCTGGACTATCAGGGATGTGATGTGATGGCCTTTATCCAACAAAATAGGGTGCTTGATTGAAGGTGGTAAGTCTGCCTTGGAAAGACGACCATTACATCTCATGATCCCTTGGCTATCAGTAAAGATGCCAAACTGCTTTCTCCAAATTTCGAACTTGGGGTTCTTGCTTAGGGACTTCTGAACTTCCTTGATCCAGATAGTTTCGGCGTCTACCATGATGTCTTGAGCAGCAGACTCACTTGGCGAAGGGATGTCCTTCTTAAGCGATGACTTCATGGTCCTTACAAACTTCAGAACCAAGGCGGTAACTCTTAGCAGTCTCTGCAGATCACTAATGTCTTCCGCTCTCATGATCTGCGCTATACCACAAGGTTCAGTTGCTGCAATAAATAAGGATGAGGTTTGGCACTTCACTTTCTCCTCAGCTCTCACTTCCACGAAACATTCTTCAGGGATGTGTGTACTGTTGAACACACTCTTGGTGTCTTCTGTAAAGCATGTTAACCACTTGGGACCTTCCTTCCAAAGGGGACACCTTGAGAGCTCCACGGGACTCAATCCTCTCGAGGGGATATCGGCTGGGTTATCCTTTCCGTTACAGTGCTGCCATCTACTTGCTGGAACAAGGTTCCTGATCTCATTTACTCGGTTTCGGACGAATTGCTTCCACTCTCTTTCCTCGCCCTTAATCCAAAACAATGTTACTCTCGAGTCAGTCCAACAGGTCATGTTTGTAATTGTTACATCCAGCTCTAAAGCTTCCTTGACATGTGTGATCAGTCTCGCTAGTACCAGGGCGGCAAGAAGCTCTAGTCTTGGAATAGTTAATTCCTTCACAGGGGCAACTCTAGACTTGGAGGCAACCAACTTCACATAACTTCCAACGGTCGTCGTCACCTGCAAATAGATGACTGCAGCATAGGCTTTACTGGATGCATCGCCAAACCCATGAAGACTACAACTGACGACCTTGTCTTGAACTCCTTGGAAATAGCATCGTGGTAACGAGAGTGCTGTTACACTTTCTAACCCATTTAGCAGCTTGTGCCACATCTTCAACACATTGCCATTCAGGGGGTCATCCCAACCAACTTTTGTTTTGCAAAGTTCCTGGAAGAACAACTTGAACTCTATGATGATTGGCGAAAGGAATCCAAAGGGATCATAGAACTTCGCAGCAACACTAACAACATTTCTCTTGGTGGGTTGCAAGTCTCTTGCATAGCTCGCTATTTCGGTTAAATCAAACATGAATACATCCTTCAAGGGGTTCCAGCGTATTCCAAGCACCTTTTGTTCCGAGCCGCTGATCTCTTCTACTCCACCAAGCATGCTCTTAGCATAAGTCTTGTCCTCTTCTGACACAACATTCCCTTCCAGAAGAGCTTGGGATGACTGTAAATGCCCAGATTCAACACTAGACGTATCGGCATTAGACTTTCTGGTTTCATTAGACTGGATTCTGTTTGTTAGTTCAGGGGAATTTGACACAAACTTCCTTAGGTTGAATCCTCCCTCAGCAAGCCTCAGCTTAGACTTCAGATATAGTTCATAAGCAGCGTCGACCTCAGAGGCTCCAGAACTTAGGTCATCGACATAAATCGAGCGAAGAAATTTCTCCACAAACTCAGGATCGGCTTCCTTGTACTGTTCAATGTGATGCTTGATTGTGGCATTTAGCAGAAAAGGACTAGATGAGACCCCAAATACAACCCGAGTGAACCTCAGAATCACAATTTCTGGCGAGGACTTGTCTATGTCATCCACCCATAGGAATCTTAACACGTCTCTGTCTTCCTCTGTAATTCCCACCATCAGAAACGCCTTTTCCACATCACCCGTCAAGGCCACTTGATTAACGCGGAATCTTAAAAGTACATCAAATATGTTCTCTGCAAGGGGTGGACCAGTGTACACGCAATCATTCAAGGCTACACCATCAGATTTCGCGGAAGCATCGTACACAACTCTAAGCTTGGTTGTTGACTTGTCGGTCCTTATAACTGCATGATGCGGTATATAGTGAACCCTACCAACTCCTCCTTCGCTAGGCTTCTCCACAACTTCAACTATGCCTCTTTGTAGCTGTTCCTTTATTACAGAATCATATTCCTTCAGGATTTCAGGCGCTTGGCGGAGACGTTTAAGAAGGTTCTCTAGGCGCTTCCTGCTTAGCTCATAGTTGTCTGGAAGACTGGGATGTGGTGTTTTCCAGGGCAGATGAACTTCATATCTGTTGTTCTTAAAGGATATCTGCTCTTGGAATGTTTCATACAATGTCCTTGGTTTAATGCCAAGTGATTCTAGTTCCCAGAATGTCTTTAAATTTCCATCGAGGGTCTCGTTAGTAACATCAACAGGGTTTACTGCACTCTTAAGAACATGTGTTGAGACGAGATTACTTTGGTGCCTGTCAACTTGTATTCCTTCTGGAATTGGACCTGACAACACCCATCCAAGTTTGGTTTCAATAGCAGTGGGGCCATGCTCCCCCCTTACCACCCTGCCAGACACTAGACTCCAATACTGATCTGATCCAACCAGAATATCAACCTCAACATTGTCTTCACCAGTACCATAATCCGCAAGTTCGAGTCCCTTTAAATGAGCATATGTATGGGTAGCTTCTGCAATAGATTGGCTCTGCAGAGGATCGCAAATGATGGGAACAACAAAGGCAAATAGCTCTACACCTTCCCCTTGACCAGTGGCAACACAGAGTCGAACAACATCCACACACTGCCTGTTCTCCTTTGTTGAGCCAAATGTCTTAATGGATATCCTTTGACTGCTTTCAGCTGGTAAATTCAGGTGCTCTCTTAGCCTTGCACTCACATAGGTTCGTTGACTTCCACTATCCAGGATGAGTCGGGCTTTCACTCTGACTGCTGAGTTTCCTGGCTTGTAGCTTAGTGCATTGGCTGTTTGAAGAAGGACTGGAGTAGAGGCACTGACGTATAAGGCTGTGAGGTTCTGTCTTGAATTTCTCGAACGGTTCTGGATCTGTTCCTGTGTGGGTGCGGCTCTTGAAGAATTTACGCCAGAGTTGGGGCCACCTTCATTACTGCCTGAGGGACAATAGTTCCCCGATTGCTTCTGAGGATGTTCTTGCTTGGGTGTTGTTCTTGAAATATTGGTACCATTGTTACCATTGGATGGACAAATGCTGATATGGTGTTTACCCTTACACTTGAAACATTCATGCTTTGAAGGACAGTTTTTGCTGAGATGATCCTTTCTGAGGCAAACAAAACATCTTCCTTGTTTCATGAGAATATTCTTGCGGGCAGCAGGATTGGTTACCATTTTGCAGGAGTTAGAGGGATGGCTCTGCTTACAATATGTACAAGTGGGTCCTGAGTGTTTCGTAAATAAGGCAGATGTAGTTGTACGCATCTGGAAATCTGGAAATGCCTGACTTTCAGCTGATAACTGAGACTCATCATGAAGGACTGCACGCTCTCTGGCTTCCAACTCGTTCTCTAATACACGCATAATAATGTCGAGGTGCCATTCTTGATCCTTTATTTCTCTACTAATAATCAATCGTAGCTCCTGAGGCAGCTTGTTCATAATAATCGATGATAGTAAACTTCCATAGGAGCCTGAAGGAAGCCCTAGAGACTTAAGGCTTCTTACATGAGACTCTTAAGTGTCATACAGTTCCCTCAGCTTTCTTGGGTCTTCATCAATCACTGGGCTGACATTAACAAGAATATCCATGTGGCGATTTATAATCTGTTGTTTGTTTCCAAACCTCTTCTTAAGGATTGCAATTGCTTCTTCGTAATTGGATGCGGTGAGAGACAGACCAGAAATGGCATCAAGAGCTGGTTTCATGAGAAGTGAGTTCAAATAATTGAACTTGTCAATAGGAGCCAATTTAGGATTCTTGTGGATAGAGGATTCAAAGGCATCCCAAAAGGAGGGCCATGTACTAACTTCCCCATCAAACCTTTTCAAGTCCAGTTTAGGTAATTTAACTCGAGGGCCTGTTTCTTGTATGGATGAACTGGCAGCAGGATCACTATTAGGAAGTTGGGGAGAATAATTTGAGGGTTCAAAATGTCCAGGAACAACTTCTGTAGATATGTTAAGCCTTACTGGCGATTCAACAGAGTCACTTGAGGGTTTAACATCACTAGGATCAGCAGATACAGAAAGGCTTACCGGTGTCTTGTGTTTTGGCGCGTCCACGTTCTTCGTTGGGGGTCTCGAAGCTTCCAGAAAATCTTCAATCCTTGTAATTGTGAGTTGAATCAATTCATTTACAAGATCTGCTTCCCGGATTTCGTCTTCAATTTCCTCCTCTTCCACATTTGACAGGATTTCTTCGTCTAAAACCTTCAGGGTTCCCAATTTGGCGCGCAGAGATTCCCTTTCCTGGCGAAGCTTCGACACATGCAGTGTTGGCGCTTGTTTGTACTCGTCCAAATTAACATCGACGGTCGCTGCATCCAATTGCTCGTTAACTTCATAGGCGATGCGTTTAACGGTGGTTCTGTGTCCTTCGCGCGTAACCCTTTTCCTTGAAAGTTTCCCTTTGGGTGGCATCACTTGATAGGTAGTCGAGTCGAAGAATGAAGAAATATCCAGAGCACGTGCGTGTGAACAAGAATTGACCGGTTCAAGAATTATAAACACAAGGAGTATCACCACAGGAATAATCCGGTTCGAAGTGACCATGTATGAGAAGGTAACGCTATAGGGCGTTTCGCTGGATTCATAGGCTCAAATCTTGAAGTTTCACATCGATTTATTATCAAACACGCACTATTCACTGTACATGCAACAACTTGAACGAGAACGAACAACAAACAAAACAAACACATGATTCGCAAGACGTGTTACTCACGTGACCCGATGTCACGGGTAACACCATACTGTCCGTAACAGTGTGCCGCACGCACGGGGCATGAAGGAAAAAGCAGGTCACAGTTCACAGCAATACTGGAAAGCCTAAAACTATCACAGGGACTAACCTTAAGCCTAAACAGTGCCTTTAGCCGTAATTAGGGTTACGGTTAGCATTATTAAAAAGGGATAGGTTGTTTCAAGAGTAGTCAGTAAAACAGGGATCTCTTAACGGTAACGTACGAGTGCAAGTTCGATTGTAGGTGCTCGGCGCGGCACGTGCATATAATTACGTATCATTGTTATGTAAATAGTCAGCCAGAATTCAAAATAAATATCATTTTGAAGGTGTGAATTAGCAACTTGACACGTTAGCTCAGTGGTGAAGAACAGGGACAAGTAATCCAGATGTTTACAGTGGGTCGGAGTTCAAGGCAAGCTGCGAGTGACATATCAAGGGATGGCAGAAAAAGCCGAGCGGGATCTGGAAATAAGAACAAGACGAAAGGGATAGAAAGAGGAAAGCTGGGACGAAAACGAGTAACGGTGAAGGCGATGAAGAGAAAGAAGAGATAGAGGGAGGGAGAGATAAATGAGATTCATTTTTATTCATCCCGTAAGTACAAATTACCCATGTATATATTCGGTTCTCTTGGGTATACGTATTGTTCTACAAAACAATAGCGCGAATGAATAATTAATTTATTCTGCATGCATAATGAAGTAGAGACCTGTACGGAAATCATTCCCTCTGTTTTTCTCGTTTGTTAAAGCTGCGCATGGTTTGTTAAGCTTGAGATGTGGACTACGTTTACGTTGTTTTTTCCACAAGAAAATATCAAAAATGACTTTTTTTTCGTTCCAATGGTCTTGAGAAAACACTTCCTAAAGGTGTTGTTGTGGATTTAAACCGAAAGGAGCGACTGCATGAAGTTCATATAATGGCGAGAGTGACGAGACTAAGTCGGATCGTGTGCAAAATATGACTTCGCAAACTAATTTGTGAGTAATAATTTACAATTTTGTTATTCCGCATAGCGTTCGTCTAGCGTTATAGCTCCATCATGATTGTAATTTCCCGCTAAGAAATGCTTTAATATCGTCCATTTATCTTTGTACGCTGCTCTCTTTTGATGTGAAAATAAACTGGATTCGTTTTAAGTTCGATTTTAAGGTCATTTATATTCCCTTTTCTGGTGAATGTCTAAGTTATTGTACTTTTTAGCAGTCACAACTCAACGATTCTTGCGTTCAAGTAGTTACCAAGTTATGGATTTGCAATTAATTTGAGTTTAAAATCAAAATCAAAATCCATGTTAGTTAAAATAATGTTTGGAAGAACAGAAGTGTAGGCACAGATGTATATAGATCTCTATAGATTCAGGTTCGTGACTGTTTTGCAAATCTTTTATTTTTTTAGACTGTTGTTTTCTGGAAGCATTAATGATGTAATTTTGGTTTTTGGGGGACTGTCATGTGTTGTTGGATCAAGGAATCTGTTTTGAGTCAAGTATGGTTGACAGTGGATAGTTTTTCCTGAAAAGGCTGAAAGGAAGCATTATTGCCTTGGACTTTTTTTGGTTACACCCCACATGTTTGTTCTTTCCTTAGATGGCAAAATTTATTAATATATTATGTGATTTGGAGCTGCAGCTAGAAACAGTGTCCCATGCATAAGGACGTATCATTGGGTTTGATGGCAATAAAATAATTTTGGTAAAAAATATGTTTAGAGTTTTTATCATAACTTCTCATCTTGGTCCTGATGGACTTCAAACATGCTCTACCATTTTGCACAAGGAACTTGTCAATCAACTGTTACCTTTTGGTGTATTTGCAATAAGATGTTTGGATAGCAATTGATTTATTTTTCTTATCCCTTATGTGTAGATATCCTATGTCTGTCACATAGTTTTAAGCTTTTATTTCCTGTAGTGTATCTTTATTATAGTTAGCACATGACCCCAGAAGCATGTATTATTGCTTTAATATTGATTGTGTTTGAATAAAGGATATTGTTGTCTTGTCTTGTAGATAAGGCAAAACAGCCTCAGTTGTATTTGCATTATTATTTCTGAGTGTTACTTTTAAAGGGCAAACCATTAAAAAGTGCACATAGTTTGCAGGAGTCCAGGAAGATTATTCCAAATATTCATTCATTTGAAGTTCCTGAAGCAGGAAAATCTTGAAGAGTTTATGTAACAATATTTGGAATATACAACATTTCTATTTGGGAATGTTTAAGTCTACAGAATTTATTTTCTTTATGTTGAGAAGTACTGTAAGAGCTGTCAGGTAACTCAGATGAAAATTTGACAGACCTTAGCTGTAATTCAAATTATTAGTACAGTTTTGGTCGTTAGTGGAACATAATATTTTATTGGGACATTTTTTAGTCAGTGATTAACCCATTGACTCCTGGGGATTCCCCATTGACAAGTAAAATCGTCTGGTGTTAGAGTAAAATGCTAAGTATGGCCGGTTTAGGGGTGAAAGGGTTAAAGTGCTATTGTTAGTTTGACTTTCTTTTTCTTCATTTGAACCAAAACAAGTGATTAATCATCACCTCCACCATGCTTTGCTTTGCGTTGCTTTGGCTTTTAGAACAAAGTATCAAAGTTAAAGCTGGTGGCTCGAGGAGTAAACTATAAAGACTATAATGGTATTTGAGTATATATTGTAAAACAAATTTGCCTATATCATTAAAGTCATTAAATCAATGGGAATCCAAACATGAGGTTGCAGTTTGCCCAGGAGGGGTTTTCCCTATAAAAATGGCAGGCCACTTATTGGATTTTTTTTTTAAACAATCCTTAAAGGTAACAGAACCTTTTTTTGTGGATGTAGGCTAAAGAACTCTGACCCCTTAGAGCAACCAGTTCTAAAGTGACAAATGACTGGCAAATAACTTTTACTTATGAATTATTCGTAAGTAAAAGTTATTTGCTCATGTACCAAATAATTTGTCTTACAGTTCCAGTCATTTTTCAGATTGATAGCCTTAAATGTACTGCAGCAACTCCGCCAGCTGTTTGGTCTCAGCATCATAAGCAGTACAGGGGATTTAAATTATTGAAACCACTGTGTTGCAACCAGAGTCCACAAAGAGAGGTTAAATAATCTATTGCACTGGAAGTATTTAGTAGGCCAGCATGAAATTTGTTTTGGATAATAGCACTGAATCACCTTCAACAAGTTTTCTAAACTTTGAAGATACCTAATTTTATATTTTGTTGTCACATTAACCCACTACAATGTGTTGAAAGTGTATTATTAGCTGTAGTAATATTTTGTTATAGTAAAATCCCCCCTGCTAGTGAGCTGCATTTCTGAATCAAATTTTCAACTTGGAATACCGGTATTGTTGTTTTGGCTATTCAGAGTTAAGCTAATCTGTTTATTTCTATAATTTGGAGGGAAGCAAACAATTGGCATTTGCTTGAAATGACTATAGCAAAATATAATGCAACTAAAAGGTTTCCTTCTAGTGTACCCAATATGAGGTGCTTATATGGCATGTTATGTATGACATTGGTGCTAAATTCACTTTAAAATTTATCTTTGAACGACTGAAATACATTTCTAACTTTTCAGGGACGTCATGCATTTCTTTTTTTTTCCTCCGTCTTAATAAATTAGCCTCCGTGGACCACTTGAATGGCCATTTTCACAACTTAATTTTGAAGAAAAATGCAAAAATTTTAACATTTTCTGCTAGATGCGGGCCCCCGCGGAAACAGTGTGCAAATATTTAGTCGAAAGAGAAACCATTTGGAAATTTAGTGATATATTTTTTGCTCCACTTTTTAAAAGATAAACGCATGAATTGAAATCAAGATGGTACTCCATTAGCCGGTAAGCTCCACAAACAAATTTCCACTCAAACACTGTCACAGCAACCTGGACTCGCGTTGACCTTGAAATTGTTAAAGAAATTTCCCTCGTAGCACTGTTGGCTAAAAAGTACGGTGGCCCACAACTAAAAAGAGAATCTCGCTGGCATAAAAACGCACTATGCAGTCAAAACATTCGTCCGTTTTACTGGGCTGAAAAAGGTCTTTTTCTTATCGACGGAGATCAGATAAACACCCGATGGATGTCAGCCATGTTTTTCGCCAGTGAACGATAAGTCAGTGGTTACCGTCGTGCGCACGCGTCGTTGAAAGGCAACCTTAGCCAATCAGCGGTTTTTGAGACCTGTCCCAGAGCTCCGTGTCTTGGAACTGACCAAAAGACACGTGGGCTCTGGGAACGAGATTGCAAAGATGTATGCTGAGTATGCTGTGTAACCTAGTTACAGTCGTTACAGTGTCAAATGGAGTATTGAACACAGCGGTCAAACGTCTGCGCATGTGCGAGCGTTGGAGTGGCGAAAAGGCTGCCAAAATGGCGGTGCGAGCTTGTGGGCTGAAGTTGTGACACTCAAGTCGCCTCACAGGAGTTAAAAGCGACCACACAAGCGAGTAAGTCTGTACATATTCTTTTATTGAGACATACAGTAGCCACATGTAGAAGTGATGTCAAACAGTACATCAAACTAAAGCAATGACAGCTGATCGTATGATGTATTCGATTTAGCAAGGTCTATATAAATTATACGAAGGCACTCATGCACGAGAAGGCACAGCATTGGAAGTCATTGTAAGTTACACGTAAAGAAAGGTGAAATGCCGTGTTCTTGTCGTGATCTGTGTAAATATTACATCATTCATATCATCCTTCAAGCTTACGTACAATTCTTGAGTTAAGTGCATAAGCATGTGTTATAAATTAATATATCTGAATGCTCTCCTATTTTTTCATTTTAAGTAATGAAAAGTTCTTTCAAACTATCGTGTTTTATTTTGTTTAAGTGTAATGCTTCTGTGTAGTTGTATTGTTTTTTGTTTTGAAGTACCTGTTATTTCCAGCTGAGATGTTCTCTTGTCTGTTCAACACAAGAACTTCGCCGTTCTTCCTTTTGTAAGAAGTTTTAAGTAATGTTAATTTATCTTCTTTTGAAATTCGTTCTGTACACTACACTGTACATGCAAAATAACTGGTCTTTGGTCACAGAAATATTACAAAGGTAAGAGAACATAAGTTGTGTTGTAATGACATTTCTTGGTTACTTTTCTCCAGAACTGCTTAGCTTCTCTTCCTGATATGTCAGACCTATAGCAACTATGGAACCATGAGGGAAATGGAAGTGACTGTCAGGACAAACAGTTTTCCATCTTGAGCAACACACCAGATGGTCATGTGGAACTGCTTTCAGGGATAAAATAGGATGCAATGTAGCACATAATGATATTACAGTGAACATGCTAATTTATTACCAGATTTCTGGATTTTAAGATACTGAAATGTACATCTGCACTGTTCTCTGTATTATGCTCCACAATTATTGTTAAATTTGTGTAACCTTCTCATTCCCAAAAATGACCAATACAGCACAAGGCAGCAGATTGTATAGCAAACAAAGGAATTATTACTATTATTTTCAAGATTATTATTATTCTTTTGTTGTTGTTGCTGTTGTTACCGGTATGTTATTATTATTATTATTATTATTATTATTATTATTATTATTATTATTATTGAAATGTCTCTTAATTTTAGACTCACTACAGGTATGATTAAAATGAAGGGCTCAAGAAAGGAAATAAATAATATATTATTATTCATACTACACCTGAACTGTTTGATTTGCTTCTGTTTATCGTATGCCCTCAGTTGTTGGCATTGTGTAGCAAGAGGACTAAAAAATGACTTGTGATGGTTTTTAAGACCTTTGGTGAAAATTTCTTACAGGTGACTTTTTGCGATACCACCTTTACATTAAAGTGTCCCTTCCTTTGCATATGCATCGCTTTAGACAACTTTAGATTATCTGGTATGCGAACTGTCTGGGTGTTATGGAAATCATCCAGTAGTAACACCACAGATGTACCTTCCTAATAAATGAAAATGAATAATCCATTGACAAACTAAATATTACACAATGTGTATGTTGAACTAATGAAGTTACTGACAAGCAAACAAAAGTAATT
>OX421448.1:50962198-50994698 GCA_949126865.1 Montipora capitata | reverse complement strand
GTTGTACGAGAAATTAATTGGTCATGATGTCTCCGAACTACCATTCCATCCTCTAGTTCAACTCGCGCAGACAGAGAGCCGGTTTCTTGGATGATGGTTCCAGAGACCCACTTCGACCCCCGGAAGTAGTTTCTGACACTCCCAGCATCACCAAACTTCACTCCGCGCGTTCGGCTATGCTGATCATGCTGTTTCTTTTGTCTAGACTGAGCCAAATCTACCCTTGTCGCTACATCCGGTCGCAGCAGATCGAGATGAGACCTAAGACTACGTCCCCACCGTAACTGAGCTGGAAATTCACCACTGGTGCCTCGCTGGGTAATCTGGTAGCTTAGAAGAAAACCAGCCAACTTGGTGTCAACAGAACCGTCCCCTTG
The DNA here is from genome assembly GCA_949126865.1 of Montipora capitata. Classification (NCBI taxonomy): domain Eukaryota; kingdom Metazoa; phylum Cnidaria; class Anthozoa; order Scleractinia; family Acroporidae; genus Montipora; species Montipora capitata. The sequence goes on along the minus strand of OX421448.1, from coordinate 50,994,321 downwards.
TTTCTTCATCCCTTGCTTAAAGGTCTGTACCACTCGCTCAACCAGACCATTTGTACTAGGGTGGTAAGGTGCTGAGGTAATGTGCTTGATGCCATTGTTTTCAAAAATGACTTAAATTCACTGCTCACAAAATTGGACCCATTATCGGACACTACAGTCTCTGGTAAACCATACGAAGCGAAAGTTGACCTCATCTTGTCTATGGTCACACTGGAAGTGGCAGAGTTCACACAGTGGATATCCATCCACTTGGAATGGGCGTCAATGATCAGCAAGAACATCTTTCCCATGAAAGGTCCCGCATAATCTATGTGCATTCGCGAACAGGGAGGGGTCTTTTGGTGACTCTGACAGGTAGCACAACTTTTCACCTTCTCTTCTAAATTCGTGTCCATTTTGGGCCACCATACATAGCTCCTGGCTAAACTCTTCATTTTGACTATTCCCGGGTGAGTATCATGTAATATGTGCAGCACCTCGTCTCTCCCATGAGGGTGTACTATGACCCGAGCTCCCCATAAGAGGCAGCCAGCATGTACACTCAATTCTTCGCTTGTAATAAAATAGGGCTTCAAGGCTACTTCGTCTACTTCTAAAGGTCATCCTTGATCCCTGGGACGGGTGTGGACCCCGGGACATCCAAAACGGGTAGGCGACTGAGTCCATCCGCAATACCATTCTCATTTCCTGGGCGATACAGCAGTTCATACTCATAAGCTAGCAAAGTCAATGCCCACCTCTACATCCTGCTTGAGGCCCTTAAAGGCGTGGCTTTTTCAGGGTGCAGCAGCCCCAAAAGTGGTTTGTGATCCCTGCAAATCTTAAAATGGCGACCATAAAGAAATTGGTGGAACTTTTTCACAGCAAAAACCACAGCTAGTGCTTCTTTATCTAGGAGACCGTAGTTCCTTTCTGCCGTAGAGAGTGTACGCGAGGCGTATGCCACAAGTCTTTCGGATCCATCTTCCATAATATGGGAATGAACTGCGCCAACGTTAACGCCATAGGGTGATGCATCACAGGATACCACCAGCTCTTTCTCGGGATCATAATTTACTAGTACGTCTGATGAATGAAGCTGGTTTTTGGCTTTATCAAATGCTTGTTGCTGTTCCACCTCCCGCTTCCAAACAACATCTTTCCTCAGCAAACTATGTAGTGGTTCCAGAATGGACGACAAGTTAGGTATGAACTTCCCATAGAAATTAAGCATACCAAGGAACGACTTCAGCTCCGTGGGGTTTTTCAGTGCTGGGGCCTCTTGAATGGCCTTCACGTTTGCTTCAACAGGATGAAAACCTTCTGCATCAACTCGGTGCCCCAGGCAGTCCAAAACTGGCTTCATGAACTGACACTTTACTGCCTTGAGTCGTAGACCAACTTCCGAGAGGCGTCTCAAAACTTTCTCGATGTTTTCTAAGTGCTCTTCAGTACTGGGGCCTGTAATAAGGATGTTATCTGACAGAACTCCCGTTGAAGGGATTCCTTGAGGCAAACCCTCCATAGTTCTCTGGAAAATACCAGGTGCTGAGGCTACCCCGTAAGGGAGACGGTTATACCTGTATAGGCCCTTATGTGTGTTAATTGTTAAAAATTCCTTAGAGTTCTCATCTACAATCATCTGTTCATAGGCATGGCTTAAATCTAGCTCAGTAAAGGTTTGACCTCCAACGAATTTCTTATACAGATCATCAAGCTTGGAAATAGGATAGCCATACAAATTTGACACTTTATTAACAGTGAGCTTATAGTCTCCGCAGACTCTTACAGTGCCGTCACTTTTCATGACAGGGACAATCGGAATGGCGCACTCGGAATATTGGACTGGTTCAATGGTCCCTGCCCTTTAAAGTCTTTCTAGGTCTTGTTCAATTTTCTCCCTCAGAGCATACGGTACTGGTCTGGCTTTATGGAAGATAGGGGTAGCCAAAATCCACGTTGACCCCACGGTCAACGTGTATTTTGGCCTTTGTCCCTTGTAGAGTTCCAAGCCCTTCTTCAAACAGCTGAGCATGTTTTTGCAAAATCTCTTTCAGTCGCTTTTTGTGTGACGAAAGTTGTTTGATTATGGGCCAATTCAGCTTAGTAATTTTTTTGGAGCCAGTTCCTACCTAGCAAAGCAGGGCCCTTGCCGCTTACAACCAAAAGCGGGAGGGAGTATTCAACCCGGTCATAACACACATTCACAGAACAAGACCCTTTAGGTTTGACTTCTTCCCCGGTATACGAAAAAAAATCTCGAACCAAATTTCGAACCAAATTTTTCGTGATAATTATATGTACATGTTTCTTTAATGGTCTAAGCCGCTGTCATATCCGGCCGAGTACGGGCTCATGGTTACGATACATACACAAACATGACCGTATTTAAAGTCAAAAAGTAACCGATGAAAGAAAATACTGTCTATTATTCTGAAATGTGTTCAAAACGCAAAAAAATTATCTCTCGAGCGAGAGGTTTTGCTTAAAATTTGGGCGATTTTTCGAGGAGATATTGAAAAGCGAATAGCAGGAAATTTCGCCGTGGAGTCCATACTGAAATTTTTGGTGTTTTTAAAGTTAAAAACCGAAAGAAATTTCAATCAGGAAGTGCAAAATGTAGCTGAACCGATGCAAAGTGGTTGTACCCGACGAACTTGGACGCGAACTGGAACACTTTAACTGGGCTTTGTTTAGGCATTTTATCGCTGACGGCCATACAAATCCTTTACAGTCAATTTACAAATATATTTACCTTATAAAACCAAAACGAATACAGATTCATTTAGTTTAACAAAAATACTAACGAAATTGATGCGAAGTAGGCGAACTCTAATGCTTCTAGGGCTGTTTTTTTCGATTTTCGATCTTTTCTCAGTCATTTCTCTGTAACGAAAATTGCAGGTCATCACTTCTTTCCATCCCTCAAACTGACATTTCCCTTTTTGTTCAACTTATACCAAGTACAGTCTACTTTAGACTTCAAATCAAAGATTTTAAACAAGCTGAGAAGATTCACAATAGGCGAGGCAAAGTGTTGAACCCGGATCGATGGCTTCACTTTGCAGTTTCCGATATCCACTAGATTAACGAGACAACTTTCCGGAAAATCGAATTTTTTAGAGTATTGAAGTAGTAGTACCCAGCAAAACAATTGAAAGTTAACCGCCTTCAACGGGGTTTTTAGACCTAAATACTGTAGATCAGCGCGGCATAGCTTAGAAACGCTATTTCTTGTTGAACTAAAGATGTAACTCTGCCTGTTTTCTGTTGAGTTTTCGGCCAGTTTTTTCACGTTTCCACCACAAATCCGCAAAGCCTGCTGACCACAAGAATCGCCGGCTCTAAGAAGGTGACTTTTATTTGTCCGATATGGGAAGAGCGGTAAAATGGACAGAGAGAAAAGTGCACCGAATAAATGCACGCGAAAAAATATCGAACGTTACAGGAACGAATCGGTCAGTGAGCCGAAAATATTGCCAAGTTGCATGCAAAGTGGATTCCAAGATGTTCCAAAGTATGGCACTAGTGATCATGAGTTGAGATCAAGTTTATCTGTGAACACAAAATGCGAATGTGATGAAAGAGTTTTGAAAGTGAAAAATGTCAGAAGTATCACGGAAACGGAAACCTCTAACCATGCAAAAGTGTGTACTATTGCAACTAAGAATAACGTTGATCGACGAAAGAACGAACATTTTGATCTGAGAGGTAAAGAGAACCTTGAAGACGCCATATTGAAAATTCAATTCAACAGCGCGAGTCCCATGTGAAAGCAAAACAAGTATGTACCGGGATCCGTATTATGATAATGTTTCTGTTTCTTGTAATTATTTGTTTTGAAATGTGAATTAGAGGAACGTTAACGATTGTAGTTTTCAGTAGTGTCATTTTAATGACAACCATCGCATGGATCATCGGCAAGCTGTATATAAGTTTATGTACACTCATACGATGTTCAGAAACGGTTTCTAATTCATTTGAAGACTATATTATGCTGCCTGAAGTGAAACAGTTACATTCAAGTGTACGAAATTATTCAACGGCTCCAATAAAGTTAACGAAGAAACTTGGAATCAGGTCTCGTTATGAGATGTTTGTTTAGACCAGCAATAAGAATTTATTGGAACGCCACAGGTCCAGACGGGAACGTGAACCAAGTAGAATACAGCACCAGTGAAAAAGCTAAAGTACGGCGGCCTGGAAGGGACATGATACTTTTTTTCTAACTCGCGACTTCTTTTTTCAACTCGCGACTTCTTTTTTCTAACTCGCGACTTCTTTTTTCAACTCGCGACTTCTTTTTTCAACTCGCGACTTTTTTTTTTCAAGGCGTGAATTTTTTTTTTTTTTTTTCAACTGGCGACTTTTTTTTTTTCAACTCGCGATTTTTTTTTTCTCGAGGCGCGACTTTTTGTTGTCAAATCGAGACTTTTTTTTTTAACTCGTACCTTTTCTTGAATTCTCGACTATTTTGCGGCCTTTTTTGGGATGGTTTTTTCCTTTCGGTTTCTTGCTGTTGAGACAACGCTTCGTTGGGCTCCTGTTGTCAAGTACTTAGGACTCAGTGCGTTATGATTTAGTATTATCAGTGTTCGGAAAACAGGTAACCCTCACATGGCAAGTTTAACAACTACATTTATAATTGCTGGAACCTGTTTCCTTCTCCTCCATCCGTCCTCTAGCCAAGATGTCTTAACCGGATTACTTTCCATCTGCTCTCGAATCGCCGGACAACCAACTGGAGATGATCTCATAGCTACATATTTCGGTCTTGGCCTTGCGTATACAGAGATTTTGTCTTTTCTGTCTCGTTTTCATGGTGTTTGTATCAGTCTACGACAACTCAAGAGAGTGCTTAGGTCCAAGGGTCTTTGTCGAAGGAAGATATTTACCTGTTTGCTTGATGTAAAAAGTGCTATCGAAAGCGAAATCTTTGGTAGTGGCAATTCAATTGATATCGACAAATGCACCAAAGGCTTACAACAGATCACTGCATGGTAGTGAAAAGGGAAACAGTACGAGTCATCATGAAATACCTCGACCCAGAAGGTGTATTTTCGTGTCCAAGACGGGTATTTCGGAGACGACAGTATTCCGTTCAGGGTCCAAACTGTATGTGGCACCTGGATGGCTACGACAAACTGAAACCCTTTGGATTTGCCATTCATGGTGCTATTAATGGTTATAGTCGTCGTATTCTCTGGCTTAAGGTTGGCCAAACTAACAATGGCCCAATGGTAGTAATAAGCTATTATCTATCCTGTATACGACAGATCGGAACGGATACGCCAAGAGAGGACATTGAAATAACCGAAGAAATGTATTGTTCAACCCACTCGGAAACAAGCTTTCAAGAATTTGAAGAGCTTGCAGAATTACTCATGGAGGACGAAATACTGAGTTATCCTTCGACTGCGGATGAAACCCTTGTGGTCTATAGGAAGCTGGTGACTTGTTTTGAAAATGCTTTGTGATTTATACAGCATATGAACATCTGCGTGTGACGAGAAAAACCATGAGCGCTAACAAAATTTAACGTTGTTTGCTTCTCAATAAGTGCAAGGTTGTGTATCGGCTAGTACCACTAGGTTATGGGTCAGGGCAGGGATGGCGCAGTGGTGAGAGCATTCACCTCCCACCAATGTGGCCCGGGCTCGATTCTCAGATCTGGCGTCATATGTGGGATGAGTCACTCAGAGGTGAGGGGAAAACCGGAGTACCGGAGAAAACCTAATGAGGACAACCAACAAACTCAACCCAAATATGACGCCGAGTCTGGGAATTGAACCCGGGTCACATTTGTGGGAGGTGGGTGCTCTCACCACTGCCCCATCCCTGCACCCCCTTCTAACTTTAGATCTGAATGATAATAAGCACTCTTAATTCTTACTAGTAGTTCGGCCGGGATTTGTTCAAGAAAGGATTTTATCTTTGCCTTTTAATTTAGGCATGTTAAGTTTGCAACTAAATGATGTGACTTTCTTTCTCAATCAGATCTAAATCGTGATCAGTAATATCCCAGCTGCAGTCTGGCTGCGAAAACCGTGAACTATTAGACTGTATTTCTTATTATATTGATTTAACTCTCATTAGAGACTTTGAGCAACAACAACGGGACCGTCAAGGAAAACGCTTAAGATCTGCAAACAAAACAGCAGCTTCGCACACACTGCAACGTGCGTTTTTCGAGTTTGTACATTTCGTCAGCGTTGACTGTAAAACAACAAGTTGAACGTGAATTAGATAAATTTGACGTTCCATGGTGAACGTGCCACATCTGAGAATAAATTTTCTTCTTCACCCTAATTAGGAGCCATTCCGACCAGTTTCATTATTGAGGAAGAGACATACATGTACCTTCAAGTTCGTCATCACTTAAAAGATTGAAATAGTCGCAAAGTGATTACAATAACACAAATTTACATTTGGAGATGACGTTCCCGATGCCATTTTCTCCCAATCACTTTTCTCCAAATAACACAACCTAAAAATTGTAACAGTGATCGATGGTATTCAGTCCAAAATAAATTCATCTCCTATGAATTAATTATAAGAGGAAGGATGTTATTAAACTCCTCCCGCAGCTCTTGAAGTAATTGATAATTAGAAGGGAGTTCGAGGACAAAGGTGCAAGAATGTGCTACGTATACTGGTATTCTTAACTTGCCTTCGAGTTCAGTGCGAAAACGTGATCTGTAGCTCAGGAAAACAGGAGTATTTCGCTTCCACTTACGAAGCACCAAAATCTACCGAGTTTCGTGGCATCTAAGCCCCTTATGTAGCACTTCAAGTGCTTTTAAAGACACTCTCTTTCCCATTACTGCTGGGCTGGCTTTTAATTTTTTCCATGACCGCAACGGATTGAAATGAGGGTTTAAGGTAGCCTAGTATATCTTTCCAGCATTCGGCCACGTATTGTGGCCTTTGAATTATCTCTTTGTGAGCTACTTCTGTTAAGACTTGACTGGCATTTTCCTTCGACATTGATCTTTTAAAAAATCGAAGATACTTAACACACCCAGCAGTTGTGATAAAATCCACCACACGGCATTTCTCAATTACTTCCCGTTCAGTTTCCGATACATAATTTTTAAATGATTGCAATAACACTTCCGGAGTTATAAGGGACTCTCCATATAAAAAGTATGCTATAAAACTCTTAGATAACAAGAGTGGGAAGTATTGGCAACTAAGATATTAAACCAGACACTATAATTTTTCCTATAGCTTCCCATTCTCAACGCTGAAAGTCATGGCGGATGAGAGAAAGTGTTTCACGTGAGTCTCCACTATTTTGAAACAGTGGCTTCTCATTTGCCGAAAAAAGGGCGCTGGTCGAGAAAAAAAAAGTCGCGGGTTGAAAAAAAAAAAGGTCGCGAGTTGAAAAAAAAAATGTCGCGAGTTGAAAAAAAAAAAGTCGCGAGTTGAAAAAAAAAAAAAAAGTCGCGAGTTGAAAAAAAAAAGTCGCGAGTTGAAAAAAAAAAAAGTCGCGAGTTGAAAAAAAAAAAGTCGCGAGTTGAAAAAAAAAAAAGTCGCGAGTTGAAAAAAAAAAAAAAGAAGTCGCGAGTTAGAAAAAAAGTAGCATGTCCCTTCCGGGTCACAGTAGTTTTACCCTCGTCACTTTTCACGAGTCATAACCACAGGATTAATTATTGTAAGTTCAAAGCTAAGTTCCGATATAAAGAAGAACCCTGGTCCCATTGTGGACCCTAGTAAAACTATAATCTTGAGCACCTTACAGCCAAGGCAACGTTAGAGTATTTCGTCAAAATGCTGGACAACAGTGTTTTTGCGATGAGTTTGAGTTCTTTCATATACCAAAACAATGGGCGGATTTATTGTCCTAATGATTTGATACAAATAATGGATGTTGGTAATCAGTTATATTCAAGGTTGGCGCATTCAGCTGCCTTTTTTGCTGTTGGCAGAGTTACCATCAATGTTAAGAGTGTTTGATACTGCCTACCAAGTTTCTTATAGTGAGAGTTACACTGGAAATGTTCATGGTAATAGTGCAATCGAGGGATACCATTACTGTATGTCTTTTCTTGGAGCTTTCGAATCGCTTATGGCTCAAAGCTATACCTCATTTATTTTAGGAGTAAGATGCATTGTTGTTGGAATCTATTGTTGTAATAATGGTGCTTTTAAAATATTTGATTCTCATGGTAGTGATTTGTATGGAAACAGTCACCCTGAAGGGACATGCGTTGTTTTGGAAGTACCATCTGTAAGTAGTTTAGTCCAGTATATTCAAAGTTTGAATCAGATCAGTGATATATTTGAGGTAAAAGGAATAAAAATTGCTAAAGTTAATCTTAATATTGCTGAAAACAACAGCTTTTGTCCTCGTAAGCAGTGTTGTCCACTGGCACTATATTCATTGTGTTACTCTGTCATGACGCCCTGCAGTAACTGGGATTCTAATACATTAGCTGCTATTGTGAACATTGGGACTAAATGCTACCATGGCTGGTGTATAAACAGTCATCTTACAATCAATGATTTACCTAAATATGTCACCATTTGAGGAGTAAAGGTGAAAGTGAATCTTCATGCCAAAAGTACAGGAGTGATGACCTGTGATTCAACCTTTGCCCCATATACATTTCCAGGATAAATGTATTAGTAAATTTTCGACCTATAATATACATTTGCTCACAAAAAGGACTTCCTGTTTCTTCAGTGACGTCAGCATTCCAACGTTTACAAACATTTGTGAGGCTGACAAGATAAAATTTGAATACATATCTATTATGAACTATTACCTTCAAGGCATTTACATGTACGAACTTGTTTCATCAGGGATTCGCTGATTTGAAGTTTGAAGTTCCTACTTATCAAAAACCAACCTTTTACAAAAAAAAAAAACACCAGCAAAGATGATTCTACTTCATCCTAGCATTTCTTAAATAAAACATGGGAATCGGCCAGAGGATAGGCCGAATATGGCCTCTTGTTCTTTTTAGAGCGGTAAGCTTGTCAATATATTAACATGGGATATTGCGTCGTGTAATTGTTACGAAATGTCCAATGTCAGTTTGAGGGATGGAAATTAGTGTTGACCAAAATCTAAGTGTCGCCTCTCACTGCGCATGTCGATTCCAAATTTCTGGCGATGTGACTTTTTATAATAATTAAAGATTTTTGCTGTTGTTCTTAACTGAAGAAAGAGGGTGTAAAGATTATCAGTCAAACGGAAAATGTTGTGAAAGAGATTACTGTGCATTTAATTTAATTTCAGTTTTAGTTGTTGAATGATATTGTTGGTTATTGTTTACAAGGGTTGTTTGTTTTCTGCTGTCAGCTCAGGGGTGTTTGATCACTATAAACTGTATACACTAATTACGATTAACTGTACTTTATACAGAAGCATAATTATCATTTCCATATACACTATATTGCTTTCTGGGGCTAGAAACGGAGCTCCGCTTTTAGGCTGTAAATCTACATATTAAAACTAATGTAAACACGGCTTCATCCTTTTCAAGAAGATCCACAAATGGCAAATGATCAACTTTGTGCGCATTGGAACGTTTTTCTCCGTTGAGTTTGGCTTGGGTGAAGCGCTGCATCTAATCGCTTCATGACACTGGTGGTGCGGTTGGGGTGCAGGTATGGCGCAGTGGGGGAAGCACTCGCCTCCCACCAAAGCGGCCCGGGTTAGATTCCCAGACTCGGCGTCATATGTGGGTTGAGTTTGCTGGTTCTCTACTCTGCTCCCAGAGGTTTCTCTCCGGGTACTCCTGCTTTCCCCTCCCCGGCAAAAACCAACATTTGTCTTGATTTGCATCAATTGTTAATTTCAGTTTACACAGTCACCAATTAGTGCTCCAGCGCTAGAACCACTAGAAAATTAAATAAAGTTCCTTTCCTTCTACTTTTGGTGGAAGAAAGCCATTACCGTGACTAGGAAACGATGCGCTAATGTTCTGGTTAAAATATGATGAAAAGCATTGAAAACAAAGGCACACCTATTAAAACGGTACGTGGAGTTGTGAGAACGAAATATTTCATTCAATATTCGACCACCAGTGTCGAACGGTACTTTTACAATGACTGCAAAAATTCTCGCGCTCTCATTGGCTAATTTTTATTGTCAATAAGCGGACAGACACATAAATTTATAATTTATGCGATAATGGCATGATATTGCTCGCGTCAGATTGAAGTTTGTCGCATTTTTGTCTTGCCTTCTTCTCGTGTTTTGACTTAATTTTGACCCCTCTGCCTTTTTGTTATTGTAAAAAACAAATTGATGTCAGTTTTTCATGCGTCTGTCCTGTTATTGACAATGAATTTCGTCATAACATTGTCAAAGTAGTCTGCGGATCTACTCGGCTATCGCCTCGTGGATCCACAGCTACTTTGACAATGTTATGACGAAATTCATGATCAATAACAGGACAGACGCATGAGAAACTGACATCAATTTGTTAATAGCAACCGTCGCAACAAAACTATAGTTGAGCCCAGACCCAGGCCTCATTTATACAAAGAACAATTAAAGTTCAGTGTAGACAGTCAACAACTGGATCCAGTTGTGATCATTCGTGGATCATTCAAATCTTGCAACTTAATTAGAACACAGGTGCCCTAAGCTTACCCTGGATGCCAAAGGTTTTTCTCTCTCTTAGAGCGGCAGTGTAGCGAGTCGTGAATGCGTCGCTCTAAGAAGGAAAAGAACCTCTGGCATCCAGGGTACCCCAAGCTCAGTGTAGGGAAAGCCAACATGGCAGACAAAAAATACAAGGATTTGTATGGGAATCCCGATAAAAGGCTTAAAAATATAATTATATAAAAAGTCTTATGTTATTGCTTTGCATGTGAGTAGTTTCCATCGATCCTTTGTGGATATTTTGCAGATTCAACGCAAGGGTTTCCCACCGTATTATAAAATCCCGAGGCTGCACACCATTCTGGAAAGCCAACAAAACTGAGTCAAATATTCCTTGATAAGATGTTCCCACGGTTACCATTCCACATTAGAATCAATTGACAATTTCAACCCACCATCGATGCGATGGTCCTCTTAGAATTCTTTCGTTCCCAAGGAAACAAGCTTTCTGTAATGTAACGGGAAACTTTGACTAATTTCCAGGACTTCCATCCCATTGTCAAAGCTCCTACTCGCTGTTCTAAGCGCTCCAATTACAACCGGAGTGACTCTCCCTTTTTGATTGTCATATTGTCTTGATCTCATATTTAAGTTCTTTATACTTTTCCATCTTCTCCTGTTGTTTCTAGCCGACCCTGGTGTATTCTCGTCGGGTTTTATTTAGCAAAACCGGAGTCCGGTCTGGAGTGTTCCATTACTTTGTCGCAATGGATCTTCACCTCGTCACTTTTAAGCCCTTTTTCGACTTTGTGATCGGACCACTTTTCAGTAATTGTAAATTTTAAAGATGTTCTTTTTTGCATAAATTGCAGAGCAACCCACAATGGCTGCCTCCAGTTCTTTTATTCCTTCTGCTCTAGTTTGTTACCTGATTCCGACACAACGTGGGCAACCGTTTCGTCTCTTTCACCACACATTTTGAGACCACTGTCAATCTCATCCTTGTCAATGACTTTTCTGATGTTCTCGTTCTTATTGCCTGTTCTTGCGCCGCCATTATCAAACCTTCAGTTTCACTCTTTAACCCACTCCTCTGTAACCATTCCAAAGATCTATTCCCCGTAATTCCCTCTGTAGGTGTGACAAACCTGCCTTGTTAACGTTGCGGTACGTTTGTTCTCTTTATTTCTCGTTGGATATCCCGCTTTTCTTTTCCTTCTCCTAATAATTTCTCTTCCCACACTGCTTCGTGCCCTCACAGAAAGAAATTCAGGCCTAAATACTATAGAGTATCTCAGGAACGTAATACGTTTGTGTCATTTTGCCATCCGTTCAATTGCAACATACAACGACAGGAGTTTATTGACACGAGCTGACAAAAAGTGAAAGGTTATTATAGGGCCACTCATTGTGATCTTTTTGCCCCCAAAGAAATTTGATACAGGTTCTTGAAACAAGGTAAGGCGAGGGGGTGGCTTCATCCCGTGTGTTGCAGTAATGGAAATTTTAAATTTGAACTATAAAGATAACCTTTGATACAGTACGATTTGGGGTTTCATAGCAAATGACGAACGCCACCAAACACTAAGCGCTGCGGGAAGTTACAAGTGAATGTGGCTGCACAAATTTAATTTCTAAAGCAATATTTTTTTTCGGGGGAAAGTCTAGTTTCCGCTTTGCATAATGTTTCTCCAATTCCTCTTTGAGGTAAGAACAAAAACACGCAATTAAACAAGGAATGCAGCAATCCTCTGCTTCCACCATATTCAACGACACTGAAATTATTCTTTTATTTCTCGTGATCTACATTCTTTACATAGTTTTGTTTGTAAGTTACGTCTTCTCATCCGTTGCAGGTTCATGGTCACGGTTAACTGATGATCGGTCTGGAGGTGTCAGTTCACGTAATTAGTATCTTGGTTCCTCTTGTGGGTCAATTCACAGCCCAAGTTCCTTGCCACAGCGCAGACACTCCGGCGACGTTCCTCTACCACTCGTTTCTGCAAAAGCAAGCATATATATCAGCTCTATGATTCATTGAAACTGGCTGCTGAACATACAATTATATTTTTACTGCTGTTGCAGTAGCCATTATTAGAGTCGCATGTAGACAAAAAGCGATGGCCCTTTTACTTTTGCAGCTGAATCTGATGGACATTTTACACATTTAGAACCATTGTCTGATGCAAAATAATACTAAAAACTATCGCTTTTGACAAAGCTCGCAACCCAATTGACTTGCTCAACCGATGGACATCTCAACTGTGCGTTCACGGCGTGGAAGTTCGTAACACATTTAAACACGCTATTTTCACACTGATCCATACAGTCAAGCAAAGTTCCCTGTTCACCGACCGTCTATCTTATGGTGAAATTATGGTGACGAAGGAGTGCACTTAGACTTGGTCATTTCAAAATGGAAGACTTTCTGAAAATGACCCATACAACTTGAAAGGTCCATACAATAAAGAGTCTTCAACATTGTTCAGTCCGCGGCCTTCATGATCAGCACTGAGCTAATTTCAACAGTAAAAAACTTTTAAGCAAGTGTAATTATTGCCTTACCAATTTCTTTTTCGGCGGAGAGTCAATACAATGACCTTCCTGCACGAGAGACACGACAAAAAAGGTTATGAAGAGAAGAGCAACCTTTTCTGACTTCATTCTTGAAAATTCTTGAAATTTTCGAGATCCACTGGATTTACTTATTCAGCGTCTATCAAGACTCATTCAACTTGATGCAGCTTGTAGGATTATTTATATTAAAAGGCCTTCTTGTACCGTGGATGTTCCACTTATAATGGGAAACAATTCCTTTCTTTGCAGACGTAATTGTGCAGTAAGGATACTTAGTTCACGTGATAGAAACTGAAGTAAAATTACTAAAGACCATTTTTACAGAGCAAACATTTCATTTGAATAGATCATTTCTTATTTAACAAAGCCAAAACAATGGCTTAATAACGTGGCAAGTTCAAAGTAATTTACCGTGCACAAACTTACCGCCTAAAACGACCAATTTAGGCCTAGTTTGTACGTCGCGCTATCTCAGACGAATTTAATTCCAATTAAATTCGTCCTTCCGTCGACATTAATTGTACCGTGGTTTTACGCGTCGAAATTAATGGGTCGAATTATGATCGAGTTTATTTCTCAGCCGGAATGCAATGCACCTGGCCATGGTCAGAGGCATAATTAATAATGTACGAAAATAACTGATGACGCTTTACACCCAAACCGGCCTGAACAGGCCAGACTTCGTATTTTACTCTATTTAACGTCAGACGATTTTACTCGTCAATGGGGATATTTTATCCGTCTTCTTAAGACGGATAAAGCGTGTTAGACGAATTTAATTTAAGAGACGAATTGAACTGCCTTTAGACGTCGCTTTATCGTCGAATATATTTTAAAGTAGGACCTGGAATTAAATTCATCTGAATTAAATTCGACGATAGCGCGACATGTAAACTAGGCCTTAATGTTGGGAACTTAACCAGTTGAAATCTAACTACTTGAAAGTTGTGTTTCTTAAAGAAAATCCTAATCCCATTTTAAATCCTAAAATGGAATTTGAAGCGAAAGAATCTATACACAGAAAATATTTTCAATGATTTCCGAATCGGGTATTCTGTTGGCTTTTTTTGAGACTGCTGTCCATGGCTGCCAATAGACCTTATTCACGATGGCCGCTATGTTGGATTTGCTATTATCATGCAAATTAGCTACACACTTCTTCAGTAGGGGGCAAACAACACAAGTTCGAGAGGTTATAACGAACACCTTGGCCACACAGATGATTTGTTTCACGTTCATTGAATGTTTATCACCTAAGCAGTAAAATACAATCATTACACAAGCTATTTCGACGTTTTTTAGTGAAAAATGAGCAGATAACGAAGTAGAACGTCAAAATGTCAAAGGCAATCAAAAGATATAAAAATTTTATAAAAGGTACTTAATTCTAAATACTAAAATGGACTTTTTGCAATGTTATTCCAATATTTCGTTGAGCCGATTTTCCGCAATTTGCTTTTTTTCAATGTTTGACCCCCCAGCATAACACAGGGCTAATTTGCATGACAATATGAAAACCAACAAGGCGGCTATCGTCAATAAGGCCTATTAACTGGGTGAAATGGTTGTGCGCATGCGTGATTTGTTGGCAATATCGGGTTGGTGTTATGGTGTGTTATATGTTTCCATATATAATAAAAAAATAATTCCCTTCTTTGCATACTTAATGGTGCAGTAATAAAGGTGCTTAGTCCAAGTGATAGAAATAATGAAATATGAAATAAAATTACTTAAGACTATTTTACAAGGCAAACATTTCATTTTAGATAGATCATTTCTTATTTCACAGAGCAAAAAAAATGGCATAAATAAATGGTGCAAGTTCAAAATAAATTACCGTCCACAGTAAATGAAATTTACTGTTGGGAACTTCACCAGTTGAAAGCTACCTCCTTGAAAGTTGTGTTTTCTACAGAAAATCCTAATCCGATTTTAAATCCTAAAACGAAATTGGAAACTAAAGAATATATAAACAGGAATACTTCAAATACTATACGAATCGGGATTTAAAGATTCAGTATTGTGGAAGATTTCTATACTGCCGGCAGTTGCTTCTAAATTATGGCGGTCTTTCAGATAAAATAAAACAGAAACAAAATTGAAACAAAACTGTTTTGCTTTGCTCGTCAAAATCATGCAATAAGTGAATTACAACCCGAGATAACAAAATAGCAAAGGGACAATTTGAGGAGAGGTCACATCCCTGATTGCCAGGGAAGGAATAATAAAGTTCTGCTAACGATGCCAACAGCCTCAATGGGAAAGCTTTTAATTCACCAAACATTAGAAAAAGCCACCATGGTCTTTCAGAGCGCTGTAAGTTCTCTTTAGGGAGCTTTAGCAACGACGACGGGAACGGCAACGAGAACGTCATGTGAAAACATAAATTCACGTTATTGCGATCACTTCGCGACTATTCCAAGCCTTTTAATATGACAAAGGTGTTTCAGTCCCTCAAGAATGAAACCGTTACGAGCGGCGCTTAATTTAGGGGAGAAAAATGAAAATTTATCTCCAGGTGCTGACGTTCTCCAAAACACTTCAACCTTGGTAATTTCACGCTCTTCCTTTGCTGACGACGGCAAAGAAATGGACAAAAATGAAAAACGCACGTGCAGGGCGTGCAAAGCTATTGTTTTTGCCCACTAAATATGCAAATTTGTGACGTTCTCGTTGCCGTCGCCGTTGTCGTTGCTAAAGCTCCCTTTTGCAAAGACAACGGCGAGGGCAACGAGAACGTCACAAATTTGCATATTTAGTGGGTAAAACAAATGGCTTTGCACGCTCTGCACGGGCACTTTTCATTCATTTTGTCCATTTCTTTGTCGTCGTCTGCAAAACAGCGCCGTGAAATTGCCATATTACTTATTCCAAAAATGAAAAAAAATTGGGGGGTCACCGACTTTGTCTCGGAGAAAGAGGCAAGGGAAAAATGCCCTAATTTCGATTGATAGGTCATCATAGCGTGATGTAGCATAATCTACTCATCCGTCAAAAATCATACAAAAAATATGTTAGAGTGAAGGTTTCTGTGCATAGAAATATAGGAGTGGGGTTTTTTTTAGATAATTGAGTGCCTCTGGGGATGTCGTCAACAGTAGAAATAAACCTCAACGAACGTTTTTGCAAACGCTTCCCGTTATAACCACTTCCGGAACTCAGGACACAAGGAAAGAAAAAAATTTAAATAGATAACTTCGTACATTGTGATTTTTTTCATTTCATCATATTTTGTAGATTTTAAGAGGAGCGAATGATTCATGTCTTAAAAAATAGGGGTGACCGATGATCTAAAAGGGTAAAATTGATGTGATGTTGCGAAACTCTTGGAGAATTTAGTCGGGGAAGGACTGGAACCCAAGACAGGATCGATCGATGAAAATAAACTTTCTGGAGCATTGCAACGAAGTTTCAAGGAGGCGTTATCTTTATTTGGTTAGTTTTTTGTATCACATCTCACCATTGCCGTTATTCTCATCTTCTGGAGTGTGTTTTTGTGAAATATAATCTCCGACTGTTTGCTCGTAGGTCCGCATTATTTAAGTGGATTAGTACGAGAAGATAATTCTGCTCTATTTTCATGAAAGTTAAGGAAAAAAACTTCAAAAACATGCATTTATTTTGAACTAAGAAGTTCGTAACGTAATAAAAACAAGTAAAGTGCTAGTGCACCGCACATTACGCTCTAATCAGTTAAGCCTGTTGAAAGATAAGTGCTACACGGTCAACGTTTGTAAAAACGTAACCCTTCCTTTCTCACGGCCTGCTCTCGTCCGACCTTGTAGCTCAGTCGGTAGAGCAGTTGTTATCTAACCCGAAGGTCGTGGGTTCAATTCCCACCCTGGTCAGAATTTTTCTCTGTCCTTGTGTGGGCCCATTTCCAATAGTAGGGCTAACGCTCACATGGTTCATATGGGGTACAAACTAGCACTTCACATTACACTCTAATAGTTAAGTCTGTTGAAATATAAGTGCTACACGGCCAACGTTTGTAAAAACGTATAAAACTAACCCTTCTTGTACTTGTACATGTTCATTGCCGTGACTTTATCATCTTCAGTTCCCACGGTCTGCTCCCGTCCGACCTTGTAGCTCAGTCGGTAGAGCAGTGGTGATCTAACGAGAAGGTTGTGGGTTCAATTCCCACCCTGGTCAGAGTAACGCTCACATGGTTCATATGGGGTACAAAACTAGCACTTCGCATTACACTCTAATTAAGTGCTACACGGCCAACGTTTGTCAAAACGAAACCCTTCACGTTACGTATTACAGTCGCGTTACCTGCGCAGTGAAAGTTGCGCACAAACAATTAGCGCGAACATCCTTACGCCGCTCATAACGCTTTTATTCCTGAGGGACTGCTACACCTTTGTCATATTAAAAAGCTTGAAATAGTCTCGAAGTGATTGCAATAACGCGAATTTATGTTTTTAGATGACGTTCTCGTTGCCGTTCCCGTCGTCGTTGCTAAAACTCCCTAATCCAACACTGAGACCGCACTTGCGTGAACGAAGACGTATTCAGAAAAACGGTCCTCCAAAATAATTTCGATTCCTTTAAAAGATAGTTTCACGGATGGACACTGAAAGTTTTCGCTTTCAAAATCCACATGCCAGAGTTTTCCGTCTCGCTCGATATTACAATTGTTGACTAACTCTTACGTAATTCAAAGAAATGCGAATTTCATCCCGATTTCCAACAGCTGTTTCGTATTTTTCCTTTACCAGAAAACACTAACCGTAACTAATTTATCCGGAACGGCAGCTGCTGAGTTAATCATATATTACGAAAATATCAAGGTGCTTTGTAGTTCGCAAATTAGTCTTTGCCATAAGGCTTTCGCCCATTTGGCCATATAATGGCTATTTTTAAATTAAAGTTTTCGAAACTCAAAGTACGATTCGCGCTCTTGACAGGAAAGAGTTTGGAATTAACACTTATTTAAAAGAAGAAAAAAAACATGGTTTCAGTTTTGTGCTTGTTTCTTTACGCCACAGTCAGTGGTATAGATTGCACTAGCGTTTTTGCCTTGCGGCACTGCTTGCTGATTCCTTTGAACATTTTTACTTTTTTGGTTTTTTAAATTCACTTTTCTCTTTGTTCTATCGTCGTCGGCAATACTTAGAACAAAGGATATAACGGTGCCCATTTTACATGACTTCATTTGACTTACATTATTTTAATATGAGGCCATCCCTTTTTTTTTTCTCCGTTTCGCGTCGTCCGACCGACCCAAATTTTGGGCATTTTTCAAAAAAAAAAAAAAAAAGTTAAAGGAGAACTGAAGGCTAGAAGATCAAATTTTTTTGTGTCTTATTATTGTCGAAATATAACGTCCTTTACCCAAAAAAACAGGAAAAATCCTTTTTCATCTTGAAAGGCCTTGAATTTACCCAAAATCCTTTGTTGTTTTTCCAATTTGAACGCCCGCCATTTTGTTTGCTTTTTTTTCCGGTTACTTCCAAAAAAGTAATGTCCACCGCCATGTTACGACGTCATTGCGCACAAGCAAGCAGCTGGTTTTCACCAAACTCTTCTGTTATCATACGTGTGAGCAGTCTCAACATAGTACTCCGCTTTCGTCGTCAATACACATAAGTTTATGGAAGAACTTGAACCATATTCTTTCGAACCAATGCGAGAAAGTTCAGGATCCGAGGAAGAGGAAGCAACCGAAAGGGAAGACTAAAGAAGGGGAAATACGACTTGGTGCAAATGTGATTTTTGCTTGAACTGGGAGGCCGGGAAAGCAAGAAAAGGAATGCATCTGCTCCCACGAGATAGAGGAGCTATGAACAAAATCTCAGGTGAATTGATTGTATTCAAAAGGCAATAAAAACAACTTCATTACTACGAGATTCTGTTGGCTGCTATCGTTTTGTCTGTCATTTCGATCCAATTTGAGAAACTTTAGCTTACAGCTCTGAACTATTAACAGATGTGCCGGCCGATCGAGCTATTCGTAGTGTAACGCAACATTATAGCTTTTCGACCGTGTGTTTGCAAAGAAAAGTGCTACAAACTGCCATAGTGGGGTCTGAGTCAAGCAGGTGGATTGTGAGCGCTTCGATTAATGAACAACACATAAGCTCTTTTCGTAGTTTTGCGAATTTTCAAACTTTAATTAAACATCTTTATGATCGTTGTCGAGTTTATAGAACCCAGCTTGAAGTGCGAAGGCTATTCACGAAATGACGTGCCCCAGTTGCTTGCAAAAACAACTTTTCGGTTCACTTCTCCGGCGCTGGGTTTGCCACTGAAATCTCCCGACTAAAGAAAACATAGCTTACTCACTGGGTGTAAATGGAATCGATGGAGTTGCAAAGTTAATATTTCATCAATTACATGCAGTTATCGCATCGACCGCTGTGGCCAAGACACCTTCAAAACAGGAGGGTTCGAAATGATCCGAACAGATGTGACAGTGCTGGATATTTGGCAAGTGTTTTCTTCTAAATTCGGATGATCTATTCCTTGAGAAAGACTTCACTTTAAACAGGGAAACGATGAGAGTTCTACTAAAACAGCCCACAATAGCGCACTGAACCATTTTTCAAGTTTCCCGCGTTCAAGCAAGTGTGCGCATTGACGTCACGCTTTGCGCCCAAGCCTGCTATAGTACAGCCAAAATGGCGGACTTCCATCGAGTGATCAATACGGATCCTTCTGGCCTCATAAAAACGTCAAAATGAAAGGAAACCCTCAAATACTCGATTATTTCCTTTAACTAAGTCAGGTACTACAAATTTGGCGCAGGAAAAATATTTCATTTTTATCTTCAGTTCTCCCCTTACGACGTTTTTAAGCCATTTTTATGTCGCACAGGAGTTTCGGTGGTTGATCCTTTTTCCCATGCTGTCTTAATTTTGCCACAACATCCGCCAACTTTTCCGCCATATTGATTTTGGGTTCACGTCTTGTTGTTTTCCTGGCTCCACAGCTATGATGCCGGGGTACTAGGCCTCCGATTTCGAGAATCCTTATGATTTTTTTTTTAGGTTTTTTTTTTCAATCCGACCGACCGACCCAATATCAGGAAACGCATTCGACGGTAAACAAAAAAAAAAAAAGGGGGGATAGCCTGACATGTTTTGGCAAAATATAATTTTGCCCGGATCGACTCAGTGACCGGTTGATAAAGTGTTTCCCATGACTGTCAGGATCACAACGAAATTTATAAATGGTTTCATTTTCGCTTTAAAATATCTTCTATGGAACTTTCTTCCTCCTCAAGTATAAACACACATGCATGCAGTAAGAACGGAGAGTTACTAATTTGCCAAAATCGCCAAAATTACCACTCTGAATGGGGCCCCTTCGTCACCTCATAAGAACATTCGCCATATTTGCCATTTTCGCCAACATGTGCATTTTGGGAACTTAGGGTAAAATTTGGTGAATTGTCACCATTTGTCAAACTTTGGCGAATTGTTGCCGTTTTCGCCATTGCGTGCATTTCTGGACGAGGCAAAAAATGTAAACAAAGATTCTCCTATAGAGTATGCTCGGGAACGTCATTCAACAAAGATTGAACTCTTGAGCCAGATTTCGCCATCCGACAACATCATACAACGAAAGGAGTTGTTTGACACCGTAGTTGACGAAATGTGAAAAGTTACAGGACCACTCATCGTGATATTTCTCTCCCAAAAAAGAGTTTGAAGAGAAGTATAAGAGTCAAAAACAAAGAAAATTAAAATTAAGTTGCTTTGTTTTGAAAGTCCCTGTGCGCAATTTGCTCTCCAGTATGGCGGATTTTTTACCATTTGATCTCCAGCTGTAAAGGGTAAATTGTTTATGCATGGATCTATTGCATATAAACAGCAACTAACGAGATGCCTTGCGCACTTTTGTTTATGCTGTCATTTGGCTCGAAGTAACGAGTGGGAAAGAAATGGGCGACAAAAAGCTACAAAGGAATCAATACTAGAAAGCCGACCAATCGAAGAAAAAGTATATTTGGAACGAATTTAATAAAGCGCCGCTGCCGCTCTTGGACTAATGAAATATCGCGTATTTCGGAATGATTTCGTCATCTTACGCGACTCGTGTCGCCAGAAATACGGGTCGCATAAATAAAAAAAACAAATTTCAATAATGTACATAACGCGTTCCAAACTAAAATGTGGTATTCCAATTTAGGAAAATTCGGAACAAATACTGAGAATCACCTCAAAAATGGCTGTTTTTTCCTTGTAAAATGAAAACCTGTTTCGGAAAACAGCTTTTTTATGATACAGGCTTTGAAGTTTCGTCGGATATTAATGTAAAATTGGCAGAAAATGAAATGTGGAGCTTCCACGGAAATTCATAATCGCCACTTAATTCCAGGAAGGGTTCTTTGTAGTTTACTCTGAATCTTAAAGTTGTGTTAAAATTCACAGGTTGAGTTTCCCTGTTTGCAAGGAATCACAAAATTCCTCCAAGCAAAAAGATAACTTCTTACGGTGAGAATTTTTTCATTTCATCATATTTTGTAGATAGTAAGTAAAGTAAGTGATTCATGATTAAAAAAATAGGGGTCACCGATGATCTGAACGAGTAAAATCGATGTGATTTTGCAAAGCTCTTGGAAATTTCCGTTTGTCACGCTTTTGCGTGACCTGTTGGGCAGGGACTGGAACCCAAGAGAGGATCGATCGTTGAAGAGATAAAAGGTTTTTACCGAAAAATAAAACCTTTCTCGAGCATAGCAATGACGTTTTAAGCAGGGGTCATCTTCATTTGGTTGGTGTTTTGTATAATATCTCTCCATTGCCGTCATGCTCATCCTCTGGAGTGTTTTTTGTGAAATTTAATCGCTGATTGTTTCCACGCAGGTCCGCACTATTCAAGCGGACGAGGACGAAAATACTGCTCAATTTTCACGAAAGGAAAAGAACTTTAAAAACGTGCATTCACTTTGAACTTAAGTTAGCAGGGTAATAAAAACATTAAAAACATTACGCAACGGTTCGTCCTCGAGTTTTCCAAACTTTCAGCCACTAGTCTACTCGATCAGCTACCTTTTCCAGAGCTATTTGTAGCCAGTCTGCAGTCTGCAAATGTCAGACACCGTTTCCATCCTCCTGCTCACTTCTCTTTGAAGTTTCATGATGATTCGGAATAAATGTGCCATTCTTTTGCCGGCCTAGAATTTTTTCCTCGGCGTTTTTGTCGCCATGTTATTTAAACTGATGCTTGAAAAATATGTATGAAAGTCAAGTAGACTAGTGCACAACTGATAAAACCTCGCGAATGCCAGTCGTGCAGTAGTCTACCTGACTTTCATAAATATTTTAAATCAATTTTGACTGATCACGAACTTGTCTGATCCAACGCTGTGCAAGACTTATATTCCACGGTTTTTGCAAAGGTTTTAAAACCTCAACTTCACTAATGCTCGAAGTACTGCGTGACAT
Source organism: Montipora capitata (assembly GCA_949126865.1). Taxonomy (NCBI): domain Eukaryota; kingdom Metazoa; phylum Cnidaria; class Anthozoa; order Scleractinia; family Acroporidae; genus Montipora; species Montipora capitata. Next base: position 50,971,803 of record OX421448.1, on the reverse strand, counting down.
ATTACAGTCGCGTTATCTGCGCAGTAACGTTGCGCACTAACAATTAGCGCGAACGTCCTTAAGGAGGCTCAAAAGGGTTTTCAGCTGAGCGCGCGCGCGTAAGCCACACACGTAATTCGTAAGCTGCTCGCGTCAGCTCATGCTTCAAATAGGTCACCAGAAATAAACAAATACCGCTAATTTCGCTCACCTTTCCCCTAATTCCTATATATAAGGAATATAAATAGACAACTCCTATTCACGAAAACTACGAAACTTCTACACAAACGCACGAGGGTGATGACGCCATCACTGAGTCAGTGGATCTAACCGAGGCGTGTGAAGAGCTGATCAGTGCAGATAAACCGCCAGAGCAGTTACCAGAAGGCGAAGAGAGTTTTCTTGCCGAACTGTCAAAGATTTATGACTCCGAAGGAGCTGTGAGTGATGCTGTTAGCACACAATTGGCAAACCTTGTTGACAAAATGGTGAAAAATAAGTTGTCGGAGGAGAATGCAAAAGACAAACTGGCCAAGTACAACAGGCCTCAAAATTGTGAAAACTTAGTGAGTACAAGGGTTAATCCTCAAATTTGGGCTAAAATGAGATCCAGCTCAAAGTCTAGGGACGTGAGGTTGAGGATGCAAAAGATTGAAACTAGCATGCTTAAGAGTATGCATCCTATCATTAGTCTGACAGGCAAACTTTTGAGTCAGAAAAGTAACCCTAAAAGTGTTAGCAAGGAAGATGTGTCATCGTTCCTTAGACTCGCTTTGGATTCATTGACTCTTACGGCAAATTTTGTCTATGAATTCAACCTTAGTAGACGAGAACTGATTAGGCCTGATCTCAACGAGCAATACAAACAACTTTGCAGCTCCCAAACTCCAAACTTTCCTTGACTGTCCAAGGCAGTCAAGGAAATAAGCGAAACCAACAAGGTCAGGCAACGGTTGTCTTATCCCAAGCATGGAACAAACTCAAAGCATGGAGCCAATAACTTCATACGACAAGGATCATCCTACTCAAACCATCAACAACATTTTTGTACCAGGGCCAAGGCCAACGGAGGAAACCTCAAAGTAGCTCATGATCAATTGCGAAGCCAGGTGAGCCTGCCTTTTTCTCCATCAATTCCATGTATGGCAGGTAGATTGAAAAATTATGTTCACAAATGGCACACCATCACTTCAGATCAAAGTAACTATCCTTGATGTTAGAGGGGTCACCATTGACTTTATTACAAAACCCACTCAACGTTTTGTACCAAACCTGTACAAATTTAATCCATTGGAGATTAAGATAATTTATGAGCAGATGGCATGTTTTCTTGAGAGGGGGGTCATTGAGAGAGCCACACACTCAAATGGAGAGTGCATTTCCAACATTTTCATACGTCCGAAGAAAGATGGCTCCTATCGACTTATTCTTAACCTCAAACAACTGAATGAGTCGGTAGAATATCACCATTTCAAAATGGAGAATCTTAGGAATGCCATCACTCTTATGACCCCAAACTGTTTCATGGCGTCCATTGATTTAAAGGATGCCTATTATTCGGTCTCAGTCAACAAAAATCACAGGAAATACTTGAGATTCATTTGGAAACATCAGCTTTTTCAATTTACCTGCCTTCCTAATGGTTTAAAAGTTGTGCTCCTAGAATATTTACAAAAATCCTTAAACCAATTTATGCAACGCTTCGTTCCAAAGGATTTGAAAATGTGGGCTACATTGATGACTCCTATCTTCAGGGAGGCACTGTAGCACTAATGTTGCTGTCACTACCAAGCTATTCACAAATCTTGGTATCATTTTGAGCCATGAGAAATCTGTTTTTAATCCGAAACAGGTTATCACCTTTCTAGGGTTTGTTTTGAATTCTGTCACCTACAAAATTAGTCACAAAAATGGTGGTTGTTTTCCTGGTGTCATGCATGGACCACTTTTTTATACATTAGGCAATTAGAACTCGACAAAGTTATGGCCTTGAGAGCTAGCAGAGGCGATTTCAATGCGCTGATGACCCTTTCAGAGCCATCAAAGTCTGACCTGCAGTGGTGGATTACACACACACACACACCACTTTCAATCTGGTATCTCATGGTAGTCCTAGTGTCACTATTTACTCTGATGCATCTTTGTCTGACTGGGGTGGTGTACTGAATGATGTTTCCACTGAGGGTCTGTTTTTAGAGCAAGAACAGACCAACCACATTAATTATCTTGAGATTTTGGCTTGTTTTCTCACACTTCAAACTTTCTGTTCTAGTCTAAGAGACTGTCATATCAAAGCAATGATAGACAATACAACCGCAATTTCATATATTAACAACACGGGTGGTAGAACCATTCATTGCAATCAACTAACCAGGAAGTTGTGGTTGTGGTGTATCGAAAGGAATTTATGGATTACTGCAACACACATCCCAGGAAAGCTTAAATGTTTTAGCTGATAATGAGTCGAGGCACACCTTCCATGACACAGAGTGGAAACTTGATCCAGCCATTTTTAAGAGGGTATCTGCATTCTGGGGCAAACCACCCATAGATCTGAATGAAGGGGTAGTTTCTAAAGAAACTGTGGTGCTGCGTCGGTGGGGAAGTAGTATACAAAAATTTGGTTTTATCAACGGAGCTGATAATGTAAATTGGCCACCGTACAGAGATTCTAAAAGCTGACGTTTCGAGCGTTAGCCCTTCGATTCGCTCTGACGAAGGGCTAACGCTCGAAACGTCAGCTTTTAGAATCTCTGTACGGTGGCCAACTCACCCATAGATCTCTTTGCCTCAAGACTGAATTTCCAGTCGAGACCCTTTGTCTCATGGAAACCAGATCCCCAAGCTTTTGCAATTGATGCTTTCTCTATCAGCTGGACGGAGCACAATTTTTATGCTTTTCCCCCTTTGCTATAATCAACAGGGTTTTACAGACGACAGAACAGGATCAATCACGCGGTGTAATCATTGTCCCAGTGTGGACCACTCACATTTGGTTTCCCCGTCTTCTGCAGATGTTGGTGGACCATCCTGTTCTCCTACCCATGTTACCCTCAGCTACTGACGCTGCCAACCAACCTTCAATTGCGGCACCCCCTACACGACAAGTTAAAGTTAATGGCATGCAAGTTGTCTGGGATTCATTGCAAGCAAGAGGAGTTTCGGAGAAAGCTTCAACTGTTATTCTCAAGTCCTTGAGGATCCACTCAAAAACAATATCAGGTCTTAAGAGTGCCTGCCTGTAAAAGTCAGACAAATTCTTAATTTCGCGGCAAGGGTCGAAAATTCGATTTGGCTCATATCTTTATGCTAGACAGGCTAGGGCATGATAAAAACTACTGGATAGTTTTTTTGCCAAAATATTCATTTATTTCAAAGAAATATGCAAATTACCAAATTCCTTTAAAGTCGCCATTTCACGCACCATTTTATTAAACCAGTTTGAGAGCCTCGCATGCAAAAACAAATTATTCTTCCGTCTTTAAAACAATCAAATATTTTTGTGTAATGTTTAAATGTGTGCTGGGTCGATTTTAGGGAATGTTGCGTTGTCTTTTTGGGTGCAAAATAATTAAATTTCGAAGACATGTATTTCATTCACTTGAAAGTACTTCGTGAATATAATAAATTTTCACCATGTGCGAAACCTTCAAATGGATTAAGCTTCTGGTGGTTGAATTGCAGAAGAATGGTCTACAGATTCCTGTAAAAATTTATCTGGGCAAATGATTGTGAGCGACGCGAGAGCTTTTCAAAGTACGTTAAAAATGCAAATATTTGCCCCTCCGCCGTCAAATCTCAATTTACGGGTTACACATGCCTTGACCTATATTAAGTTGAAATAGACACAGAGATAATAATTTTGAAATGTTCTAACCTTATTTGCTGTAAGAGGCAGGTCCAAAAGCCGATTTAACGTGTTTCGCTCACCATTTGTCGCATTTAAAGCAGTATAGTTTCAGTGCGTAGTTTCCTTCTTTTTACACAATGTCCCATCTACATCACTAATTTTCATCGTATTTAATGGTCAAATACCATCTTTGATCTTGTTTCAGTGCGTAGTTTCCTTCTTTTTACACAATGTCCCATCTACATCACTAATTTTCATCGTATTTAATGGCCGAATACTATCTTTGATCTTGTTTCGGCGCTTATGATCACCACTGCATCTAACTCAACAACGCTAAGTCATTTGTGGATAGTTGCTTACTTCGCACTACACCAAAGTACTATCACATTTGAACGATTGCTGTTTGACCTGGAATCCTTTGCAGTGCTTCTTTATTTGTTCGTCACGCAATTCTGTCATCCCATTTTAGGGGGTAGGGGTAGGGCAATTTCTATCCTGATACGTAACCACTTGGAGCACACAATCTTGTTGATTAGGAAGAGAGTAAAGTAAAGGAATGATAAGAATGACTAGTTTAACTTTGTCTCCTGAATTGTCTCCTGTTGTCATCTCTTAAGCGACCCGCTACCTACATTGAGTAACACTCTAGGGCTAAACTCGTTCCTAGGTCTTTTCGCGCTGTGCAAAATTTCTTTGGTTACTTTTTCCCAAACATTTTGAACGAAATCCGAAAATTCACCCGAGTCTCTAAATTTCGCAGCTTCCACAAAACCAAACAATGCAAATACAAAACGAAGGCGTTTTATTTATTATTTTTTTTACAACTAGGCAGAACTTGTTTTCGAATACTTTTGCGGACAGTCGGAGCTTTTGCAAACTTTTTTGTTTTCTCAAATAGGCCACGTTCGATATATCAATATTCTAACATGCTCCAAGGCTTTCAGATCAAAATTGTAACTTTTTAAAGTTTCGTTTGTCTCTCAATTCCCGAAAGAGACTTGGACACAAAGAAAACAACACCAGAAAAAGACGTTTGTCCCGAAAGCTTCGGAGCCATGTCAGAATATTGATATATCGAACTCGCCACACGTGCTTTTTTGGCACGACAAATCTCTACAAACCCCTATAAACCCAGTTCTCAGTTTTTCTCCCGCGTCCGAAGCCACCCGATTTCCGCACGGAAACAAAATGTCGCAAAATTACTACCTCAAGCGTTTTGTGAGATTCCGCCATACCAATAAAGAACTGATGAAGGACAGCCATAAGAAAGAAAAAGGAGATATTGGGCTAGACCAGGAAGAACTAGCGCGTGGTGGGCCTACGTTGTGAATGAAGTGGTATTACCTGAACATTTATTTCACATATGCACAATTCCACGTCCAACTCGTTCTTATCGCTTTCGAACCTATTAGTTTGGACAAATGAAGCCAATGGGAAAATTAAACGCTAGTTTGGGCGAAAATAATTTGCTTCGTTTTCTTCGAGATCAAAACTTATAGTATGGTCGGGACCTGAGTTACAGCTCTTTCTGGGGTCTTTGAGGCAAGTCCCTCACGTATTAAACACAAAGGAGATTCTCTATTCCTGTGGTGATGATCGGGGCTCTTCAAGGAAAACTTGCCCCTAGGGACATAGTGGATGAGGTCTGTTGGCCCCAGCTCTCTATGTTGAAGATTGCGTTCCAAAGTGATTCGTTACAACTGCAGCCGACCAACTAATTTCGTCAGAAGATCTATGTAGGGCTTCTTTCGTTTAACGTTGATTGTTGAGATGTCAAGCTGATAAACATTACATATGTCTTGGAGGATCTGCACAGAAAACTTTGCGAGTTTAGAGCAAGCTGCGATTTCACAAATGTTATACGTATCGTACATGATCGGATGCTGCAATGATATTTCTGCCATGACTTCGTTACTCAATTCTTGTATGTTCTGTTCATGAATTTTATCCAGCTCTTCGGCGTGTTCATCTTCTTCGTCCCCAGATTCAGCAGTTTGGACAACTTTCTTTGAAGCAAGGCGTGAGAAGAAACTTGCAACTTGCTGAGAAGTTAAATAACTCGAAGCATCAAATCTAGAAGAGCCATCTGCGTTTCTAACTTTTCTCATTGACTTGGAAACATTGGAGGGATCAGCTTTCTTTCCAGTCTGTTCGCCGATTTTGAATACTTCTGTAAGTTATTAATTCTGGTTTTCATTCAGTGGGGTTCTTTGAGTACTGGAGGATTTCAAAGCCCAGCCCATTGACAACGATGAACGGAAATCCGGTACCTTAGCTGTACCAGTATCCTCTACAGGTTTATCAACAGTGGCAACACCCTGTTCTAGTTTTGATTCAAAGGACATCATTGCCTTATCGAGAAGCGCACACTACTACGCTACTCACTATCTATCCCAGAATAGATACTGAGTAGCGTAGCAATTCAGAGAATTACGCGCTAGTAGATTTATACAACAACAACAAAAAAAAAACGGATAAACATGCAATAAATTGTTTCACTTATCCTAAGAGTGCTCAATACAAAATATGCAAAAAAAACTGCGAATATGGAAACAAATATTTATATTTGTTTTTTTATTTATTTTTATTTTTGTTATATTATATACCCCTACAGGTACACGTACCCGCCAAAAAGGAAAGCATTGCGTGACGAGCTAATGATTGTGCTGCGGGCGCCGATACGCCTGAGAGCAACGGTCGCAATCAAATGTTAATATGTTGGTCTAGAAGGTTTAGTACGTACAAAGCAAGCAACTATCTGCAAATCCCTTCGCAGTTGTTGACTTAGGTAGATGCATTGGTGATCATATGCCCCGAAAGATGATCAAGGATTATGGTATTCGACCATTGAATACGTGTCCAATGAACGTTATGTACACAGAAGCAAACTTGACCGCTTAAAATGCGACAAATGGTGAGAGAAACACGTTAAATCAGCCTTTGGACCTGCCTCTTACAGCAAATAACGTTAGAACATTTCGAAATTATCAGCTGTGTCTCTTTCAACTTAAGATGGGTCCATACGTCTGGCGCGTGCTTAAATATATGTGTAATGCCAGTTGACGACGGAAGGTGAAATATTTGCATTTTTTACGTACTTTGAGAAGCTCTTGCGTCGTTCACAATCATTTGCCCAAAGAAATTTTTACGCGAATCTGTAGACCATTATTCTACAATTGGACCACCAGAAGCTTAATCCATTTGAAGGTTTCGCACATGGTGAAAATTAATTGTATTCACGAAGTACTTTTAAGTGAAAGAAATACATGTCTTCGAAATTTAATTATTTTGCACCCAAAAAATGACGCAACATTCCCCCAAATCTACCCAATACACATTTACACATTGCACAAAACTATTTGAGTGAGTAACCGGAAAAATAATTTGTTTTTCCATACGAGGCTTTTGAACTTGTTTAATAAAATGGTGCGTCAAACTCGGACGATTTTAACGGAATTTGGTAATTTGCATTTTTCTTTGAAATAAAAGGATATTTTGCCGAAAAAATTATCCAGTAGTTTTTGTCATAACGTTAACCTAGCCTATCTACCATAAAAATATGAGCGAAATCGAATTTTCGACCCTTGCCGAGTTATGTTTGATAATTATGGGCAGGGACTCTTAACAGTGCTCGAAATTAGCGGTCGTCCGATGGTCCCAGACGACCAGAAATTTTACCGGGTGACCAGTTTTTGGTAAAGTGAAAAGCCTGGTTGCCCGAAGAAAAAACTACGGACGACCCAGCCAAAATAGAAAATGAATTAGCCAATATCAAAAATACCATAATACTCTTTGTTTGTCCCTCTTGGGACCATTGCAAGTCCCAAGAGAAAATAAAAGCAATGCTAATGCAAAGTTTGGAGGGACAAACAAAGACTATTAGGCCCGTTTTAAGCGTCGCATTTCACATGTGCCGAATCTAATGCAAATGAGAAAAATCTATTGTTTTCGCTCATTTGCATTGGATTCGGCTCATGTAAAATGAGACGTTTAAAACGGGCCTTATGGTATTTTTCATAGTGGCTATTTACTTAAGCTGCCGCCGACTCACTTTTCGCTTTTTTATTGTCATTGTCCAATAATATTGTAAAGTCAGCAATAATGAATTTGCCGCATCCGAGTATTTTCTCGTAGTTTGAATATATGTCGCTTTTACAAAAAATGTCAGATAGGAAAATGCAAGAGACGATATCGCAAAAATGTAGGCGATGAAGATCGAAGACTCATTTCGAAAATACTGAAAAATAAACCCAAACCACAGGCGCACAGTTAGAACTATGGGATACCCAGCTCCACCTTTTTCTAATGGGCAACCAAGCATTTATCAGGGCGACCAAACTTACGGATTTAGTTGCCCGGCCTTTGAAACAGAGAAAACCTGGAATTTTTTTTAAATTTCGAGCGCTGGGTCTGTCTTCAGAAATGGTAACATTTTTGCAGTAAAAGGGGTTTCGATCCCTGCTCAGTTCCTCCCATAAAGGCTCTGGATTTTTTAGCTGAGTTGTTTGAACAGGGTCTAGGCTATAGTACTCTAAATACAGCCAGATCTGCATTGTCGCAAGTCTTGCCTCCTGAAGCTGGGGTTTCCTTTCGAGATCTGTCTCTCATTAGACAATTTATGAAACCGGTTTTTCAAGAAAAGCCTGCTCTTCCACGATATACTGTTACGTGGGACCCAGCCTTGCTGCTGAACGTCTTAAAAAGTCAATCTTCAATTGAAAAACTAGACCTTAAAATGTTGACTTTTAAAACAGTTACTTTGTTAACCCTCCTTTCTGCTCAGAGGATACAAACTGGTCATCTATTAGATATTCGCAATTTGTGGACTTAAGTGAGTCTATCTTAAACTTTCTGTTGGAGATAAGTTGAAACAGACCAGGCCAGGTTATCACCTTCATGAGCTTGAGTTTCCAGCCTACTCCCCTGATAAAAACCTTTGTCCAGTTTTGACTGTTCGGGAGTATTTGTCCCGGACAAAACCTCTTCGGGGTAAGGTTACCATCTTATTTATCAGTTTTGTGAGACCATATAGGCCAGTCGGTAAGAGTACAGTTTCACGTTGGGTTAAAACCACTCAGGCTAGGTTTGGCAGGGGTTTGAGCTGACCCGTTTTAAACCGCACAGTATTAGGGCGGCATCTACCTCTGCTGCATCCCAAGTAAGTGTCCCTCTGGCAACCATTAACCGCACAGCAGGATGGTCCAACCAGTGTACGTTTGCTCTGTATTATCAGAAAGAGGTTCATAAACAGGGTGATTATGCTACCAGGATTTTAAATGCGTCACTGTCAGCATTGTAGCTTTTTCTCAAAAGAATTGCACAATTTTTCCCCTGTTAACGAGTCATTAAATTTATTGATTCAGAAAGTTATTGTTTACCAATTTCGGTTTCGGCGGCGGATAGCCGTAGTCAATACAATGAGCTTCGTGCACGAGAGACACGACAAAAAAGGTTATGAAGAGAAGAGCAACCTTTTCTGACTTCATTCTTGAAATTTTCGTGATCCACTGGATTTATTTATTTAGCGTCTATCAAGACTAATTCAACTTGATGCAGCTTGTAGGATTATTTATATTAAAAGGCCTTCTTGTAGCGAGGATGTTCCACTTATAATGGGAAACAATTCCTTTCTTTGCAGATGTAATTGTGCAGTAAGGATACTTACTTAGTTTAAGTGATAGAAACTGAAGTAAAATTACTAAGACCATTTTTACAGGACAAACATTTCATTTGGATAGATTATTTCTTATTTAACAAAGCCAAAACAATGGCTTAA
>OX421448.1:50937198-50939698 GCA_949126865.1 Montipora capitata | reverse complement strand
GTATAAATTTATATTGGCCATGAATTTTCAACGAATGCACATGTCAGCAATATTTCAGGGCCACCCAACGATAATCTTCTTTGAAATATGTGTTCGAGAGAGTCAAACTGTTCTAAGAATTTCGGTTCTACGTTGCCAGACAGCTACAGATTTCTTTACTAAAATGATCACCTAAAAGATTCGCAACCAGGGAAAAGTAGTCCTTTACGTTTTCGGAAGCCGGTATTTTTGCAATTTTTGGCACTTAAAAGGTCACCTAGCAGTTACGGATAAGCAAATGGTTCGGTTGGAAGTTCTTGGAAGGCAACGTTCCAGGAGGTTCAGCTAGAAATTTCTGAGATGAAGAGATAATTCCCGACACTTCCGATGATTTTCAGCTAAGATATCCGAACAGATCAAATTCTTCATGATGATAAAAAAAAATCTTTAAACACTCTTTATACATTACAAGGAAGCTCAGCTTAGAAACGTCTTTCGATATCTTTTGGCTTAATTTGCTCGTTGGAAAGGCGGTTTGATAAACTCGAACCTGCGCGGGCTTTCCGCAAAATCTCCAATAGCGACTGAGTTATATAACAATCATTTGTCTTGTTTTTCACGCGGTTTTGTAGCAGGTTACAACTGCTTATTGTGGAACTGAACTCATCATTACTGTGGCGACTGTCCACACTACATTAATACCTTTCCACATTAGAATCAATTGACAATTTCAACCCACCATCGATGCGATGGTCCTCTTAGAATTCTTTCGTTCCCAAGGAAACAAGCTTTCTGTAATGTAACGGGAAACTTTGACTAATTTCCAAGACTTCCATCGCATTGTCAAAGCTCCTACTCGCTGTTCTAAGCGCTCCAATTACAACCGGAGTGACTCTCCCTTTTTGATTGTCATATTGTCTTGATCTCATATTTAATTTCTTTATACTTTTCCATCTTCTCCTGTTGTTTCTAGCCGACCCTGGTGTATTCTCGTCGGGTTTTATTTAGCACAACCGGAGTCCGGTCTGGAGTGTTCCATTACTTTGTCGCAATGGATCTTCACCTCGTCACTTTTAAGCCCTTTTTCGACTTTGTGATCGGACCACTTTTCAGTAACTGTAAATTTTAAAGATGTTCTTTTTTGCATAAATTGCAGAGCAACCCACAATGGCTGCCTCCAGTTCTTTTATTCCTTCTGCTCTAGTTTGTTACCTGATTCCGAAACAACGTGGGCAACCGTTTCGTCTCTTTCACCACACATTTTGAGACCACTGTCAATCTCATCCTTGTCAATGACTTTTCTGATGTTCTCGTTCTTATTGCCTGTTCTTGCGCCGCCATTATCAAACCTTCAGTTTCACTCTTTAACCCACTCCTCTGTAACCATTCCAAAGATCTATTCCCCGTAATTCCCTCTGTAGGTGTGACAAACCTGCCTTGTTAACGTTGCGGTACGTTTGTTCTCTTTATTTCTCGTTGGATATCCCGCTTTTCTTTTCCTTCTCCTAATAATTTCTCTTCCCACACTGCTTCGTGCCCTCACAGAAAGAAATTCAGGCCTAAATATTATAGAGTATCTCAGGAACGTAATACGTTTGTGTCATTTTGCCATCCGTTCAATTGCAACATACAACGACAGGAGTTTATTGACACGAGCTGACAAAAAGTGAAAGGTGATTATGGGGCCACTCAGTGTGATATTTTTGCCATCAAAAAAATTTGATACAGGTTCCTGAAACAAGGCAAGGTGAGGGGGTGGCTTCATCCGTGTGTTGCAGTAATGGAAATTTTAAATTTGAACTATAAAGATAACCTTTGATACAGTACGATTTGGGGTTTCATAGCAAATGAAGAACGCGACCAAACACTAAGCGCTGCGGGAAGTTACAAGTGAATGTGGCTGCGCAAATTTAATTTCTAAAGCAATATTTTTTTTCGGGGGAAAGTCTAGTTTCCGCTTTGCATAATGTTCCTCCAACTCCTCTTTGAGGTAAGGACAAAAACACTCAATTAAAAAAGGAATGCAGCAATCCTCTGCTTCCGCCACCATATTCAACGACACTTAATAAATTATTCTTTTATTTCTCGTGATCTACATTCTTTACATAGTTTTGTTTGTAAGCTACGTTTTCTCATACGTTGCAGGTTCATGGTCACGGTCAACTGATGATCGGTCTGGTGGTGTCAGTTCACGTAATTAGTATCTTGGTTCCTCTTGTGGGTCAATTCACAGCCCAAGTTCCTTGCCACAGCGCAGATACTCCGGCGACGTTCCTCTACCACTCCTTTCTGCAAAAGCAAGCATATATATCAGCTCTATGATTCATTGAAACCGTCGGCTGAACATACAATTATATTTTTACTGCTGTTGCAGTAGCCGTTATTAAAGTCGCATGTAGACAAAAAGCGATGGCCCTTTACTTTTGCAGCTCAATCTGATGGTCATGTTACACATTGTCTGATGCAAAATTGACTTGCTCAACCAGTGGATCTCAACTGTGCGTTCACGGCTTGGAAGTTC
>OX421448.1:50924698-50929698 GCA_949126865.1 Montipora capitata | reverse complement strand
GACGTCTGAAATCAAAGCCGATCCACGGCCATGCTAAAGCCGAATTCCCGTCTAGGCCAGTTGAAAAGAGCTTACGTTATAACAGAAGTGACAGTGTCTGACACTTGCAGAGTGCAGACCCCAAACTAACCGTAACTCACAGTTATTGAAAGCTAAACGTTTTATTTACTAGGAGTAATCGAAGCTTAGGCGAGTGCGTTCGATGTTTGTAGGACGGTACAGGTTTGGTACAGGTAGCAACTGAGGGGGGAGGGTGGATGGTTCGTGCGATAGGGAAATGTTATTACAGTGGAACCCCGATACAACGATCCTCGATATAACGATATCCCCGGTATAAAGATAAACATGCTATGTTCCGGCAAAAGTTACAGTAAAATGTATGGGACAGAACCCCGATATAACGATCTTCAATATAACAATATTCCCGATATAAAGCTGAGTTCTTAGCGTAACGAGCGTAAAATCTTCCCCGATATTACAGCATCAGTACACAGATACAACTTCAAATGTTTAAGTTTTGTTTTGTTTCCCTTTTACGATTCATACCACAGACTTTGTTGTGTAACCTTGATAACGTCTAATGCTTTGCAAATTGTGAGTCATTTGATACTCATTACAAGTTTAATTAAACAATATGTACAGTAGTAAAAAAGCACATGTTAATTTTACCCCAATATAAAGATATTTTCGGTTATTTTAAGGCAATATCGTTATATCGGGAGTCTCGTTATAATGATACCTCGATATAACGATCTAATTCCACTGTACTGCATCTATGAACGTGACAACTTGTTAGACGTAATCATTAACTATTTATTTGGAATTCTACAAGTAGACAACTACTGAAAACTACTCTAAAATGAAATTAAACTGTTACTTGCAAGTCTTTTCAGCTTGTGGTATTAATTAAAGACCTAAGATTACTTTTCTGTGCTGAACGCTGGGACACAATAAATTCAGCTTGTTGATTTCAATGCCGTAAATATCACAAGTCATGATGAAATGGCGCCGACGAGCGTCATATCTCGGTTGATTTACTTTGTAGCACAACGGCCACCGAGCTACACAACTCGGTAGATTTACTTTGTGGCACAACGGCCGCCGAGCAAAACAACCCGGTTTGATGCAAGCGCGAGGAGTCGCACACATTTTCCAAGGACAGTGACGAACCATGCTTAATCCAAAGTAAAATTTTACCGACTTCAGTTGACAGACTTTCAGCAATCTTTCAGCTCTTTTCAACGATGAACGATGGAAGATTATCACACCTCACCAAACGCTAGAATAATGAACACCGACGACGCACCACGTGCGTTAGTTCGTCAAAGTGAGGCAAAACGTAACCAAGCGCCTCAAAGCGAGGCAAAAGTGTGTCGACGACGAAAATGCAATCTCGAAAAAACTTCCCTTACAACACAAATTAGGGGTTGCGTTCTCGTACCTCGAACGCAAAAATGGGTGCTTAGACTTAAATACTGTTTACAATCGCTATTTGTAGGCAGTCTGCAGTTGTCATACACCTTAGAAATGATCAGCTTTATTATTACATGTACCAGCATTTTTTTTTTTTTTTGAGACATGTGATATTGAGTGTTCTTATCTGGATGAAATTCTTATGACATCTTTTATCTGTAAGTAGCGGTAATAATTTTTGTTTGGAAATGTGACTGAGATTACGAATTATTTTTTCCAAGAAAACTGAAACTTTTCACTATATTTATTTGTTGATTAACAGTTCAAATTGGAGGTGGGTACAGCTGGGAATTGGTTCATTAAAAGATTGCTGGGAAGTTTGGACAGAGAGTTTGTTACAGAAAGTGCTGAGGCTAGGCAAGAAGATGCCTTCTTCTTGCAACATACAGTACATACCACTACATGTATCATCTATGGAAGAGGAGTTGGAGAAAACCCTCAGATAAAAGAAAGGTTTGGTGCAATGAAAAAATTCCCTTGAGGCATGTTTCTGTAAAAAACCTGTAATGCAGTCAAACAGCTGAAAGTCTGAAAGACTTAGAAGCTGATTGTTGCTTTTAAACAAGTGATGCATATAGATATTTACAAATAACTCACATAAATTACACTTTAACAACTAATTCTTTACAGTCACTGCAATAAAATAATTATAAAGCACTGTCTGAGTTACAGGCCTGTGTACGTATAGACTAGTAATGCCTAGCGATTAGCGGAAGATGATGCTGCAGTTTCATTTATCCATTGCCTCACCCAATATCTGCTTTCAGTTTAAAATTTGAAATACTGTTAAATGAGATAATTCTAAATACCTCATCACACATATATTAATTTTTTTTCGAAAAGTGTTGAAGACAAAGAAAGCATCTGGCAATATATTTTCAAGATTTGTTCCATGAGTTCCACCACTATATGTGTACTTTTATCATTATGACAAAATTAATCTGATAGTTAACTGAGTTACTCAATGAATCAAGAACAATGTTACAGATATAATCTCATGCAAGTACCGGTATTACATGTGGTTCCATTTATTTGGTACACCAAAATTGGTGGCTGGTGTCTTTTGTTTCTCGGGATTAGGGATCTATAAGATTTGTGCTCTCTTCCTATTTTGTTAGAATATTGTCGAATGATCTTAATTTTGGAAGGGGTGATACTAATCATTATTCTCTTTAATTACTTTTAAGGATGATGAGTCAATCAATGGAGAGGTTCTAAAAACAACATTTGCAAGGATTGTTGCTTCTGGCACACTAATTGAACTAGAGACATTTACCTTGTGGCAGAAAGCAAGGTTTTGTTAAAACTTTCATTCGCTGTAATTGTTTTGCTGGGAGCATACTTAATTATCAGCTTAATCTCAAGGGTTTTTTTCTTCTTTTTGGAAACAAAAAGTTTTTAGTTTTTTCTTAAAGGGATACTCTATGCCTCAGATGAAGTTTTTCTTAAAAGGTAGTATTTGCCCCATTATATCTGAAAAATGACCAAAACTGAGGAGAATCGAAGGTTCAAAGACAAAAAACCGTGCTCGAAAGCCCAATTTTACCCTTTTCGAAGACCGGAAGTGAAACTCTCTTAAAAGTGAACACGTGATCAATGACGTAGAAGTGAGAACTCGTGTGTTTTGCTTTACGGCTCAAACTGAAAACAAGTGAGCTATGGATTCGGACGATTCGCGCAGTTTTTCTTCGTCGGTGTCTTCTTCTTGTGAAAGTGCCGACGAAATTGCCTTAGCCGACTGTGCAGGCACCCAACCTTACCTCTTTGAGCCTTATGACAGCGAAGCCAGCGAAGGTACAGATTCGAATGAGTCCAGCGAGGAGGAGACATTCCAGCGCTTACAAAACACAGACTGGTAAGCTTCAAATCGTCTCGCGAATAAGCTTGTTTTATTGTAAACTTTTATAATCTTTAAATTGAAGAGAATAAAAGATAGTAATAAAGTTTCCTTGTCACGTAGACTTTTCCTTTCTTTCTGCATTTGGAGTGCGCAATAAGCTGGCAGTTTTATAATCGATAAATTTGCATGCGAGAAGTGTTATTGGAAAATTAGCTTATAACAACGTCTTACGTTGAAACCTTACGACACCTTACATCAGAATGTCCACTTAGGTGTGCTTGTGGGAATTGTCAGCGACTGACTAGAGTGGTTGAATGCGTATGTTGTTCTGAAATTGACTGTGTGGTGGCAAAAAACAACGAAGCGGTCGAGGCTGAAGGACTTGGCGAGCCCCCGGTGTGCATTACGCAACATCCAGGGTTTAGTGCTGTTTGCTTGAATCGGTGGGTTCTTCAAACGGCATGGTATCAATATAAACAGCAGTATACCGATGCATATGAGGGTCCAGATCACATACAGAAGAGGCACATAGCCTACAGGCAGCTGGCAAGGTGGTGCTGGGGACTGTTGGGGAAGCAAATAAGAGTGGTTCTCCCTTCATGCGCAGTTTGTTGCATTCGGGCACACTTTCCACCCCCAGGAATGGAAGATGATATTGTGTTTGAGGGATTTCGATTTCCCGACGAGTAGACAAATAAATTGACCGAAGACTTTGTGTTTAATTCGAACATTTCTTCTCATAGATGATTTTTGTTCTACCTTAAAAATAATCGTAACATATTCTTACTTATTCAAGATTATTGGTATTCAACTTACAGATGATACGTTAACAAATGTCTTCAATGGTAGGAAGAAAATTATTTGTAATAATTTTTGCGTAACTAATTTCAAGTGTACTTGAAGTGTACAAATCCACTTTGTGTAGTGGTTTTACTCCTGGGGGTGTTGATCGACTACTTGGTGTAGGCTTCACCTAACTTATTTGGTGACTATCCAGGCCATTACATGAGTGCCAATTTTGCTTGCAGTTAGTTTCACTGCAGTTTGCTTGTGGTCAGCTTTCATTTTTATGTTAGGGTAACTGTATAAATATATAGTACTGTTCTGTAGTTTAAATTTGAGTAGAACTACCTGGACCATTATGTGAGTGCCTACACCAAGTAGTTACCCCCAACAGGTTCTCCTTCACTGCAATAAATTACAAATGTACCATATTAAGGCAATTTCAACAATAATGAAATTCATAAACTTAAAGCTATTCTATTACATGCTTTAAAATTGAAACAAGTTAAACTGGCAATGAGAAAGGGAAAATTCTTGTAGTATTGTACTGTAGTTGGGACTGAAAGGGGTAACAAATATTGCTAGTGAAGCCATTAGCCTTGTTGGTCTTTCTTATAAAGAGCAAGGAGCCAATAGATTGATTTACATCATTTTCAAAACAATGGAACAAGCCTTTTCCTGCTACGTATTTTTGGGTAACTTAACTGTTCTTAAACCTTGATTTGAAGGCATTTATAGCCTGCTTATCTGGCCACTCAAAATCCGATGACAGTGATTGAGGTGCAGCAGCTCTTTCTAAGACACAGGTGTCAATTCCCTCAAGAATCCGTGCAACACTCGCTTTCAGATCAGCAACATATCCTAGAGAGAACATCGTTATTAGAAGAATTATAATTTTTCTTGT
>OX421448.1:50904698-50919698 GCA_949126865.1 Montipora capitata | reverse complement strand
TTTTTTTAACTCCCCTTTTGGAGTTAAATCTACTCCTTGAAAATAACAGTGAGTATGCAGTATGGATACTTAGTTCACGTGATAGAAACAATGAAATAAAATTACTATAGACCATTTTTACAGGGCAAACATTTCATTTTGGACAGATCATTTCTTATTTGACACAGCCAAAAGAATGGCTTAATAACGGGACAAGTTCAAAGTAATTTACCGTCCACAAATGTACCGCTTAAAAAGACCAATTTAGGCCTAGTTTGTACGTCGCGCTATCTCAGACGAATTTCATTCCAATTAAATTCGTCCTTCCGTCGACATTGATTGTACCGTGGTTTTACGCGTCGAAATTAATGGGTCGAATTATGGTCGAATTTATTTCTCAGCCGGAATGCAATGCACCTGGTCAGAGGCATAATTAATAATGTACGAAAATAACTGATGACGCTTTACACCCAAACCGGCCTGAACAGGCCAGACTTCGTATTTTACTCAGTTTAACCCCAGACGATTTTACTCGTCCTTAAGACGGATAAATCGTGTTAGACGAATTTAATTTAACAGACGAATTGAACTGGTTTTAGACGTCGCTTTATCGTCGAATATATTTTAAAGTAGGACCAGGAATTAAATTCATCTGAATTAAATTCGACGGTAGCGCGACATGTAAACTAGGCCTTGATGTTGGGAACTTAGCCAGTTGAAATCTAACTACTTGAAAGTTGTGTTTCTTAAAGAAACAATTAGCTTTGCACTCTCTGCACGAGCATTTTTCATTCATTCTGTCAATTTCTTTGTCGTCGTCTGCAAAACAACAACGTGAAATTGCGATATTTG
Source organism: Montipora capitata (assembly GCA_949126865.1). NCBI lineage: Eukaryota > Metazoa > Cnidaria > Anthozoa > Scleractinia > Acroporidae > Montipora > Montipora capitata. Next base: position 50,918,867 of record OX421448.1, on the reverse strand, counting down.
AGGTTTTATGGACAACGTCAGAACTTGGAGATAAATTTTCATATTCTCCCCTAAATTAAGGACGTTTGCGCGAAAATCTTTCCACATTGAAATTTGTTTCATTCCAAAAATGAAAAAAATTGTGGGGTCACCCACTTTGTTTCGGAGAAAAAGGCAAGGGAAAAATTCCCTAATTTCGATAGATCGAGCATCATAGCTTGATGTAGCCTAATCTATTTATCCGTCGAAAATCATAAAAATAATACGTTAGATTGAAGGTTTCTGTGCATAGAAATAATAGGAGTGGGCTTTTTAGATAATTGCATGCCTCTGGGGAAGTCGTAAACAAGTTCAGTGCTTTTTAAAAACTTTTTTGTGTTTTACTCAGTTTGAATTCCAGGGAGAGAGCGAAAACATACGTAACCGAACCTTTTCCATGGTGATGGTCATCACTGTAAAAGCCAACCAAAAACCAGCGAAGCAGCTCGCCCCATTTAGCCTGAGAATCCCTTGCGGTATATTGATTACAGGCAAAAAAAATTATAATAAAGTAAAAAAAATGTGATTACAGACAACAACAACATGTTTACATGTAAAAACATGCCAAACCTACGAAAATATTTCACATAACATTGTACATGTACATGAGTTCTACCAAGAGCACACCATTGAATCATTCTTATCTCTACAATGTAAGAAACACGTCTTGGCTTGGCTTACCATGAAATATTTTTCAGGGCATCGATCCTTCTGAGAAACAATTTTGATATCTGTAGTGGGAGGGTACGGAGAGGCCTGCATTTCCAAGTGCTTAATCTTGATATCCTATTTAACAATTAGATTATGAGCTCGAGATTTTTATGAGGTGATAGTTGATGAGTGGCCTCTCCTATAAGCCTGTTGGTTTCCTGAGGTCTCCTCGCCTAACAACCTGCTGCTGCTGTAAGGAATTCTTACTAAAAATTTACTTCAAATAACGGTTTCCAATTATTTCTTGACGTATTATTAAACTTTGCGCCTTAAAAAGATCAGTCGGATTGAATTGCCATTTAAAATCTAAGCTGTGTGCGCGAGCGCGCTACTTTAATAATTACAACTTTTTTGAAATTCAAGAAACCGTAAATGTCCTTCGTTTAGACTTCTCAGAAATTTAATTACCCATTTGCATCCAAATTTTCCTCCAAAACTTTGGGAAAACGAAAAGAAAACGTCCTTATTTCCAAGACGACCTCCAGCCACTGCTCACTAATGACTGATAGTGTTCAGTGGCTCAGCCAATCAGATTACAGCATTTGCATGGATTCTACTAATAGTTTACTAATAGTAGATATAATAACTAGGGATATAGACAATTTATTTTGTATATAAAATGCCGAAAGTTATGCCACAAAATGGCGGCGCGCGGTTACAGCTTGGGTCGAGCACATAAAATCGAGGCTAGTGAGGCATCACTTTGTTAGCGGAGCGGCCTGGGCCTGGGACAGAGCCCAATACTTGTGAACCACATGAACCATTGGAACTGGGACGAGTTTCAAATTTGAACCAATCGATAAATTGACACCATCACATGAACGATAACATTGAGATTGGGCATCTGTCCAAGTATGATGGTTTTTGGTGGAACAGAGGCCAAGTTACGGACTTAAAAACATCCTTAAAAATCCTTACAAACGTCTCTAATTTTGAGGCTGTGTCCCCCATTTAAACCATATAAACTCTTCAACTTTTTTACGATTTCTGTAATATTCATAAAAATAGGCAAATACAGGGATTTTCACCTCACCTTTTTCTAAATAGTAGGTCCATGACAGGATTTTCAAGTTGTCCCAAATCTGATAATTTTTTTAAAGAGTTTATGTGGTGTTGGGGGACGCAGCCTCAAAATTAGAGACTAAGAAATGGAAGGGAGGGGAATCTCAGTCGCAACAATGGTTCGTTCGTAGCGAAATTAATACCCTGACAATACGCTGCTTAGGAATGTTGTATGCTTCATTCTCAAAGAGTGGCGGCTAAAATACCGATACATGCATGAACAACTATAATCGTCGTCCACGATAGCACTCACAACAAATGTTGTAACTGTTTCATTCGTAGCGAAATTAATACCCTCACAGCATGCTGCTCAGGAATGTTGTATGCCTCGTTTTCAAAGAGTGGCGACTTAAATACTGATATGTGCATGAACAACCATGAACTTCGTAGCACTTACAAATGGGTGAATAATTTGTTCGTTCGTGTTCTTAGTGACATGTGTATTCTGACAACATGCTGCTCAGTATTAATTTTTTTATTTGCCGTTCCCAAAGAGTAGCGACTAAATACTGATACGTGCATGGACAATAATAAATGTCACTATAAATAAAAGAAATGAGAAGAAAGGAGAGCATCGCAGTTGCGTAGAATTTTTCGGTTGTTCTTAGACGAAATAATACCCTTACTACAATTGTATGCCGTTGGCTAAAAAGGATGTGTGGAAACAACTGAAGGACCGGTTAGAATATAACTCACTGTTGTTGAAAGCGTCATTTTGACGTTCCAAAAGCGTTCAAAAAGTGGTTTCCTTTTTTTCTGAAGTGTCACAACGATACACCGAAAGACCTTGTACAAAAGGAGAGCATACCTATAACGTCACGACTTTAGAACGTGTGGAGCCGTTTTTTTTTTTGGAGGGGGGGGGGGGGGGTGGGGATTCGGCGATCAGTGTCTTGCCTGTCCTGGCGGGTCGCGTGGAAGACCATCCAGGTACAGATACTTCAGGTAATCGAGGTCGTAGTAGAACCAGACGTGTCTCTTTGTACCTGCGTTATTGAAGATAAAATCTAGTTGTCTAGCCCGTTTCTCCGCCAACTGTTTGTAACTCATTTATAACCCTTTCAAGAAGTTCGCATCTTTTATACACCCGTCAATAACTTATGGATTTTGCTTTCTGCTCCTTACACACATTCAGCTCAAGACACATGAAGGATTATACCAGCAGAAAACTGAATCCTGCTACACCAACAAAGAAAAGAAAGCGTTCCCTGCTGACAATGAACCCAGCACTTCAATTGATTAGAGGAAGTCAGTGTCGAATATACCACTTCCCCCGCCCCCTCCCTGCCTCGAAATATTGCCAGTTGTCAAAATTAATTGTGATATGTCTAAATTAGGTTATTGCTGGTATTATAGCATAGCTACTGCAAATATTTCATGTTACATGTATCTTACATTGTCGTTAATCACTAATCACCATTTCGATATCATTATAAAATATTTCATGCTTTCGTCAGCGATACCTACATCTTTAAAATTCCAACAACCGCCAATAACTTGCAAGCCAATTTATAAAAAAAAATATAATATATAGGTCTTCCTTATACTACTTTGTAATTACTCGTTTCAGTTAATAATAACTTTTAAAATAAACACATTTACACGCAAACCCCATGAGTGTTTCAAATTCTTCAATTCCCAACGCAAAGTGATACCATCAAAACACTTACTGTTTATTAAAGAACTAGTGACAACTCCTATGATATTGCAACGAGAAAGTGGCTGCTAACACTGAAACGAAAATGCTGTGCAAATTCCCAACTACTCCATCCTTCACATAGAAGCAACGATATTTGCAAAATCATTACTTCCTATCTAAGAACAAAGTGACGATTATAGCAGCACTTTTAGTTGCTTTCAGCTTAACAAAGTCATCAGCACCAACACCATTTGAAGTCAGACTTCAAATTCTACTACCTTACTCTACCATATACAAATTCTAAGAGTTACGTTGAAAAAACCCCTCCCACACCAGTACTCATTAAAACACATACGCCCAAAATATGTACAAATAACTGCCCGCATTTTCTACTCCATGTCCGGCCTCAAGAAATTATGCATTCACGTTGCAGAACATCCACAAATAAACGGTAAACCAGCATGATTGCTAACTTAAGCCCCATTTACACGAGCAATTTTTCCTTGACAAGTCCACTTGTCAAGGAAAACTTGCCGACTGTACACACTAGCAAGTTTTCCTTGACAATTTTTCCTTGACAAGTTTTCCTTGGTAGTGTAAATGAAGCTAGCACGCCAGATTTTCCTTGACAAGGAAAATTTGTCCACTATTCCCGATCTACACGAGCAATTTTTCCTTGTCAAGCAAAACTTGTCAAGGAAAAATTGCTCGTGTAAATGGGGCTTAAAGAACTTCAAAACTATTGCCCAATATTAATCACCTAAACGCGTCGAAGTCGTTAACAGATTTAAATTCTTCATGAAAAACGGAATGCTAATCTGTTGGAAGAACGTAGCATAACAAGTTAGTCATTTCATAAGTTTTGCGTCATTTAAATATCATGCAGTACATCCCAAGTGACAACCTCGCGTTGTCGCTGCTTCACGGTCACACGTTTAAAAAAAACCCAATAAAATATATATTTTCTGGAAGCTTAGGAGTTTTAGATACCGATTATTAGTCGAGTTAAGGCAAGAAATAAAATGCCTTTCCTAAAATAGCCATCATTTTCCCAAAGTATGTAGTTTCACAAATTCAGTTCGTGTCCGGTCAGAATTTAACCGGAAACTACGTTTTCTTCAGGGGCACCCAACGAATCTGTTCCCCAGAGGAATCTTGCTGGCTGGCAAAAATACAGGTGTTTTGATTAGCTGGCTGGGAAATTTTGTTATTGATAGAGGTTTTGCCTGGGAATTAATGACTTTTTCTAGCATTTCAACCCGAGCTGGATGTAGAAACTCTGATGTAGAAACTCTGAAGACTGAGGACGACTAAAAAAAAAAAAAAAAAGAGAACCCCTTCCCTCTCCCAGACAGTAGTCACAAACATACGACGGCTGGCCAGAGTGATTACGCTTGCGGAAAAAACCTGTTTTGTCCCGGTTTTGTCGCTTTTGTGCGGTCGTTTCGGATCGAGGGATTTGAAAGCGCGCGGAATTCCTGGCTGGGAAATAAATTTGATCAGCTGGCTGGGAAACCAACCAATTTTATCTAGCTTGCTGGGAAATTTCTTGTGTGTCGTGCTGGGAAAAAGGAACAGATAATGTTTTCCCAGCAACACTGAAAAACACCTGAAAATGCCTTAATAACATTTATTTTCATTAACTGGGGTATAATAATACATTTTACAACAAATTGGTCGTTGGGTGCCCCTGTTTCTTCACACCTTCATCTAAAAAACCGTGTCGAGGCATTTTGATTACATGTCTGGTTTGTTTTTATTCACTGTTAAACTTTAAGCCATCCCCTTTTTTTCCTCCGTTTCGCGTCGTCCGACCGACCCAATTTTTGGGCATTTTCAACAACAAAAAAAAAAAAAAAGTTAACGACGTTTTTAAGCCATTTTTATGTCACACAGGAGTTTTGGTGGTTGATCCTTTTTCTCACGCTGTCTTAATTTTAATTTTGCCACAACATCCGCCAACTTTTCCGCCATATTGATTTTGGGTTCACGTCTTGTTGTTTTCCTGGCTCCACAGATATGATGCCAGGGTACCAGGCCTCCGATTCCGAGAATGCTTATTATTATTTTTTTTTTAGGATTTTTTTTTAATCCGACCGACCGACCCAATATCATGAAACCCATTCGACGGTAACCCAAAAAAAAAAAGGGGGGGATGGCCTTAACCTTTTATAAAACGCGCAGTACCTTTACTTAAATACTCATTACTTTCGAAGGAGGCAACAAATAAATACTCCCCGACACGGATTTTTTGCCACATTATCGGGCAACATTCTTGCCAAATTTCAGCGGAAAGGGATGAAAACTCGCTGTAAAGGAACTGAAATCGTGCGCCTCATTCGATGAAATTTGCATTTGAGTTTTGAGACATAAAGCCATTTGTGGACAGCTTCTAATTTGAGATAATTTATTCGTAGAGTCGTTTTCCTTTCTAACTCTGTCTAGAAGAAAACACCTCATTGAAAAAATTCAATGAGGTGTACCTGGGAAGATCAAAAACTAAAATGGCAAAATTATCAATTTTGGGCTATACCGATACCTTACAACATCACTCGCAGGGGACCAAATACAATAATAAACCTACAACAAAGTCTTGCCAAATTCGTTTCTAGCCACAATTGTAAGCTCACACTCGCCGTACATATTACTATCCTATGTCTTTAAAATGTTTAATTTGTGTTTCACCTTAGAGGCTAGCGCTTCAAAATTACGCGACGATCTCAAACGAGTAACATGAATATGAATAACGAAACAACTGTCTCCCGGTGGATTGACATCACCACCTCAAATGACGTCGCCACCCGTCAACATTTTCAGCCGGCCTCAAAGAGTCCAGTATCTTCACATACACGATTTTTCTAAGTCTCTCACCACCTGACATTTCCGACAATCTGTTCGACCTTTCAAGAAACGGCTCGTCACGACCCCTCGACATTTCCAGGCGGCTTCACCGCCTCGATTATCTTCACAAATACACGATTTTTTGTAAGTCTCTCACCACCTGACATTTCCAATAGTCAGGTCGACTTTTCAAATGACGGCTCGTCACGAACTAGACGGGTCGTTACGACCCGTCAACATTTTCAGCCGGCCTCACCGCCTCCACTATCTTTACAAATACACGACCTTTTTCTAAGTCCCTCACCACCTGACAATGGCCGTTTTTATACTAGAGACGCATAATCCGTCCAGACGAATTATGCGTCTCTCATGTTATCCGTCTAGTGTAAAGACGGGACGAACTATATGAGACGCATAATTCGTCTTGGACAAACTTGGGCAAACATTTTTTCTGCGTCTGTTAATTTCGTCTAGTATAAAGACGGGCACTAGACGCATAATGCGTCTGGACGAACTTTCCAGTTTAGTGCGTCTTCGAAGACGCACTAAAATAAATTCTTCGTCCAGACGCATAATGCGTCTTGTGGCCGTCTTTATACTAGACGAATTTAACAGACGCAGAAAAAATGTTTGCCCAAGTTCGTCCCAGACGCATTATGCGTCTCTAGTATAAAAACGGCCATTTCCAATAATCGGGTCGACTTTTCAAATGACGGCACGTCACGAACTAGACAGGTCGTTACGACCCGTCACCATTTAATATTTTCAGAAAGTTCCTCTCAGGGGCACCCAACGATAATCGTCTTTGAAATATGTGTTCCTCTTCCCCCTGAGGCCTCTTCCCTCTTTGAGATAGTCAAACTGTTCTAAGAATTTCGGTTCTACGTTGCCAGACAGCTACAGATTTCTTTACTAAAATGATCACCTAAAAGATTCGCAACCAGGGAAAAGTAGTCCTTTACGTTTTTTTGGCACTTAAAAGGTCACTTAGCAGTTTCAGATGAGCAATAGTTTTTTTCGGGGGAAAGTCTAGTTTCCACTTTGCATAATGTTCCTTCAATTCCTCTTTGAAGCAGGGACAAAAACATGCAATTCAACAAGGAATGCGGCAATCCTCTGCTTCCACCCTATTCAACGACACTGAAATTATTCTTTTATTTCTCGAGATCTACATTCTTTACATAGTTTTGTTTGTAAGCTAATTTATAAACTGCACGTTTTCTCATCCATTGCAGGTTCATGGTCAACTGATGATCGGTCTGGTGGTGTCAGTTCACGTAATTAGTATCTTGGTTCCTCTTGTGGGTCAATTCACAGCCTAAGTTCCTTGCCACAGCGCAGACACTCCGGCGACGTTCCTCTACCACTCCTTCCTGCAAAAGCAAGCATATATATCAGCTCTATGATTCATTGAAATCGGCGGCTGAACATATAGGGGCACCCAACGAGAATATAGTTCAAAACCACTTAAACATAGCATTGTTAAACGCATTTTAGTATTTAAACGGTAGATATAGGCATATCCCATAAAAAATTTTTTTCATCTGTTCGGATTTCCTAGCTGAAAGTCTAGTGATCCGAAAATTATAGGGATCAAAACTTACCTTTTCGAAAATTTTAGCCAGAAAAAAGGCTCCCAAAAATTCTAGGTGACCATTTTAGAGTAAAAATGCGTTAAAAATGGGCAATTATACCATTTTAGATGTTCGAAAATCCTAGGAGAGGCAGGCAAGCAAGAAAATTTACAACAAATGTTCCGAAAATTCTAGATCTCAAATCGTCTTCCGAACAGATATTTTCCGAAAATTGATGCTGGGTGCCCCTGAACATACAATTATATTTTTACTGCTGTTGCAGTAGCCGTTATTAAAGTCGCATGTAGACAAAAAGCGATGGCCCTTTACTTTTGCAGCTCAATCTGATGGACATTTTACACATTTAGAACCATTGTCTGATGCAAAATCATAAATACTGAAAACTATCGCTTTTGACAAAACTCGCAACCCAATTGACTTGCTCAACCAATGGACATCTCAACTGTGCGTTCACGGCTTGGAAGTTCGTAACACATTTAAACACGCTATTTTCACACTGGTTCATACAGTCAAGCAAAGTTCCCTGTTCACCGACCGTCTATCTTATGAAATTATGGTGACGAAGAAGTGCACTTAGACTTAGTCAATTCAAAATGGAAGACTTTGTGAAAATGACCCATACAACTTGAAAGTTCCATGCAGTAAAGAGTCTTCAACATTGTTCAGTCCGCGGCCTTCATGATCAGCACTAAGCTAGTTTCAACAGTAAAAAACTTTTAAGCAAGTGTAATTATTGCCTTACCAATTTCTTTTTCGGCGGATAGTGATCATAGTTAATACAATGAGCTTCGTGCACGAGAGACACGACAAAAAAGGTTATGAAGAGAAGAGCAACCTTTTCTGACTTCATTCTTGAAATTTTCGTCATCCACTGGATTTACTTATTCAGCGTCTATCAAGACTCATTCAACTTGATGCAGCTTGTAGGATTATGTATATTAAAAGGCCGTCTTGTAGCGAGGATGTTCCACTTATAATGGGAAACAATTCCTTTCTTTGCAGACGTAATTGTGCAGTAAGGATACTTAGTTCACGTGATAGAAACTGAAGTAAAATTACTATAGACCATTTTTACAGGGCAAACATTTCATTTGGATAGATCATTTCTTATTTGACAAAGCCAAAACAATAGCTGAATAACGTGTCAACTTCAAAGTAATTTACCGTGCACAAACTTACCACTTAAATAGACCAATTTTAGGCCTAGTTTGTACGTCGCGCTATCTCAGACGAATTTAGTTTAATTCCAATTAAATTCGTCCCTCCGTCGACATTAATTGTACCGTGGTTTTACGCGTCGAAATTAATGGGTCGAATTATGGTCGTATTTTTTTCTCAGCCGGAATGCAATGCACCTGGTCAGAGGCATAATTAATAATGTACGAAAATAACCAAAACAATGGCTTAATAACGTGTCAACTTCAAAGTAATTTACCGTGCACAAACTTACCACTTAAAAATACCAATTTTAGGCCTAGTTTGTACGCCGCGCTATCTCAGACGAATTTATTTTAATTCCGATTAAATTCGTCCTTCCGTCGACATTAATTGTACCGTGGTTTTACGGGTCGAAATTAATGGGTCGAATTATGGTCGAATTTATTTCTCAGCCGGAATGCAATGCACCTGGTCAGAGGCATAATTAATAATGTACGAAAATAACCAAAACAATGGCTTAATAACGTGTCAACTTCAAAGTAATTTACCGTGCACAAACTTACCATTTAAAAAGACCAATTTTAGGCCTAGTTTGTACGCCGCGCTATCTCAGACGAATTTATTTTAATTCCGATTAAATTCGTCCTTCCGTCGACATTAATTGTACCGTGGTTTTACGCGTCGAAATTAATGGGTCGAATTATGGTCGAATTTATTTCTCAGCCGGAATGCAATGCACCTGGTCAGAGGCATAATTAATAATGTACGAAAATAACTGATGACACTTTACACGACACTTTACACCCAAACCGGCCTGAACAGCCTCGGGCCAGCCTTCGTATTCTACTCTGTTTAACGCCAGACGATTTTACTCGTCAATGGGGATATCTTATCCGTCTTCTTAAGACGGATAAAGCGTGTTAGACGAATTTAATTTAACAGACGAATTGAACTGCCTTTAGACGTCGCTTTATCGTCGAATATATTTTAAAGTAGGACCTGGAATTAAATTCATCTGAATTAAATTCGACGATAGCGCGACCTGTAAGTTGGGAACTTAACCAGTTGAAATCTAATTACTTGAAAGTTGTGTTTCCTAAAGAAAATCCTAATCCCATTTTAAATCCTAAAATGGAATTTGAAGCGAAAGAAGCCATACACAGGAAATATTTTCAATGATTTCCGAATCGGGTATTCTGTTGGCTTTTTTTTAGACAGTTAGACCTTATTCACGATGGCCGCCATGTTGGATTTGCTATTATCATGCAAATTAGCTACACATTTCTTAGAGGGCAAACAACCCAAGTTCGAGAGGTTATAACGAACACCTTAGCCACACAGATGATTTGTTTCACGTTCATTGAATGTTTATCACCTAAGCAGTAAAATACAATCATTACACAAGTTACTTCGACGTTTTTTAGTGAAAAATGAGCAGATAACGAAGTAGAAAGTCAAAATGTCAAAGGCAATCAAAAGATATAAAAATGTTATAAAAGGTACTTAATTCTAAATACTAAAATGGACTTTTTGCAATGTTATTTCAATATTTCGTTGAGCCGACTTTCCGCAATTTGCTTTTTTTCAATGTTTGCCCCCCAGCATAACACATGGTTAATTTGCATGACAATATGAAAACCAACATGGCGGCTATTGTGAATAATAAGCATTTAATGACTGGCCCCAAGGGAAACAGTGAGTTTTGTTTCCCGGAGACCCTCAATGTTCCCCGAGGCGAAGCCAAGGGAAACATTGAGGTCGAGGGGAAACAAAACTCACTGTTTCCCGAGGGGCCAGTCATTAAGTGTTTTGTTATACCTCCCAACTCAAAATAGAACAATACACAGATAAAAATTATTTGCTTGACGTCGGCTGGCGTACAGATTTGCCGCCGTTTCAAAGGTGCACGCCCTGATCACGTGTGAGTCGAAACTTCAAGTTGTTGTTGCCCTAGGGCGTCATGAAGTTTTGACCAATGGCACGTGACACGTTCTCCTCCAATCAGAAAACGTATTTGAGTTGGGAGGTATAACAAAGCCTATTAACCGGGTGAAATGGTTGTGCGCATGCGTGATTTGTTGGCAATACCGGGTTGGTGTTATGGTGTGTTATGTTTCCATATGTGATAAAAAATAATTCCCTTTTTTGCATACTTAATGGTGCAATCATAAAGGTACTTAGTCCACTTGAAGTGATAGAAATAATGAAATATGAAATAAAATTACTTAGGACTATTTTACAAGGCAAACATTTCATTTTAGATAGATCATTTCTTACTTCACACAGCCAAAAAAATGGCATAAATAAATGCTGCAAGTTCAAAATAAATTACCGTCCACAGTAAATGAAATTTACTGTTGGGAACTTCACCAGTTGAAATCTACCTCCTTGAGAGTTGTGTTTCCTACAGAAAATCCTAATCCGATTTTAAATCCTAAAACGAAATTGGAAACTAAAGAATATATAAACAGGAATACTTCAAATACTATACGAATCGGGATTTAAAGATTCAGTATTGTGGAGGATTTCTATACTGCCGGCAGTTGCTTCTAAATTATGGCGGTCTTTTAGATAACATAAAACAGAAACAAAATTGGAACAAAACTGTTTTGCTTTGCTCGTCAAAATCATGCAATAAGTCAATTACAAGCCGAGATAACAAAATAGCAAAGGGACAATTTGAGGAGAGGTCACATCCTTGATTGCCAGGGAAGGAATAATAAAATTCTGCTAACGATGCCAACAGCCTCAATGGGAAAGCTTTTAATTCACCAAACATTAGAAGAAGCCACCATGGTCTTTCAGAGCGCTGTAAGTTCTCTTTACAAAGACAACGGCGACGGCAACGAGAACGTCACAAATTTGCATATTCAGTGGGCAAAAACAATAGCTTTGCACTCTCTGCACGGGCATTTTTCATTCATTTTGTCCATTTCTTTGTCGTCGTCTGCAAAATAACGCCGTGAAATTGCCATATTCGAGGTTTAAGGACAACATCAGAACTTGGAGATAAATTTCATTTTCTGCCCTAAATTAAGGACGTTTGTGTGAAAATCTCCCCACATTGAAATTTGTTTCATTTCTCACCTGAACGTAGGTCATAAATTACTTATTCCAAAAATGAAAAAAAATTGGGGTTCACCGACTTTGTCTCGGAGAAAAAGGCAAGGGAAAAGTGCCCTAATTTCGATACATAGGTCATCATAGCTTGATGTAGCATAATCTACTCATCCGTCAAAAATCATTAAAAAATATGTTAGAGTGAAGGTTTCTGTGCATAGAAATATAGGAGTGGGTTTTTTTTTAGATAATTGAATGCCTCTGGGGATGTCGTCAACAGTAGAGTTAAACCTCAACGAGCGTTTTTGCAAGCGCTTCCCGTTGTAACCACTTCCGGAACTCAGGACACAAGGAAAGAAAAAAATTTAAATAGATAACTTCTTACATTGTGATTTTTTTCATTTTATCATATTTTGTAGATTTTAAGAAGAGCAAATGATTCATGTCTTAAAAAATAGGGGTGACCGATGATCTAAAAGAGTAAAATTGATGTGATGTTGCGAAACTCTTGGAGAATTTAGTCGGGGAAGGACTGGAACCCAAGACAGGATCGATCGATGAAAATGAACTTTCTGGAGCATTGCAACGAAGTTTCAAGGAGGCGTTATCTTTATTTGGTTAGTTTTTAGTATCACATCTCACCATTGCCGTCTTTCTCATCTTCTGGAGTGTGGTTTTTGTGAAATATAATCTCCGACTGTTTCCTCGTAGGTCCGCACTATTTAAGTGGATTAGTACGAGAAGATAATTCTGCTCTATTTTCATGAAAGTAAAGGAAAAGAACTTCAAAAACATGCATTTATTTTGAACTAAGAAGTTCGTAACGTAATAAAACAAGTATAATTGCTAGTGCACTGCACATTACGCTCTAATCAGTTAAGCCTGTGGAAAGATAAGTGCTACACGGTCAACGTTTGTAAAAACGTAACCCTTCCTTTCTCACGGCCTGCTCTCGTCCGACCTTGTAGCTCAGTCGGTAAAGCAGTTGTTATCTAACCCAAAGGTCGTGGGTTCAATTCCCACCCTGGTCAGAATTTTTCTCTGTCCTTGTGTGGGCCCATTTCCAATAGTTGGGCTAACGCTCACATGGTTCATATGGGGTACAAACTAGCACTACACATTACACTCTAATAGTTAAGTTTGTTGAAATATAAGTGCTACACGGCCAACGATTGTAAAAACGTATAAAACTAACCCAGCGTATAAAACGGCCAGCTCCCGTCCGACCTTGTAGCTCAGTCGGTAGAGCAGTGGTGATCTAACCACAAGGTTGTGGGTTCAATTCCCACCCTGGTCAGAGTAACGCTCACATGGTTCATATGGGGTACAAAACTAGCACTTCGCATTATACTCTAATCAGTTAAGGCTGTTGAAATATAAGTGCTACACGGCCAACGTTTGTAAAAACGAAGCCCTTCCCGTTACGTATTACAGTCGCGTTACCTGCGCAGTAAAAGTTGCGCACAAACAATTAGCGCGAACGGCCTTACGCCGCTCATAACGCTTTTATTCCTGAGGGACTGCTACACCTTTGTTATATTAAAAAGCTTGAAATAGTCTTGAAAAGATTGCAATAACGCGAATTTATGTTTTTAGATGACGTTCTCGTTGCCGTTCCCGTCGTCGTTGCTAAAACTCCCTAATCCTACACTGAGACCGCACTTGCGTGAACGAAGACGTATTCAGAAAAACGGTCCTGCAAAATAATTTCGATTCCTTTAAAAGATAATTTCACTGATGGACATTGAAATTTTCGGTTTCAAAATCCACGTGCCAAAGTTTTCCGTCTCGCTCGATATTACAATTGTTGACTAACTCTTACGTAATTCAAAGAAATGCGAATTTCATCCCGATTTCCAACATCTGTTTCGTATTTTTCCTTTACCAGAAAACACTAACCGTAATTAATTTATCCAGAACGGCAGCGGCTGAGTTAATCATATATTACGAAAATATCAAGGTGCTGTGTAGTTCGCAAATTAGTCTTTGCCATAAGGCTTTCGCCCATTTGACCATATAATGGCTAATTTTTAATTAAAACTTCGAAACTCAAAGTAAGATTCGCGTTGTTGACAGTAAGGAGTT
>OX421448.1:50894698-50899698 GCA_949126865.1 Montipora capitata | reverse complement strand
TTTAAGCAAGTGTAATTATTGTCTTACCGATTTCTTTTTTAGCCCTGCATAGCCAGAGTCAATACAATGAGCTTCCTGCACGAGAGACACGACAAAAACGGTTATGAAAAGGAGAGCAACCTTTTCTGACCTCATTCTTGAAATTTTCGTGATTCACTGGATTTACTTATTCAGCGTCTATCAAGACTCATTCAACTTGATGCAGCTTGTAGGATTACTTATATGAAAAGGCCTTCTTGTAGCGAGGGTGTTCCACTAATTCCTTTCTTTGCAGATGTAATTGTGCAGTAAGGTTTAACTTAGTTCACGTGATAGAAACTGAAGTAAAACTACTATAGACCATTTTTACATGCAGGGCAAACATTTCATTTGGATAGATCATTTCTTATTTGACAAAGCCAAAACAATGGCTTAATAACATGGCAATTTCAAAGTAATTTACTGTGCACAAACTTACTGCTTAAAAAGACTAATTTAGGCCTAGTTTGTACGTCGCGCTATCTCAGACGAATTTAATTCCAATTAAATTCGTCCTTCCGTCGACATTAGTTGTACCGTGGTTTTACGCGTCGAAATTAATGGGTCGAATTATGGTCGAATTTATTTCTCAGCCGGAATGCAATGCACCTGGCCATGGTCAGAGCCATAATTAATAATGTACGAAAATAACTGATGACGCTTTACACCCAAATCGGCCTGAACAGGCCAGCCTTCGTATTTTACTCTATTTAACGTCAGACGATTTTACTCGTCAATGGGGGATATTTTATGCGTCTTCTTAAGACGGATAAAGCGTGTTAGACGAATTTAATTTAACAGACGAATTGAACCGGTTTTAGACGTCGCTTTATCGTCGAATATATTTTAAAGTAGGACCTGGAATTAAATTCATCTGAATTAATTTCGACGATAGCGCAACATGTAAACTAGGCCTTAATGCTGGGAACTTAACCAGTTGAAATCTAACTACTTGAAAGTTGTGTTTCTTAAGCCTGTTCAAAGATAAGTGCTACACGGTCAACGTTTGTAAAAACGTAAACCTTCTTTTCTCACGGCCTGCTCTCGTCCGACCTCGTCTCCCTCAGTCGGCAGAGCAGTTGTGATCTAACCCGAAGGTCGTGGGTTCAATTTCCACCCTGGTCTGAATTTTTCTCTGTCCTTGTGTGGGCCCATTTCCAATAGTAGGGCTAACGCTCACATGGTTCATATGGGGTACAAACTAGCACTTCACATTACACTCTAATAGTTAAGTCTGTTGAAATATAAGTGCTACACGGCCAACGTTTGTAAAAACGAAACCCTTCCCGTTACGTATCACAGTCGCGTTACCTGCGCAGTAAAAGTTGCGCACAAACAATTAGCGCGAACGGGCTTACGCCGCTCATAACGCTTTTATTCCTAGTCTTGAAATAGTCATGAAGTGATTGAAATAACGCGAATTTATGTTTTTAGATGACGTTCTCGTTGCCGTTCCCGTCGTCGTTGCTAAAACTCCCTAATCCTACACTGAGACCGCACTTGCGTGAACGAAGACGTATTCAGAAAAACGGTCCTGCAAAATAATTTCGATTCCTTTAAAAGATAATTTCACTGATGGACACCGAAAGTTTTCGCTTTCAAAATCCAAATGCTAGAGTTTTCCGTCTCGCTCGATATTACAATTGTTGACTAACTCTTACGTAATTCAAAGAAATGCGAATTTCATCCCGATTTCCAACAACTTTTTCGTATTGTTCCTTTACCAGAAAACACTAACCGTAATTAATTTATCCGGAACGGCAGCGGCTGAGTTAATCATATATTACGAAAATATCAAGGTGCTGTGTAGTTCGCAAATTAGTCTTTGCCATAAGGCTTTCGCCCATTTGGCCATATAATGGCTATTTTTGAATTAAAAATTTCGAAACTCAAAGTAAGATTCGCGCTGTTGACAGTAAAGAGTTTGGAATTAACACTTATTTAAAAGAAGAAAAAACATTGTTTCAGTTTTGTGCTTGTTTCTTTGCGCCACAGTCAGTCGTATAGATTGCACTAGTGTTTTTGCCTTGCGGCACTGCTTGCTGATTCCTTTGAACATTTTTACGTTTTTGGTTTTTTAAATTCACTTTTCTCTTTGTTCTATCGTTGTCGGCAATACTTAGAACAAAGGATATAATGGTGCCCATTTTACATGACGTCATTTGACTTACATTATTTTAATATGCCATGTTTTGGCAAAATATAATTTTGCCCAGATCGACTCAGTGACCGGTGGATAAAGTGTTTCCCATGACTGTCAGGATCACAACGAAATTTATAAATGGTCTCATTTTCGCTTTAAAATATCTTCTATGGAACTTTCTTCTTCCTCAAGTATAAACATACATGCAGTAAGAACGGAGAGTTACTAATTTGCCAATATCGCCAAAATTACCACTCTGAATGGGGCCCCTTCGTCACCTCATAGGAACATTCGCCATATTTGCCATTTTCGCCAACATGTGCATTTTGGGAACTTAGGGTAAAATTTGGTGAATTGTCACCATTTTCGCCATTGGTCAAACTTTGGCGAATTGTTCCAGTTTTCGCCACTGCGTGCATTTTTGGATGAGGCAAAAATGTAAACAAAGATTCTCCTATAGAGTATGCTCGGGAACGTAATTCAACAAAGATTGAGCTCTTGAGCCACATTTCGCCATTCGACATCATACAACGAAAGGAGTTGTTTGGCACCGTAGTTGACGAAATGTGAAAAGTTACGGGACCACTCATCGTGCTATTTTTCTCCCAAAAAAGAGTTTGAAGAGAAGTATAAGAGTCTAAAACAAAGAAAATTTAAATTAAGTTGCTTTGTTTTGAAGTTCCTGTGCGCAATTTGCTCTCCAGTATGGCGGATTTTTTTACCATGTGATCGCCAGCTGTAAAGGGTAAATTGTTTATGCATGGATCTATTGCATATAAACAGCAACTACCGAGATGCCTTGCGCACTTTTGTTTATGCTGTCATTTGGCTTGAAGTAACGAGTGGGAAAGAAATGGGCGACAAAAAGCTAGAGAGGAATCAATACTAGAAAGCTGGCCAGTCGAATAAAAAGTATATTTGGAACAAATAAAGCGCCGCTGCCGCTCTTGGACTAATGAAATATCGCGTATTTCGGGATGATTTCGTCATCTAACGCGACTCGTGTCGCCAGAAATACGGGTCGCATAAATAAAAAAACAAATTTCAATAATGTACATAACGCGTTCTAAACTAAAATGTGGTATTCCAATTTAGGAAAATTCGAAACAAATACTGAGAATCACCTCAAAAATGGCTGTTTTTTCCTTGTAAAATGAAAACCTGTTTCGGAAGACAGCTTTTTTATGATACAGGCTTTGAAGTTTCGTCGGAAATTAATGTAAAATTGGCAGAAAATAAAATGTGGAGCTTCCACGGAAATTCATAATCGCCACTTCACCACTTAATTCCAGGGAGGGTTCTTTGTAGTTTACTCTGAATCTTAAAATTGTGTTAAAATTCACAGGGAAAGTTTCCCTGTTTGCAAGGAATCACAAAATTCCTCCAAGAAACTTCCAAATGATCTTCTGAATTTGGTGTCTCGAGAGTTTTCCCCATAGAAAACGGGTGAGAGGATTTAGAATTTCGGATCCCCCATGAAAACAGGATAGGATTCAGAATTTGTGATCCCCACAAAACACAGGAGAGGATTCAGAATTTCTGAACAGATCCGCCCCATGAACACAGGAGAGAATTCAGAATTTCTGATCCCTCACAAAACGCTGGAGAGGATTCAGAATTTCTGATCTCCCCAATGAACACAGGAGAGGATTCAGAATTTCTGATCCCCCCATGAACACGGGAGTGGATTCAGAATTTTTGATCCCTCCATGAACACAGGGGAGGATTCAGAATTTCTGATCCCCAACAAAACACAGGAGAGGATTTTCTTCCACGCAACAAAGGTGCAATAAATGTATTCGCCTAAAAGAAAAAAAAAACCGAGACGCTAAAAACTATTCCATGCGGATATCATAATATAAATAGATTATACACATAAACGGTTAGTTTGTTTGTGTATACGATACATTCAGACTATTACAACTTAAAAAAATCTAGGAATTCTACAAAATGTGTCACACAAGTTTTAGTTGGGACTTATTATTTGAATAACAAAGTCCTCTTCAATAATTATTGAAAGTACTGATGGGAGACGAATGATACAGTATACTATATTCTGTTGATAACACATCATCAGCTCTAGCCGTAAGTATTAAATGCTTATCTTAAGGAGGCTCGAAATAGTTTCTCCTTTTTTCAAACAAATAAACATATTTTGTTTTTAGATACAGTTAGGGTAATCATATCAAGAAAAAAATTGGCCAGGGTTTTAAGTACCCATCATAGATTTTTCACATCACATTTTCCTCCAAGATATCGTCACCATGGCAACGATATAAGGCATTTCCTTGAGCCTTAAAATCAACATATGTTGTCTTTTTTGAAAAAACGGGACGGTGAAATCTTCCCATTCAGCGTTACCAGATAATGTTAGAAATAATCTCTAAAATATTTAAAATTCAACAAAATCTGTAGGTCAGTTTTTCAGAAAAATAAGCTTTTTTGAAATGTGTCGCTAATTTCTTTTTTCACCTACAGAATTTTTTTAAATTTGAAAGACAAACGTTTTAAATTAATCTAAGCTAGCATGCAAAAAATGAAAAAAACTCACCGTCCGGAAGCAGAGATATAAGCGAGTAAAGTTGCAAAATCAGGAAAAATAAGGGGTTACAAGATCGGCATTTACGCATGCGTCACCCGCTCATTCGAGTGCACGCGCGAGTGAAGCTACAGGCCAACACAAACGGATTTAAGTGACCATGAAACCGTTTGTGTACAATTTTCGTTATTTTCGCGAATAGGAGATGTCTATATATATTCCATATGTATAGGAATTAGAAGAAAGGTGAGCGAAACTAGCGGTATTTGTTTATTTCTAATCGTGAGCTGACGCGAGCAG
>OX421448.1:50867198-50877198 GCA_949126865.1 Montipora capitata | reverse complement strand
CACATCCTTGATTGCCAGGGAAGGAAAAATAAAGTTCGGCTAACGATGCCAACAGCCTCAATGGGAAAGATTTTAATTCACTAAATATCAGAAGAAGCCACCATGGTCTTTCAGAGGGCTGTAAGTCCTCTTTACACATACAACGGCGAGGGCAACGAGAACGACACAAATTTGCATATTTAGTGGGCAAAAACAATAGCTTTACACTCTCTGCACGAGCATTTTTCATTCATTCCGTCCATTTCTTTGTCGTCGTCTGCAAAATAACAACGTGAAATTGCCATATTTGAGGTTTTATGGACAGCGTCAGAACTTGGAGATAAATTTTCATTTTCTCCCCTAAATTAAGGACGTTTGCGCGAAAATCTTTCCACATTGACATTTGTTTCATTCCAAAAATTAAAAAAAATTTGTGGGATCACCCACTTTGTTTCGGAGAAAAAGGCAAGGGAAAAATGCCCTAATTTCGATAGATCGAGCATCATAGCTTGATGTAGCGTAATCTACTTAGCCGTCGAAAATCATAAAAATAATACGTTAGAGTGAAGGTTTCTGTGCATAGAAATAATAGGAGTGGGTTTTTTAGATAATTGCATGCCTCTGGGGATGTCGTAAACAAGTTCAGTGCTTGTTAAAATCTTTTTTGTGCTTTACTCAACTTGAATTCCCGGGAGAGAGAGAAAAAATACGTAAACGGACCTTTTCCATGGTGATGGTCATCACTGTAAAAGCCGACCAAAAACCAGCCAATCAGCTCGCCCCATTTAGCCTGAGAATCGCTTGCGGTATATTGATTACAGGCAAAAAAAGATAAAAAATAAAGTAAAAAAAATGTGATTACAGACAACCACAACATGTTTTCATGTAAAAACATGCCAAAACTACGAAAATATTTCACATAAGATTGTACATGTACATGAGTTCTACCAAGAGCACGCCAATGAATCATTCTTATCTCTACAATGTAGCAAACACGTCTGCTTGGCTTATAGCTGGGTTTTTAACTTACCATAGAATATTTTGCAGGGCATCGATCCTTCGGTACGGAGAGGCCTGCATTTCCAAGTGCTTAATCTTGATATCCTATTTAACAATTAGATTATGAGCTCGAGATTTTTATGAGGGAATTCTTACTAAAAAGTTACTTCAAATAACGGTTTCCAATTATTTCTTGACGTATTATTAAACCGCTCGGATTGAATTGCCATTTAAAATCTAAGTTGTGAGCGCGAGCGCGTCAGCTATTTCAATAATTTCAACCTTTTTGAAATTCAAGAAACCGTAAGTGTCCTTCGTTTAGACTTTTCAGAAATTTAACTACCCATTTGTATCCAAATTTTCCTCCAAAACTATGGGAAAACGAAAAAAACGTCGTTATTTCCAAGACGACCTCCAGCCACTGCTCACTAATGACTGATAGAGTTCAATGGCTCAGCCAATCAGATTACAGCATTTGCATTAATTCTACTAATAGTTTACTAATAGTAGATATAATAACTAGGGATATAGACAATTTCTTTTGTATATAATATGCCGAAAGTTATGCCGAAAAATGGCGGCGCGCGGTTGGATCTTGGGTCGACCACATAAAATCGAGGCTAGTGAGGCATCACTTTGTTAGCGGAGCGGCCTGGGGCAGAGCCCAATACTTGTCAACAATATGAACCATTCCGGAATTGCGCAGGGAACTGGGACGAGTTTCATATTCGAACCAATCGATAAATTGAGAGCATCAAATGAACGATAACGTTGAGATTGGTCATCTGTCCAAGTTTGATGGTTTTTGGTGGAACAGAGACCAAGTTACGGACTTAAAAACATCCTTAAAAATCCTTACAAACGTCTCTAATTTTGAGGCTGTGTCCCCCATTTAAACCATATAAACTCTTCAATTCTTTACGATTTCTGTAATATTCATAAAAATAGGCAAATACAGGGATTTTCACCTCACCTATTTCTAAATAGTAGGTCCATGATAGGATTTTCAAGTTGTCCCAAATCTGATAATTTTTTTAAAGAGTTTATTTGGTGTTGGGGGACGCAGCCTCAAAATTAGAGACTAAGAAATGGAAGGGAGGGGAATCTCAGTCGCAACAATGAATGGTTCGTTCGTAGCGAAATTAATACCCTGACAATACGCTGCTTAAAAATGTTGTATGCTTCATTCTCAAAGAGTGGCGGCTAAAATACCGATACATGCATGAACAACTATAATCGTCGTCCACAATAGCACTCACAACAAATGTTGTAACTGTTTCATTCGTAGCGAAATTAATACCCTCACAGCATGCTGCTCAGGAATGTTGTATGCCTCGTTCTCAAAGAGTGGCGACTTAAATACTGAGCGCTTACCATTTGAATGAAATTTTTGGTGAGAATGTTTCGACAAATGTTACTGCACGTTCTGTACTAAGAAAAAGAAAATGGGAATGTGCTGTATCATTTGCCAGAAAAGCGGGTTGTTCTGGTTGAAAAACAAATGAAACGGTCTATTTTCTCTGGCACTTGTAATTGTGGACAAATGGTACAGAAATTTCCGGGAATTCCGGTCAAAGCGAGAAAAATGAAATACCTCGAAAGGTATTACCTTTTTTCCGAAAACATTCCACCGAGATGAACCGTTCCATTTGAATTCTCTCCGGAATTACCGAAAATTCCATTCAAATGGTAAGCGCTCACTGATATGTGCATGAACAACCATAAACTTCGTAGCACTTACAAATGGGTGAATAATTTGTTCGTTCGTGTTCTTAGTGACATATGTACTCTGACAACATGCTGCTCAGTACTAAATTTTTTATTTGCCGTTCCTAAAGAGTAGCGACTAAATACTGATACGTGCATGGACAATAATAAATGTCACTATAAATAAAAGAAATGAAAAGAAAGGAGAGCATCGCAGTTGCGTATAATTTTTCGGTTGTTCTTAGACGAAATAATACCCTTACTACTGTTGTATATGCCGTCGGCTAAAAAGGATGTGTGGAAACAACTGAAAGACCGGTTAGAATATAACTCACTGTTGTTGAAAGCGTCATTTTGACGTTCCAAAAGCGTTCAAAAAGTGGTTTCCTCTTTTTCTGAAGTGTTACAACGATACACGGAAAGACCTTGTACAAAAGGAGACCATACCTATAACGTCACGAGTTTAGAACGTGTGGAGCCGTTTTTTTTTTTTTTTTTTTTGGGAGGGGGGGGGGGGGGGGGGGGAGGTGGGGATTCGGCGATCAGTGTCTTGCCTGTCCTGGCGGGTCGCATGGAAGACCATGCAGGTACAGATACTTCAGGTAATCGAGGTCGTAGTAGAACCAGGCGTGTCTCTTTGTACCTGCGTTATTGAAGATAAAATCTAGTTGTGTAGGCCGTTTCTCAGCCAACTGTTTGTCACTGATTTATAACCCTTTCAAGAAGTTCGCATCTTTTATACACCCGTCAATAACTTATGGATTTTGCTTTCTGCTCCTTACACACATTCAGCGCAAGACACATGAAGGATTATACCATCAGAAAACTGAATCCTACTACACCAACAAAGAAAAGAAAGCGTTCCCCCACTGACAATGAACCCAGCACTTCAATCGATTAGAGGAAGTCAGTGTCAAATATACCACTCCCCCCCCCCCCCCCCCCCTCCAGCCTCGAAATAATGCCAGTTATCAAAATTAATTGTGATATGTCTAAATTAGGTTATTGCTGGTATTATAGCATAGCCACTGTAAATATTTCATGTTACCTTACATTGTCGTTGATCACAAATCACCATTTCGATATCATTATAAAATATTTCATGCTTTCGTCAGCGATACCTACATCTTTAAAATTCCAACAACCGCCAATAACTTGCAAGCCAATTTATAAAAAAAAAACATAATATATAGGTCTCCCTTATACTACTTTGTAATTACTCGTTTCAGTTAACAATAACTTTTAAAATAAACAAATTTACGTGCAAACCCCATTACTATTTCAAATTCTTCAATTCCCAACGCAAAGTGATACCATCAAAACACTTACTGTTTACTAAAGAACTAGTGACAACTCCTATGATATTGCAACGAGAAAGTGGCTGCTAACACTAAAACGAAATTCCTTTTCAAATTGTTTCCCAACTACTCCATCCTTCACATAGAAGCAACGATATTTGCAAAATCATTACTTCCTATCTAAGAACAAAGTGACAATTATAGCAGTACTTTTAGTTGCTTTCAGCTTAACAAAGTCATCAGCACCAACACCATTTGAAGTCAGACTTCAAATTCTACTACCTTACTCTACCACATACAAATTCTAAGAGTTACGTTGAAAAAACCCCTCCCACACCAGTACTCATTAAAACACATACGCCCAAAATATGTACAAACAACGGCCCGCATTTTCTACTCCATGTCTGGCCTCAAGAAATTATGCATTCACGTTGCAGAACATCCACAAATAAACGGTAAACCAGCATGATTGCTAAGCAAGCAAATAAAGAACTTCAAAACTATTGCCCAATATTAATCACCTAAACGCGTCGAAGTCGTTAACAGATTTAAATTCTTCATGAAAAACGGAATGCTAATCTGTTGGACGAACGCAGCATAACAAGTCATTTCATGAGTTTTGCGTCATTTAAATATCAGTACATCCCAAATGACAACCTCGCGTTGTCGCTGCTTCACGGTCACACGTTTCAAAAAAACCCCAATAAAATATATATTTTCTGGAAACGTAGGAATTTTAGATCCCGATTATTAGTTGACTTAAGGCAAGAAATAAAATACCTTTCCTAAAATAGCCATCATTTTCCAAAAGTATGTAGTTTCACAAATTGAGTTCGTTTCCGGTCAGAATTTAACCGGAAACTACGTTTTCTTCACACCTTCATCTAAAAAACCGTGTCGAGGCATTTTGATTACATGTCTGGTTTGTTTTTATTTACTGTTAAACTTTAAGCCATCTCCTTTTTTTCCTCCGTTTCGCGTCGTCCGACCGACCCAAATTTTGGGCATTTTCAAAAAAAAAAAAAAAAAGTTAACGACGTTTTTAAGCCATTTTTATGTCACACAGGAGTTTTGGTGGTTGATCCTTTTTCCCACACTGTCTTAATTTTAATTTTGCCACAACATCCGCCAACTTTTCCGCCATATTGATTTTGGGTTCACGTCTTGTTGTTTTCCTGGCTCCACAGCTATGATGCCGGGGTACCAGGCCTCCGATTCCGAGAATGCTTCTGATTTTTTTTATAGGATTTTTTTTTAATCCGACCAACCGACCCAATATCATGAAACCCATTCGACGGTAAACAAAAAAAAAAAAAAGGGGGGGATGGCCTTAACCTTTTATAAAACGCGCAGTACCTTTTCTTAAATACTCATTACTTTCGAAGGAGGCAACAAATAAATACTCCCCGACACGGATTTTTTACCACATTATCGGGCAACATTCTTGCCAAATTTCAGCGGAAAGGGATGAAAACTCGCTGTAAACGAACTGAAATCGTGCGCCTCATTCGATGAAATTTGCATTTGAGTTTTGAGACATAAAGCCATTTGTGGACAGCTTCTAATTTGAGATAATTTATTCGTAGAGTCGTTTTCCTTTCTAACTCTGTCTAGAAGAAAACACCTCATTGAAAAAATTCCATGAGGTGTACCTGGGAAGATCAAAAACTAAAATGGCAAAATTATCAATTTTGGGCTATAACGATACCTTACAACATCACTCGCAGGGGACCAAATACAATAATAAACCTACAACAAAGTCTTGCCAAATTCGTTTCCAACCACAATTGTAAGCTCACACCCGCCGTACTTATTACTATCCTGTGTCTTTAAAATGTTTAATTTGTGTTTCACCTTAGAAGCTAGGGCTTCAAAATTACGTGACGATCTCAAACGAGTAACATGAATATGAATAACGAAACAACTGTGTCCCGGTGGATTGACATCACCACCTCAAATGACGTCGCGACCCGTCCACATTTTCAGCCGGCCTCAAAGAGTCCAGTATCTTCACATACACGATTTTTCTAAGTCTCTCACCATTTCCAACAATCAGTTCGACCTTTCAAGAAACAGCTCATCACGACCCCTCAACATTTCCAGGCGGCTTCACCGCCTCGATTATCTTCACAAATACACGGTTTTTTTCTAAGTCTCTAACCACTTGACATTTCCAAAAGTCGGGTCGACTTTTCAAATGACTGCTCGTCACGAACTAGACGGGTCGTCACGATCCGTCACCATTTTCAGGAAGTTCCTCGAACCTTCTTTAAAATAGCAACTTCCTGTTACTTTACTTCCACAGACACTACGACCCGACTTCCGCTTGACGGGTCGTCTTCACCAAAAAGTCGACCCGACTCAGTTCGTGTGTATTGGACAACCCTCCCATTGCATTCGGAGGAGGAACGAATGCACATGTCAGCAACATTTCAGGGGCCACCCAACGATAATCTTCGTTGAAATATGTGTTTCTGGAGCCTCTGTTTCTGAGCCTCGTGTTTCTCCCTATTCGAGACCGAGATGGAGGAGGAGGAGTAAAACTATTCTAAGAATTTCGGTTCTACGTTGCCAGACAGCTACAGATTTCTTTACTAAAATTCGCAATCAGGGGAGGTCGGAAAAGTAGTCCTTTACCTTTTCGGAAGCCGGTATTTTTGCAATTTTTGGCACTTAAAAGGTCACTTAGCAGTTTCGGATGAGGAATATTTTTTTTCGGGGGAAAGTCTAGTTTCCACTTTGCATAATGTTCCTTCAATTCCTCTTTGAAGCAAGGACAAAAACGCGCAATTAAACAAGGAATGCGGCAATCCTCTTCTTCCACCATATTCAACGACACTGAAATTATTCTTTTATTTCTCGAGATCTACATTCTTTACATAGTTTTTTTTGTAAGCTACGTTATAAACTGCACGTTTCCTCATCCGTTGCAGGTTCATGGTCAACTGATGATCGGTCTGGTGGTGTCAGTTCACGTAATTAGTATCTTGGTTCCTCTTGTGGGTCAATTCACAGCCCAAGTTCCTTGCCACAGCGCAGACACTCCGGCGACGTTCCTCTACCACCGCTTTCTGCAAAAGCAAGCATATATATCAGCTCTATGATTGATTGAAACCGGCGGCTGAACATATAGGGGCACCCAACGAGAATATAGTTCAAAACCACTTAAACATAGCATTGTTAAACGTATTTTAGTATTTAAACGGTAGATATAGGCATATCCCATAAAAAAATTTTCATCTGTTCGGATTTCCTAGCTGAAAGCCTAGTGATCAGAAAATTATAAGGATCAAAACTTCCTTTTTCGAAAATTTTAGCCAGAAAAAAGGCTCCCAAAAATTCTAGGTGACCTTTTTAGAGTAAAAATCCGTTAAAAATGGGCAATTATACCAGTTTTCAGATGTTCGAAAATCCTACGAGAGGCAGGCAAGCAAGAAAGTTTACAACAAATGTTCCGAAAATTCTAGATCTCAAATCGTCTTCCGAACAGATATTTTCCGAAAAATGACGCTGGGTGTCCCTGAACATACAATTATATTTTTACTGCTGTTGCAGTAGCCGTTATTAAAGTCGCATGTAGACAAAAAGCGATGGCCCTTTACTTTTGCAGCTTAATCTGATGGACATTTTACACATTTAGAACCATTGTGTGATGCAAAATAATACCAAAAACTATCGCTTTTGACAAAGCTCGCAACCTAATTGACTTGCTCAACCGGTGGACATCTAATGACTGTGCGTTCACGGCTTGGAAGTTCGTAACACATTTAAACACGCTATTTTCACTGGTCCATACAGTCAAGCAAAGTTCCCTGTTCACCGACCGTCTATCTTATGGTGAAATTATGGTGACGAAGAAGTGCACTTAGACTTGGTCAATTCAAAATGGAAGACTTTCTGCAAATGACCCATACAACTTGAAAGTTCCATGCAATAAAGTGTCTTCAACATGGTTCAATCCGGGGCCTTCATGATCAGCACTGAGCTGATTTCAACAGTAAAAAACTTTTAAGCAAGTGTAATTATTGTCTTACCGATTTCTTTTTTAGCGCATAGCCATTATAGTCAATACAATAAGCTTCGTGCACGAGAGACACGACAAAAACGGTTATGAAGAGAAGAGCAACCTTTTCTGACTTCATTCTTGAAATTTTCGTGATCCACTGGATTTACTTATTCAGCGTCTATCAAGACTCATTCAACTTGATGCAGCTTGTAGGATTATTTATATTAAAAGGCCTTCTTGTAGCGAGGGTGTTCCACTTATAATGGGAAACAATTCCTTTCTTTGCAGATGTAATTGTGCAGTAAGGATACTTAGTTCACGTGACAGAAACTGAAGTAAAATTACTAAAGACCATTTTTACAGGGCAAACATTTCATTTGGATAGATCATTTCTTATTTGACAAAGCCTAAACAATGGCTTAATAACATTGCAATTTCAAAGTAATTTACGGTGCACAAACTTACCGCTTAAAAAGACCAATTTAGGCCTTGTTTGTACGTCGCGCTATCTCAGACGAATTTAATTCCAATTAAATTCGTCCTTCCGTCGACATTAGTTCTACCGTGGTTTTACGCGTAGAAATTAATGGGCCGAATTATGGTCGAATTTATTTCTCAGCCGGAATGCAATGCACCTGGCCATGGTCAGAGCCATAATTAATAATGTACGAAAATAACTGATGACGCTTTACACCCAAACCGGCCTGAACAGGCCAGCCTTCGTATTTTACTCTATTTAACGTCAGACGATTTTACTCGTCAATGGGGGACATTTTATCCGTCTTCTTAATAAGACGGATAAAGCGTGTTAGACGAATTTAATTTAACAGACGAATTGAACTGCTTTTAGACGTCGCTTTATCGTCGAATATATTTTAAAGTAGGACCTGGAATTAAATTCATCTGAATAAAATTCGACGATAGCGCGACATGTAAACTAGGCCTTAATGTTGGGAACTTAACCAGTTGAAATCTAACTACTTGAAAGTTGTGTTTCTTAAGCCTGTTGAAAGATAAGTGCTACATGGTCAACGTTTGTAAAAGCGTTGTCCCTTCCTTTCTTACGGCCTGCTCTCGTCCGACCTTGTAGCTTAGTCAGTAGAGCAGTTGTGATCTAACCTGAAGGTCGTGGGTTCAATTCCCACCCTGGTCAGAATTTTTCTCTGTTCTTGTGTGGGCCCATTTCGAATAGTAGGGCTAACGCTCACATGGTTCATATGGGGTACAAACTAGCACTTCACATTACACTCTAATAGTTAAGTCTGTTGAAATATAAGTGCTACACGGCCAACGTTTGTAAAAACGTTTAAAACTAACCCCTCTTGTACTTGTACATGTTCATTGCCGTGACTTTATGATCTTCAGTTCCCACGGTCTGCTCCCGTCTGACCTTGTAGCTCAGTCGGTAGAGCAGTGGTGATCTAACCAGAAGGTCGTGGGTTCATTTCCCACCCTGGTCAGAGTAACGCTCACAAGGTTTTTATGGGGTACAAAACTAGCGGCCAACGTTTGTAAAAACGAAACCCTTCCCGTTACGTATTACAGTCGCGTTACCTGCGCAAAAAAAAGTTGCGCACAAACCATTAGCGCGAACGGCCTTACGCCGCTTATAACGCTTTTATTCCTGAGGGACTGCTACACCTTTGTCATATTAAAAAGCTTGAAATAGTCTTGAAGTGATTGAAATAACGCGAATTTATGTTTTAGATGACGTTATTGTTGCCGTTCCCGTCGTCGTTGCTAAAACTCCCTAATCCTACACTGAGACCGCACTTGCGTGAACGAAGACGTATTCAGAAAAACTGTCCTGTAAAATAATTTCGATTCCTTTAAAAGATAATTTCACTGATGGACACTGAAATTTTTCGCTTTCAAAATCCAAATGCCAGAGTTTTCCGTCTAGCTCGATATTACAATTGTTGACTAACTCTTACGTAATTCAAAGAAATGCGAATTTCATCCCGATTTCCAACAGCTGTTTCGTATTCTTCCTTTACCAGAAAACACTAAC
>OX421448.1:50852198-50857198 GCA_949126865.1 Montipora capitata | reverse complement strand
CAAAAAAAAAATGGCAAAATTATCAATGATACCTTACAACATCACTCGCAGGGGTGGCGTTTCTAAAACGAGGGTAAGGGTAAGGCCAAGTGTCAGGGTAAGGGTAAGGATACGAATACAAAAAGTATCCTAAACATGCATAAAAGCTAACCTTAGGCCTAAACAAAAGTTTAAGGTTAGCTTTTATGCATTTTTAGGATACTTTCTGTATTCGTATTCTTACCCTTACCCTCGTTTTAGAAACGCCGCTCGCAGGGGACCAAATATAATAATAAACCTACAACAAAGTCTTGCCAAATTCGTTTCCAGCCACAATTGTAAGCTCACACCCGCCGTACTTGTTACTATCCTGTGTCTTTAAAATGTTTAATTTGTGTTTCACCTTAGAGGCTAGGGCTTCAAAATTACGCGACGATCGCAAACAAGTAACATAAATACGAATAACGAAACAACTGTGTCCCGGTGGATTGACATCACCACCTCAAATGACGTCGCGACCCGTCAACATTTTCAGCCGGCCTCAAAGAGTCCAGTTTCTTCACATACACGATTTTTAGAGTCTCTCACCATTTCCAACAATCAGTTCGACCTTTCAAGAAACGGCTCATCACGACCCCTCAACATTTCCAGGCGGCTTCACCGCCTCAACTATCTTCACAAATACACGATTTTTTTCTAAGTCCCTCACCAAGTGACATTTCCAAAAGCCGGGTCAACCTTTTCAAATGACGGCGCGTCACGAACTAGACGGGTCGTCACGACCCGTCAACATTTTCAACCGGCCTCACCGTCTCCACTATCTTCACAAATAAACGATTTTTTTCTTAGTCTCTCACCACCTGACATTTCCAAAAGTCGGGTCGACTTTTTCAAATGACGGCACATCACGAACTAGACGGGTCGTTACGACCCGTCAACATTTTCAGAAAGTTCCCCGAACCTTCTTTAAAATAGCAACTTCCTGTTACTTTACTTCCACAAACACCAAGGACCCGACTTCAGTTCGTGTGTATTGGACAACCCTCCCATTTATCTTCAACGAATGCACTTCAGGGGCACCTAACGATAATCTTCGTTGAAATATGTGTTCCCCCTGAGGCCTCTTCCCTCTTCAAACTGTTATAAGAATTTCGGTTGTACGTTGCCAGACAGCTACAGATTTCTTTACTAATATGATCACCTAAAAGACTCGCAACCAGGGAAAAGTAGTCCTTTACGTTTTTTTGGCACTTAAAAGGTCACTTAGCAGTTTCGGTTGAGCAATATTTTTTATCGGGGGAAAGTCTAGTTTCCACTTTGCATAATGTTCCTCCAATTCCTCTTTGAAGCAAAGACAAAAACACGAAATTAAAAAAGGAATGCGGCAATCCTCTGCTTCCACCATATTCAACGACACTGAAATTATTCTTTTATTTCTCGAGATCTACATTCTGTACATAGTTTTGTTTGTAAGCTACGTTATAAACTGCACGTTTTCTCGTCCGTTACTGGTTCATGGTCAACTGATGATCGGTCTGGTGGTGTCAGTTCACGTAATTAGTATCTTGGTTCCTCTTGTGGGTCAATTCACAGCCCAAGTTCCTTGCCACAGCGCAGACACTCCGGCGACGTTCCTCTACCACTCCTTTCTGCAAAAGCAAGCATATATATCAGCTCTATGATTCATTGAAATCGGCGGCAGAACATACAATTATATTTTTACTGCTGTTGCAGTAGCCGTTATTAAAGTCGCATGTAGACAAAAAGCGATGACCCTTTCCTTTTGCAGCTTTTGCACACATTTAGAACCATTGTCTGATGCAAAATAATACTAAAAACTATCGCTTTTGACAAAGCTCGCAACCCAATTGACTTGCTCAACCGGTGGACATCTCATTACTGTGCGTTCACGGCGTGGAAGTTCGTAACACATTTAAACACGCTATTTTCACACTGGTCCATACAGTCAAGCAAAGTTCCCTGTTCACCGACCGTCTATCTTATGGTGAAAATATGGTGACGAAGAAGTGCACTTAGACTTGGTCAATTCAAAATGGAAGACTTTCTGAAAATGACCCATACAACTTGAAAGTTCCATGCAATAAAGAGTCTTCAACATAGTTCAATCCGCGGCCTTCATGATCAGCACTGAGCTGATTTCAACAGTAAAAAACTTTTAAGCAAGTGTAATTATTGTCTTACCGATTTCTTTTTTAGCCCATAGGGACTAGAGTCAATACAATGAGCTTCGTGCACGAGAGACACGACAAAAACGGTTATGAAGAGAAGAGCAACCTTTTCTGACTTCATTCTTGAAATTTTCGTGATCCACTGGATTTACTTATTCAGCGTCCATCAAGACTCATTCAACTTCAGTGATGCAGCTTGTAGGATTATTTATATTAAAAGGCCTTCTTGTAGCGAGGATTTTCCACTTATAAGAGGGGGGAGGAACAGGGGGGTAAAACGCCCTTCTCCCTACTTTCTGAGCCAATTTCTCCCTCCTCCCTACTACCTAAATTGAATATGCGATAAAATTATTTCCTCATCCAGGTCCATCCAGTTCAATTCTCTCTACTCCCAACTTTTCTTTTTCTCACTCCTCCCTACTTTTTCTCCCTATTTCTCCCTCCTCCCAACTTTGTTTGGGCCATTTCTCCCTCCTCCCTATTCTGTTCCTCCCCCCTCTCATAATGGGAAACAATTCCATTCTTTGCAGATGTAATTGTGCAGTAAGGATACTTAGTTTACGTGATAGAAACTGAAGTAAAATTACTATAGACCATTTTTACAGGGCAAACATTTCATTTGGATAGATCATTTCTTATTTGACAAAGCGAAAACAGCGGCTTAATAACGTGGAAAGTTCCAAGTAATTTACCGTGCACAAACTTACCGCTTAAAAAGACCAATTTAGGCCTAGTTTGTACGTCGCGCTATGTCAGACGAATTTAATTCCAATTAAATTCGTCCTTCCGTCGACATTAATTGTGCCGTGGTTTTACTCGTCGAAATTAATGGGTCGAATTTTGGTCGAATTTACTTCTCAGCCGGAATGCAATGCACCTGGCCATGGTCAGAGGCATAATTAATAGTGTACGAAAATAACTGATGACGCTTTACAACCAAACCGGCCTGAACAGGCCAGCCTTCGTATTTTACTCTATTTAACGTCAGACGATTTTACTCGTCAATGAGGATATTTTATCCGTCTTCTTAAGACGGATAAAGCGTGTTAGACGAATTTAATTTAACAGACGAATTGAACTGCCTTTAGACGTCGCTTTATCGTCGAATATATTTTAAAGTAGGACCTGGAAATAAATTCATCTGAATTAAATTCGACGATAGCGCGACATGTAAACTAGGTCTTAATGTTGGGAACTTAACCAGTTGAAATCTAACTACTTGAAAGTTGTGTTTCTTAAAGAAAATCCTAATCCCACTTTAAATCCTAAAATGGAATTTGAAGCTAAAGAATCTATACACAGGAAATATTTTCAATGATTTCCGAATCGGGTATTCTGTTTGCTTTTTTTGAGACTGCTGTCCATGGCTGCCAATAGACCTTGTTCACGATGGCCGCCATGTTGGATTTGCTATTATCATGCAAATTAGCTACACACTTCTTCAGTAGGGGGCAAACAACACAAGTTCGAGAGGTTATAACGAACACCTTAGCCACACAGATGATTTGTTTCACGTTCATTGAATGTTTATCACCTAAGCAGTAAAATACAATCATTACACAAGTTATTTCGACGTTTTTTAGTGAAAAATGAGCAGATAACGAAGTAGAAAGTCAAAATGTCAAAGGCAATCAAAAGATGTAAAAAATTTATAAAAGGTACCTAATTCTAAATACTAAAATGGACTTTCTGCAATGTTATTTCAATATTTCGTTGAGCCGATTTTCCGCAATTTGCTTTTTTTCAATGTTTGACCCCACAGCATAACACATGGCTAATTGGCATGACAATATGAAAACCAACAAGGCGGCTATCGTGAATAAGGCCTATTAACCGGGTGAAATGGTTGTGCGCATGCGTGATTTGTTTCCATATGTGATAAAAAATAATTCCCTTCTTTGCATACTTAATGGTGCAGTCATAAAGGTACTTAACCCAAGTGATAGAAATAATGAATTATGAAATAAAATTACTTAAGACTATTTTACAAGGCAAACATTTCATTTTAGATAGATCATTTCTTATTTCACACAGCCAAAAAAATGGCATAAATAAATGCTGCAAGTTCAAAGAAAATTACCGTCCACAGTAAATGAAATTTACTGTTGGGAACTTCACCAGTTGAAATCTAACTCCTTGAAAGTTGAGTTTCCTACAGAAAATCCTAATCCGATTTTAAATTCTAAAACGAAATTGGAAACTAAAAAATATATAAACAGGAATATTTCAAATACTATACGAATCGGGATTTAAAGATTCAGTATTGTGGAGGATTTCTATACTGCCGGCAGTTGCTTCTAAATTATGGCGGTCTTTCAGATAAAATAAAACAGAAGCAAAATTGGAACAAAACTGTTTTGCTTTGCTTGTCTAAACCATGCAATAAGTGAATTACAAGCCGAGATAACAAAATAGCAAAGGGACAATTTGAGGAGAGGTCACATCCCTGATTGCCAGGGAAGGAATAATAAAGTTCTGCTAACGATGCCAAAAGCCTCAATGGGAAAGCTTTTAATTCACCAAACATTAGAAGAAGCCACCATGGTCTTTCAGAGAGCTGTAAGTTCTCTTTACAAAGAAAACGGCGACGGCAACGAGAACGTCACAAATTTGCATATTTAGTGGGCTCTGCACGGACATTTTCATTCATTTTGTCCATTTCTTTGTCGTCGTCTGCAAAACAATAAGGAGTTTAAGAAACGACGACGGCTACGGCAACGGCAACGCAAAAAAGCAGTGATATTATTGGTTAAAAGAACCAAAATGATCGTGCTGCACGTGCGGCACGCATTTTTGAACAAATCTCTCCCGTACTCGTCAAATTTACAACGT
>OX421448.1:50827198-50847198 GCA_949126865.1 Montipora capitata | reverse complement strand
AGTCTGACCTGCAGTGGTGGATCACACACACACACACACCACTTTCAATCTGGTATCTCATGGTAGTCCTAGTGTCACTATTTACTCTGATGCATCTTTGTCTGGCTGGGGTGGTGTACTGAATGATGTTTCCACTGAGTTCTCTTTTTAGAGGAAGAACAGACCAACCACTTTAATTATCTTGAGATTTTGGCTTGTTTTCTCACACTTCAAACTTTCTGTTCTAGTCTGAGAGACTGTCATATCGAAGCAATGATAGACAATACAACCGCAATTTCATATATTAACAACATGGGTGGTAGAACTATTCAATGCAATCAACTAACCAGGAAGTTGTGGTTGTGGTGTATCAAAAGGAACTTAGGATTACTGCAACACACATCCCAGGAAAGCTTAATGTTTTAGCTGATAATGAGTCGAGGCACACCTTCCATGACACAGAGTGGAAACTTGATCCAGCCATTTTTATGCATTCTCGGGCAAACCATCCATAGATCTTTTTGCCTCAAGACTGAATTTCCAGTTGTGACCCTTTGTCTCATGGAAACCAGATCCCCAAGCTTTTGCAATTGATGCTTTCTCTATCAGCTAAGCGGAACATTTTTTTTATGCTTTTCCCCCTTTGCTATAATGAACAGGGTTTTACAGACGACAGAACAGGATCAATAACGCGGTGTAATCATTGTCCCAGTGTGGACCACTCACATTTGGTTTCCCCGTCTTCTGCGGATGTTGGTGGACCATGCTGTTCTCCTACCCATGTTACCCTCAGCTACTGACGCTGCCAACCAAGTTTCAATTGCGGCACCCCCTACACAACAAGTTAAAGTTAATGGAATGCAAGTTGTCTGGGATTCATTACGAGCAAGAGGAGTTTCGGAGAAAGCTTCAACTGTTATTCTCAAGTCCTTGAGGATCCACTCAAAAACAATATCAGGTCTTAACAGTGCTCGAAATTAGCGGTCGTCCGATGGTCCCAGACGACCAGAAAGTTTACCGGGTGACCAGTTTTTGGTAAAGTGAAAAGCCTGGTTGCCCGAAGAAAAAACTACGGACGACCCAGCCAAAACAGAAAATGAATTAGCCAATATCAAAAATACCATAATACTCTTTGTTTGTCCCTCTTGGGACCATTGTAAGTCCCAAGAGAAAGTAAAAACAATGCTAATGCAAAGTTTGGAGGGACAAACAAAGAGTATTAGGCCCATTTTAAGCGTCGCATTTCACATGTGCCGAATCTAATGCAAATGAGAAAAATCTATTGTTTTCGCTCATTTACATTGGATTCGGCTCCTGCAAAATTCTGAAAGTTAAACCCAAACTTCCACAACAAAAGCCACAGGCGCACACTTAGAACTATGGGATACCCGGCTCCACCTTTTCCTAATGGGCAACCAAGCATTTATCAGGACGACCAAACTTACGGATTTAGTTGCCCGGCCTTTGAAACAGGGAAAACCTGGAATTTTCTTTAAATTTCGAGCGCTGGGTCTATCTTCAGAAGTGGTAACATTTTTGCAGTAAAAGGGGTTTCGATCCCTGCTAAGTTCCTCGCATAAAGGCTCTGGATTTTTTAGCTGAGTTGTTTGAACAGGGTCTAGGCTATAGTACTCTAAATACGGCCAGATCTGCATTGTCACAAGTCTTGCCTCCTGAAGCTGGGGTTTCCTTTCGAGATCTGTCTCTCATTAGACAATTTATGAAACCGGTTTTTCAAGAGAAGCCTGCTCTTCCACGACATACTGTTACGTGGGACCCAGCCTTGCTGCTGAACGTCTTAAAAACTCAATCTTCAATTGAAAAACTAGACCTTAAAATGTTGACCTTTAAAACAGTTACTTTGTTAACCCTCCTTTCTGCTCAGAGGATACAAACTGGTCATCTATTAGATATTCGCAATTTGTGGACTTAATTGAGTCTATCTTAAAATTTCTGTTGGAGATAAGTTGAAACAGACCAGGCCAGGCTATCACCTTCATGAGCTTGAGTTTCCAGCCTACTCCCCTGATAAAAACCCTTTGTCCAGTTTTTACTGTTCGGGAGTATTTGTCCCGGACAAAACCTCTTCGGGGTAAGGTTACCATCTTATTTATCAGTTTTGTGAGACCATATAGGCCAGTCGGTAAGAGTACAGTTTCACGTTGGGTTAAAACCACTCAGGCTAGGTTTGGCAGGGGTTTGACCTGACCCGTTTTAAACCGCACAGTATTAGGGCGGCATCTACCTTTACTGCATCTCAAGTAAGTGTCCCTCTGGCAACCATTAACCGCACAGCAGGATGGTCCAATCAGTGTACGTTTGCTCTGTATTATCAGAAAGAGGTTCATAAACAGGGTGATTATGCTACCAGGATTTTAAATGCGTCACTGTCAGCATTGTAGCTTTTTGTCAAAAGAATTGCACATTTTTTTCCCCTGTTAACGAGTCATTAAATTTATTGAAAGTTATTGTTGGGTTCACAAATGCTGGCTCTCAACCTCTTATGGGTTCCCTACACTAAGGATGATGGGATAGAATTGGAAAACGAGACTTACCTGTAAGTTGAAGTTTGATGTAAATTATCATCGATGATTTTATCTCTTTTTAGCTTGTGAAGATAGGAAACTGAACTGTCCTCCCTTGGATTTCGTGCAAGTTTTTTTTAATTTCATCCGAAATTAACTACTTCATTTTATCCAAATAATCAAGCTTATTGCCGATAACAACTCCGTTTCCCTTGTCAGGTCTCGAGATTATGATGCTATCATCTTTACGCAGATCATTCAAAGCTTCCAACCCTTCTTTGCTGAGAATTTGTTTCTGTTTAGAAAAATCGTAGATGTAGGTATAGCTATAAAAAAGGATGATATATGTTTTAGTTGACGTTTCAATGTATCTTCGGTTTTCAATTGTTAAAGCGGGTCCAGATCTTTTGAGCTCACTGAAAAATAGTTCAAACGAACATTTGACATCATACACGTCGACCTTTTTTGGAGGCAAACAAAAACGCAATCCTCTTGCTAATACCAATTTTCTCGGTCTCTGTCAAAACTCGATGCGAGTAATTGAAAATGATATAATCATTGTTTAGGTTTGAAAATGAGGGTATTCCATTCTTCCTTTTAAGTTTGTTGAATTTCACTGCCAGTTTACGTGAAAGGCGATCTTTCAACTTCAAGGCTTTGGATTATGTTACATGAACTGGTCACAGTCTAAAATGGGATCATTTTGATATTTTAGCCAAAGGGCGATCCGACACGTATTGGAAATAAAGGAGACACTGTGTTGATCAAATATTTAAAGGCGACCTAAAATGAATACGACAGCAGCGAAAAGCTGTGTCTTTATTAGTTTTTGTTACCTCTATATATTGTGACTTAATAGTTAATATGTTAGTAATCCTGTATGTTAAGCTCCAATTTTGTATTAACCGTCACTTCTGAAGATGTATGGAGAAGCATACGGCGAAAAGTCAAGTAACAGATAATTTGAAATGAAACGTTTACATCTGATGTTTGTCACCGCTGTTTGTGTGTTTTTGCTGATAAAACTGTCCCCCACCCCCCCTACTTTGAACAACTGGAGAGGAGTCACCTTTCTGTCTGTCGCTAGCAAGATCCTAGCCAAGCTCATCATCAGGCGGATCTCTGATGCAGTGGACCAGCGACTCAGACAAGAGCAAGCAGGTTTTCGAAAATGACGAGGATGCACGGAACACACCTTCACTCTGTGCAACATCATCGAACAGTGCACTGAATGGCAGAGGCAGTCAATTACGTGGATTTTGAGAAGGCTTTCGACAGCATCCACTGAGAATGTCTGTGGCGCATACTATGGGCATATGGAATTCCACAACAGATCGACCTTGTCATCAAGAGCTTCTACAACAACTTCAAGTGCCGAGTGAGAAACAGCGATCCATCTTCGTTGTGAAGACCGGTGTTAGGCAAGGATGTCCTATGTCGGCGTTGCGCTTCACCCAGACGATTGACTGGGTGATACGGCAAACAACTCAGTGTACATCGGACCGACCACGGGGC
Organism: Montipora capitata; assembly: GCA_949126865.1. NCBI lineage: Eukaryota > Metazoa > Cnidaria > Anthozoa > Scleractinia > Acroporidae > Montipora > Montipora capitata. Next base: position 50,843,179 of record OX421448.1, on the reverse strand, counting down.
ATCATATGGACCCTCTTCTCAACCCTTGAAGATCTGGATTTCGCAGATGGCCTTGCGCTGGTCACACACATCAACACATGCAAGAAAAAACCACCCGTCTTAGCATGTTTCCACAACAGACAGAAGTGATGATGCTGAATGTCTCAAACCCCTCGCCGGTCAAAGTGAGCGGAGAATTCGAAGATCTTCCAACAACCGAAGAATTCACCTACCTTGGTAGTACTGGCAGGCATGACGGCGGAGCAGGCAGCGACATCAGAAATCGCCTCAACAAGGCCAGGAACGCTTTCAGAATGCTAAACAACGTGTGGAAGTCATCCCAAAACAGCCCCAAGACCAAGCTAAGACTGTACCAGAGCTGCGTACTTTCCACCCTACTGTACGGCTGGAGAATGACTGAAAGCGACCTCAACAAAATGTCCACCTTCCACACCAAGAGTCTCAGAAGAATCCTACGAATAGTCTGGTCCGAGACCATCTCCAACCGACATCTTCTCGCCCGATGAAACCAAGACAGCATGGGCACCATAATCATGCGAAGGCGATGGAGATGGATCGGACATGTGATGAGAAGAGAGCCAGGCAACATCTCCCGCACTGCCCTTCACTGGAGACCAGAGGGGAAGCGGAAACGAGGGCGACCCAAGAACGACTGGCGTCGAACTGTAGAAGGGGTGTGCCCTTCGCGCTTCAGTTTCGAGCACATTCGTACACCTGTCCAATTTGGTCGCCCGAACGAAACCCGAAATTTAACAGTACAAGGAAAGGTTACGTTTATACAAACGTTGGCCGTGTAGCACTTATATTTTAAACAGAGTTAACTGAATAGAGGGTAATGTGAAGTGCTAGATTTCTATCCCATATGAACCATGTGAGCGTTAGCCCTACTGATGGAAATGGGCCCACACAAGGACAGAGAAAAACTCTGAAATTTAACAACCCATTGGTCGAGTGATCCAGTGAGCACCTGAAGCCCCCTCACTACACCTCACTGGGGCTTCTTTATCGCTGTAGATTCCCACGCAGACACTCTAAGGGCCCAAGTCGCAGGTTCGAATCTACCCTTCACTCCTATTTTCATTATTTTTAGGGGTAGCTCTGAATTTTCCTTCGAGTTGTCAAAATTAAAGTCTTAAAAGTCGTAGTAGAATATATATCCCAATACTATACATTTCATCAATGATGTGTCTCGCAGAGACTTTGATCCTACGTATGAGGTTGTCACAGTCCAGGGTATAGTAATCCCTCATAAGCCATTCTTTGCTGAAACCAACTGTTTCAGTGCCACATGTCAAGGATAACTTCATTGTTCATCAGACTGCTGCTTCGCCGTTTGCGCATATTGAGGTCCCCTAAATATTTCAGATTAAAGAGTGCTTTTAAGACTCTGAATGGGCATATAATCTAGTACTACGTTATGATCACAATGAAATAAAAAATTATTTGTTCCTTTCTTGTTGGTTGAGTAAGCGCGAGTTTTACTGACTAGATGATGTGCATTTGACCTGAATAGTTTCCGTTTAGCAATTGTTTCTTTGACCTTTCTCTTTGTTTTGAGAAATAACATGTCTCTCTTGAGTCGAAAGGAAACCTCTCAAGGTCGATGAACTTGGTGCCGAAAACGCTCAATTGACAAAGATGAATCAGTCCTTTGAACCCTTTTCTTGGGCACCTGTTTGTAATTTGTGGAGCTGAAGGCCTCACCAGGTAGCAGGAAGCTCTCAAAGAACGGCGCACACCGGCCAGCCGAATGAAAGGTTTTCATGCTTTATTCAACGCCTTGGAATTGCTTAATGTTGACACTAAACAGCAACTATCCGGCAAAGTGAATAGTTTACATTGTTGTCTGGTCAAAAAAATAAAGGCCTCAATGGTTTTTACAACTTCAAAGGTAAAGTAGAGGTAAAGTTCACTTCAGTTTTAGATCTAAAAGAAAACTGAAAACTGAACTCTCCTAATAACTTTAAAAGTAGGACAAAAATGTAAGTTGTAGAAACACAGTCACAGACAATCTTCTATTGCATGGTTCAGGGCTTATCCTTGGAATATTAACTATTCACCGAAGTGAAGGTGGCTCGTGGTGGATATTTACCGAGCCGTGAAGCATGCACTAGCATTCACCACTAGCGCCTTCAACGCTATCCACTGTTTTAGTATATGCTAAAGTCAGTTATTGGCACTCTCGTGGAATGACTACTCAGTGCATTGATCGGCTCTTCGTCTGTTTCTCTCTTGTTCTTCAAGCAAGAGGACATCAAGCAAATCGTCAAGATCATTCGTGTTCCCTTGACGAGGTTCATTTCTTACACCTACAGTTGCAGCCCTTTCATTCAGCCACTGAAATCCATTTGCAAATATTGCTTGAATAGTTCGCATCCGATCCCGTATTCCATCAATTTCTGTCTGCATTCTGAGCTCTTGGGAGATATGCATCGCTTCTCCAAGGACGTTCATAGCTTGTGATAAGGAATGAAAATAAAAACGCAGATTAAAATTCGGCTCCTTTTTTGACACCTTATCGTTGACGCCTCTTAGTGTTTCCCTTTCATTCCTTTGTCAGTATTAACCGAAAAGAAAAAAATATTGGTCTCGGCGGGGACATACGAACATTTCGGCCGAATTAAATTTTGTCTTTTTTTCTCAAAAAGTCACCACGGGTAAGAGCACGGGGTCATCACTAGTTCGTAACAACTTGCTATATTGTTGGCCTTCATATCATTTGATATCCTGTTGTGTTCCCAAAATTTGAGGGAAAGTTACTTCCGTTTCTGTTTTATTGTTTCTTTCGTCCTGAGTAAATTAAAATGTGTTGGTGGCACTCTTCGGAGGAAATGCGGGGTCTTATCAGCTTTAAAACAGCTCATATGTTTTGTCAAGTCCCAATATACCTTGTCCCTACAAATATCAATGGTATTATCTTCTGAATTAAATAAATGTTTTTATTATATAAACAGGAGTGTTTTACTGGAAAATACACCACTCATATTCATACAAAACTACATCCGGGACCCGAGTGGTGTATTTCCGGCCATATCGTCACTAGTGAGGATATTGATGACGTCATTTCCCGTTTTTTGCATGGTTGTTTGTGCAAACAGTCAGTGAAAAATGGCGAGTGATAGATTTGCGAAGTTCTCTGATGCTGACGTAAAATCTCTCTCTGCGAAACAAGAAAATGCTAACACGAAGAATAAAACTCCATACAACTTAAAATCATTCAAGGTGTTCCTTGCAGTGAAGAAGAAATGCGAAAAATGAAGAAATTCCGAACGCCGAGCTGCAAGAATTTGCGATAAAGTTTGTGCTCGGTGTTAGAAAGAAAAGTGGTGAGTAAAACACTCCTGTCTATATAATAAAAAGAAAATCACACGGTGGCGGGAAGATATCAATTTTATGTTCTCGCCGGTGGCAAGAACAATATCTCACTCGTTCGCAGCGCTCACTCGTGAGATATTGTTCTTGCCACTCGAACATAAAATTATACAATACAACACATACTTAATTGACCACTCCTCAAGGGGGCTTTTCAGGACCAATGAAACAACGGAACACAACAACAACAACTGTACCTGTAAATAATCCCAACTGTCCGGAGGCTGGCTATTTACAAGTGCGGCCGGGAAACTGAACCAGGGACTACAAGGAATAAATTCAAGAGGTGGTCAGAATGAGTCTTAAACCCGGGAACTCCGGATCTCAGGGCAAGCGTCCTTACCACTGGGCCACACTTCCTCCTTGGAGGGCCACACTGCTTCCTCTCGCCACCGTGTAGTATCCTCTCTGTAGTTAAAGTGTGGGTTATAGACGAAAGGGCGATGAACTGATCCTCGTGCTTAACTGGACAATTTAAGCAATTGTCTCTTACAGACATTTGAAACATTTCAGGTGGCTGCAAAGGGATTCGAACCCACGACCTCTGCGATGACGTTGCAATGCTCTAAAACAACATCAACAACAACCATCAGACTCGATTATTGCAATAGCCTCTTAAATGACATCCCAAAAAAACCAGAGAGATTACTAAAGTAACAAAGAATAGGCCATTTCCGAGTTCATGTCTGCCTCCTCTTCAAAGCGAGTCTAAGTGCGAAGTTTTTGTGATGCTAATTAGTTCTACTTTACATATGAATGAAAACTAATTTTCAAAACAAAAACTTCGCACTTAGACTCGCTTTGAAGAGGAGGCGGACATGAACTCGGAAATGGCCTATTGAAAATACCGCAGCACGAATGATAACAGGAGCGCGCAGTTCCGACCATGTAACACCTATATCATAAAAGAGCCTGCACTGGCTACCTGTGGAAGTAAGGATTAACTTTAAGATTCTTCTTATCACCTATAAAATCTTGAATGGACAATCTGCTGGATATCTGGAACCTCTGATTAAGGAATATCATCCACCAAGAGCACTACGATTGTCATCCTGTTCGCTACTATGCAAAACATACGGAGGACGTGCATTCTCTACTGCAGCACCTCAATTATGGAACGCTATCCCAGAATATGTCAAAAATGCAGAAAGTTTTATTTCATTTAATACAAAACTCAAAGCACTTTTATTTAGGAAATTTTTCTATTGATTTTTATGCTTAAGTTTAATGTATAATGTATCGCATAGGCTATTTTTCTTATCATGATGTAAAGCGCATTGGGATATAGAAAATACGCTTAATAAGAACCTATGTTGTTATTATTATTATTATTATTATTATTATTATTATTATTATTATTATTATTATTATTATTATACGATTTACACTGTATATCTTTAAGCGAAAATGTATTATGTATTCAAAAGGACGTAAAAGCAGCAATTTTGTAACAATCTTAATGAAGAGAACAAGACTTTTAAATTTGAAAAAAGACATGTTTCGGCAACTCCTGTGCCATCATCAGTTTGTGGATGAAATCGAAATTTAAACCACTGTCACAAGACCCAACCTTACAGAGGGAAGGTAAACTGCAACGCCTACTAAGAAAGCTCAATAAGAAGGGACACTTTGAGGATGATGACTATAGCAGAATCTATCCTAAAGGATCAAACCCGGCTCGAATTTATGGCCTCCCCAAGATGCACAAACCACCGCAGCAGGGTGCGGTCCCTCCCTACCGGCCGATTGTCTCTTCCATCGGGGCCTACATTTACAATCTGGCCAAGTACTTGTGTAATTTATTGACACCCCTCATTCCCGCTGAGTTCTGCGTTGAGGATTCGTTCTCTTTCGTTAATGAAATCCAAAAACTGTCAATGCACAACAAGTTCATGGTGTCGTTTGATGAGAGACTTCCCGACACATTTGCACACGTATAAACGAGCACTTAAATATGGATAAGGCCTCTCACATTTTTAAGCATTTACAGGAGTCACCTGGGTGTCGGGCACTTTGTTCGAGCGAATGCTTTGTTGTCATAGATCAAGCAACAACACGGACACAATTAAAAATCAAGGTGGCATTGCACATTCATTGGGAGAAACCCTCCCTAAATCAACAACTGTTTCATGTAAATCTTAATCTCTCTTTGTAATCAGTTGTTGTATCACACCATTGTTATTCTAATTTTCCGCTGTATATTGTACACCATTGTTATTTCATCCACAAACTGATGATGGCACAGGAGTTGCCGAAACATGTCTTTTTTCAAATTTAAAAGTCTGGTTCTCTTCATTAAGAGTATTATGTATTATGCTCAATTACATTTAATTTAGTGGGCAGGAAAATTGTACTTCAAAATTAGTCTGTTGGCAAAGATATGTTTAAATCTTTCGGTATGGATTACTGGCCGCTGCGTCTGCGTCCCTCTCAAGTTGTATTTTGATTCCGTTTTCTTCGTCAGCAGGGATCTCAAAGAGTGACCGCACTGGCTATTTAGCTTCCTACACATTTGTTTATCACTTATCTCCAATAAATCATAAATGGAGAATAAGTCCATTGCACGGGGATCGCGGGGGTCATCCCGTTGAAGTCGCTTGAATTTTTCAGGTGTTTAAAAAGTGACAATTGCTTAAATTGTGTACACCCTTTAGTATTATAATTCCTCTATTACCTTATATAAGCGGATGAAATTTTTACTCGGACGAAGATGAAATGAGCCTAAATCTTAGGTAAATGGGTGTCAAAGAAACCTAAAGATACGTCACATGGTGAGCAAGTGAAAAAAAGATCATCGAAGCGTGGAGCAAATAAAGTAACGAAGTACGCGGAAAGTTAAATGCCCGGAGGTAGAGCAATGTTAGCTTCTCGAGTAACTAAAACTATGTTAGCTTCTCGAGTAACTAAAACAGGTAAATGGTACAGACTACCTGTACCATTAAGTGATAACATTGTTACTATGAGAAATACCGAGTACTCGTTAAGAAGATCCGAAAACATTGCTATCCCTAGGTTTCAATCTCGCTATTTAGAACAGTCTGTTAGTTACAGGGGCGCCATCCTCTGGAATGCAATTGCATCCAGGCATCCGGACATAACCCGCGCTGAACGTTGGACTCTAGACTGAATAAGATAAAAGTGTTAAAAGATTTTCATTTTAAAGCAACATCTGCCTCGACTGCTAATTTCAGTAATGACGATTTTATATATTTTTAGGATTTTAAGCACTTAGCCTTAAGGGTATACTATTTTTAACAACCGTAAATTATTATAAACCTATTACTTCATTATTTGCAACTGTACTTTAGATTTAGATGCACGACCCCATAAGCATTAGCTTTAACCATTATCGTGCTGAAATAAAGTGGATGTATGTATGTATGTATGTATGTAAAACAGTTTTTAATAACAAGCGAACATGACAGGGTACCTGTGATGAAGTCTTCTCTCCTCTCTTGCTCTGTAATACCTGGTCCTTTCCTCGTGGCCCGCCGGATGAAATAATCGGCTTTTCCCATGAGGAAAGTGCCTTTCAATCTTTTCGGACATTGTGGAAGTAGATTTCTCTCACATTTCTGAATGACTTCACTCGCTTTAGCCAAACGAACTTCAGTTACGTCTTTTCTGTAAAGACAAATTGAATGAAAACTTCATATATAATGGCCCGGCAGAAAACAATTGCTCTCGGATCGAATGAAGTTTCTTTAGGGTCTGTAACACAGAGAACACAAAAGCCTCATTTCTTGTGCCCTGAGAGGTGTTTCTCGACATCCCCCCAAACTTTTCGGGCGTATGTTTGATATCATTTTCAAAACGAAAACGGGGCGGAGAGGGGTTGACGAGTAATGGAACTCGCCTTACCCTCACACACTCAACGCCATATGAAGTTGAGTCTTCTGGTTCTCTACACTGCTCAGAGAAGTGTTTCCCAGAGTACTCTGGCTGTCCCTCTGATCAAAGCGAACATTCATTTGCTTTGGTCTGATTGAATGGCAGTCATCCTAACTAGTGGTGCAGGTGGGCACGTTTTCATTAGCATTGATACTCTAATAAATTTAAAGCTATTTTGATATTTTTCTTAATTTAACATTCCAATTTGCAATTCATTATTTTTGTCACTGTTGATGTCAAATGACCAACCTTTCTGAACACTATGCAGATCTTGGTTTTGCTACTGGCATTTTGGCTCCAAGTTTTTGACACCCTTTCAGACGAGGCCTTTTCGTTTAAGGTCATCCAACGTTTTGCATCATCGTATTGATTAAAAATGGTGACCAAATGGTAATGGTTATGGATTTTAAATACCGAACATATCACATACAGTCCTAAGTGACGGTTTACGGTTCTTTCTCTGGAGTTATATTGGACGTCAGCTGCGTCTGCAAACCGCTATCAATCCATATTTGATGTCACCAACCCACCCAGCTCACGGATGAATGAGAAAGGTCCAATAGTGTTAATTAACAGGTTGTGACACGCGGGGTCTACGGTTCATAGTCCTTATCCAAGAGGACTTGAAATCTAACCATTTGCAGTTGCTATTACAAGGAGTTGGAGGTTTGGAAACCCGATATCTTTAATTGAGGTGTAAGTTAGAGGGACATTATTTCCTGGTGTTAAAGTAACGTTAAAGTCGAGGAGAGGCGCTAGAGGACGCTTGGTCACCGTGACGCTTGTGACAATCGGCGTGCTTATAAGAACTTGCAACACCTGAAGACATCTGACGACTCCGTAGGGTCAGGCTAAAGCCATTCGACTGATTTCAAATCAGGGCCGAGTAGTTGGAACCCCTACTAACTATCGAAAATCATGGGTCCAAGTTGAACAAAGCAATGCGTTAATTGCCGTGAGTTTTAATCTCTATTAGGGCTCCTCCGGCTTGAACAACTCGCTCCCGCTAAGAAAATTGGTTAAGGCAAGATTACAGGAGCATCCGTACCAGTGACGGTGAGGGTACAATCAACCACATTCGAGGTGCCAGAAGGGGTCAAAAAAGGTTTCGGTCTCATTTGTCTGCCTATGGTAAGTCTACAAAATAAAGGCCCCGAATGAAAAGGATGTGGAGCGGAGAATGAGAGTTAGAAAGATCATCGCAGCAACTTCAGCCGTTGAGAGAAAGTCTGAAGCAATCCAGGTATGGATGGAATTTGTACCCGTGACCGTACGCTTTCCGCTAAACTGCTCTTCCAAGTTGGATCAAGCCAGCTGGGATAGTCTCAGTCGTAATCAACCAGCTTCCTGCTGGCTTAATAGTTCTCTTGGAAAAGTAGTGTAGCGCAAATCGTACGGTTACCTGGTCGAATCCCGGTTAAGTCTGCATTTCTTCAGGCTTACTTGCAACAGCTGAACTTGCTTATCAAACAGCGATGATCTTTCTAACTCTCTCCACTGAGCAGTTCAAATATATGAATATTCATATATTCTATCATAAGAACCGGACGACCAATTACCTGTCATTCTCAGCATCGATAGGAGCCCATAAGCAGAAGCCTACCACTCCAATACTAGGTTAATGTAAAAGCATTTTCAAAGAACAAGCTATTTTTAGGTGAGTTCTTATAAGTTTTAGCCTGCACAAGTGACCATTCTCTATCCCATTTCTCATGTACGACTTGCGATTGCCCGGAAATGTTTGGTTTCGCGGGAAAATCAATCTAAAAATAACTTGGTCTAAAAAACGACGTTCCTCAAATACAATGAAGTTGTACGGTCCTAGTTATGGGCTCCCGGTATCGATCTTTTTGTTTTTGGTGGGAAATAACATATTTACAATGTTTGTTTGTTTGTTTGTTTGTTTTTTCAAATTACCTTAGATCAGGAAACTTCGTGCGGGATGTCTTCAAAAGAAACATAATAAGTCTATTCATGCTTCTTATGACACACCGCATGCTATCGTTCTCTTTCTGCTGTGCCCAGATTCCTGCCACTTCTTCAAACAGTCGTTCTGCAAGGTGCTCTTCGTCGCTTGTTAAGCCAACGGCCGCTGACTTTTATGCCAACAGGGCTGCTGCATTGTATCGGTTTACTGCAGTCTCTTCATTCAAAAAAGCAGGTTCTAAGCACTAATACCAAAACATAAATATGGATAATATAGATTACGTTTCTGGTCAGTGATGTTAATTTGTCGGCCAGTGCTGTGATTGTTACACTGAGCCAACGTGAGAATTGGGTTGCTTCAGCGTGTATTTAGCTTCTGAGTTTACAACCACTTTTCTTCAGTTGTTTCTCCATCTTTTATTTTTCAGTTCTTTTTTGCTTCTTCTCGAGCACACGTGTTGTTTTTGCAATCACGTCATCCGACGTCACACATAGTCCAGTCCTAACGCGCGCATGACGCCTAGCACTAAATCACGTGCTAAAGAAACACATCTTGCGGAATCACTGAAACTACTCTTAGCAAGATCGTTTGAAGACTCACAGGTTTAATACACAAGGCTAAATCGAGAGCCGTTTTTTCTGTCGCCAGTATGTGTTTTTCTAAGTGGACATTACTTCTTACTCCAGGCAAAAAGGAAAAAAGGTATAGCCAATTCATTTTTATTTAATTGTGCACGAACTGTGACATTCAACATCTTTCTACAAAAAAAATGCATCATTGCATATATTTTCCCCTTAAAAAAAAACAAAACAGTTTTATAGCCAATTACAAATACCAGTACCTCAGAGGACTTTTCCATGTACTCATTTGCCACATCAAACTGCTTGGCTTGTCGATACACAGCAGAAATGATGTAACAGGCCTTAGCCTGAAGAAAAGGCCAGTTGCCTGAGTTATAACGGGTAGCGCGTGCGCAGACAGCTTGACAAGTGGCAAGACAGTCGTCCATTTTGTTCTGCCCAAAATTCATGATGGCTTCCTTGAAGAAAAAATAGGACCATAAAAGTGAAGTGTTAAGCTGACAACTTTAAACAAATTAAACGACCGTTTTCTAGGGTTTTATAGACCATGAAGCGGGAAACATCCATTGAGTGTTTTCACTCACGTGATCAATAACGTTGTTTTTCCACCGAAACAAAACAAAACGTTTGCATGATAATAGAGCTCAATTCCCGAAGTAATAGTTGGAGACACCAACATGGCCGCCATTCCTTTGTGTAGGGACACCAACATGGCCTCTGTGACGTCACGTGAAAACACTCTACAGTCGCATTTGAAAGTTTATGGGCGCATGACTTTGTAGAGCCCGCTGACCGGTGGGAGATATTGTCCATTCAGGACCTAGATAAGCGGCCTAACTCCCAAGATTTCTTAACAGCTCAATGGGTTGAGCGTCAGGCTGGTTTTTTGGGGTCGTGGGTTTGAATGCTGCCTCGGACAAGTAACTAGTTTTCCAACCCTTCGCGCGGGTGCATTGCACCTCAAGCATCTGTGGTTGCATTTGAAAACACATAAGGCCATGGTCGACCAAGACACGAAGTCCCTCACGTCACAAGTATTCACCTCTAGTTTTACAGCCAACACGAGGTCGTTAAACCGGGGTTTTCCGCCGACACGCGCAACTAACTTATGCATGTCTCGAAGGAACTGATCGTACTGACCTGAAATTAAAAATGATAGTAATAAAAAAGGGTGAGAAAAATGAAGCCCGTTGGCTTTCCTTTTTTTTCTTGCATATTACGTTTGTATGGCTTTCATCTCATTCCCACACAACAACCCCCGCCCCACTCGGCTGAGAAGGCTTATTGGGGTGAGCTGCGGCATCTTGAGCGTTGAAAGAAAATTAAAAACATAAAGTTTTTTTTTTTTATTTCTGAAACATTGACTGCAGCAAAGACCTCATTCAATTATTCATACATAACGGATAAACCAACATGCATGTGTCATGAGTTCTCAAAGTACCATGGAGTATTTTTTTTCTTTGAACCCTTTGGGTGCTGAAGTCAAGAGAGACGTGATGGGAGAAAATCAACCCACAAAAAAAGACAGATTTACCGTACTGCACAAATCAATCTCTGCACAAGTCAAGCAATACACAAAGAGTACAACAGTACACTGGGTATCAAAACCTTCTTTGTTGAGAGTCGATACTCTTAAAATTACCTTAGCAACACAACAATGACTTGCATGTGCGGCGTGCGGTGCACTTACTTTTTTGAGTTCGTCTGATTGGTTAGGAATGCCCAAAGGATTTTCATTTTACGACATTTTACGACCGGACTTTGAGTCCGTACGTTAGTCCCTCATTTAGTGTTTTTTTCACTAAATGGAAGTTACTAAATAAATAAATAAATAAATAAACAGTTTAAACTTTTATGATATTTTTTTGTCCACAAAAATTAAAATCCATCCACAAACCATTGTCTCCAAGATTTTGAAAATGCATTCTGATGTCACGTGTCATTCTACCGGCTAAAACCCCTAAAACAGATAGAACAGGAATAAGGAAACGAAAGGTCAATTATAGCGCATACGTTCTGCGCATCTCGAGATACTCGCATTTCCTATGGGTGATGCTTATTAATTAATACAGGGATATTTTTGCGCGGTTCAAAACTATGCGGAGAAGCAGAACTTAGCAAGTGCTCTTGGTATCCAAAAAGAAAATTGGGGGTAACTATGCATTTTTCAGAGATAATTAAGCTTCAATTTGGAAAAGAACGCCATACATTGCCTTGTATTTCAAAGCTTTTTACAAATATTGTTGATTAATTATCTTCGAAAGATGCGTGGTTACCCCTAATTTTCTTTTTGGATTTCAATAACACTTGTTAAGGTCTGCTTTTCCCGCATATTCAGTAAACCGCGCAAAAATAACTTTTATTTAGTAGGCACCGTCCTTAAGAAGGAGAACATGACAGAGAGAGCTATGAATTAACGATTATTGGATGAGGTTGAGCATGTTAGCGATAATTATCAAGGCCAAAGTTTGTGTTATCTGCCGAAGCCGAAGGCTGAGGCGGATAACACAAACTGAGGCCTTGATAATTATCGCTAACATGCGAAAACCGAATTCAATAATTGTTTTATTATGCATATTCCTGAGCTGAGCTCCGCCATGACAAAACTGATCAAACTGCTGGTTAGTGCGTCAGGTGACGTCACTTCTGCATGCATAAAACTATTGTCTGTAGGTATGACGTCAATTCTACATATATAAAATCTATTGTTTGTAGGTATGACGTAAGAGAAACAAAGCAAGCAAGAATTACCTGCGTGATTATAGCCAATCAAAATCGAGCTGGTGACACCAATGTATAATAATATAGGTTGTTTGCAACCAATCTCTAGAGACACAGATAACAACGCTGCATTGTACAATTGCCGGTGGACGAACAAAAATGAGCTAATGAGAGATCTTTTGTTTTCGTCCATCAATTGTACCACAGCGACGATGGCGTCGTGTGAAAACAACAGAGATTCCCTATTTTGAAGTTAGTATAATTATGCCATAATACTCTTTGTTTGCCCCTCCAAATTTTGCATATTAAAGGCGCTGTTTCACTGTGCAATTTTTCGTGCAACCTGCCTGGCAACGCCATTTCTACCACCGTTTTCACATTACGAAACAAGTTGTTTTACGGGTGTTACAATGAGCAACGTTTCATGCAACTTGTCTCCTTTCGATGATCACATGAGGTTAAAGGCACATTTTCATTGGCTGGTGTCGCAAACCGTTGAGACATAAGGTGCAGCCCAGATGCAAAAAATCGCTGCAACCGCTGAGGAAAGCAGATCTCAATTCTACTTTCCGCAACGGTTTCTGCAACTTGTCTCGCAACGTTTTTGGCCGTTGCAAAGTATGTTACATTGGGCAATAACTCGTGCAACTGTCTCGCAATAGCCTTGCGAGACAAGTTGCACATAAAATTGCACAGTTTAACAGCTCCCGGTTTCAGCATTGCGCTAACGTAAAACAGCAAACGACAGGGTACTGTTTGTCATGAGACCTTTAAAATTTATTCTAACTAATCTTCTTTTTTGTGAATTTTCTAAAATGGCAAACAAGTTTCTTTGACTTTGCCGGTTTAATTTCGATTTCTCTTGGGACATCTTCAAGCCCCAAGAAAAATCGAAAACAATGGTTATGCAAAATTATGGGGGTAAACAAAGTGTAATATATAGAGATAGCCAGGCCTAAAAGCGGAGCTCCAGGGTTGTTTATTCTTACTGGCCTTACTTAATTAAACAACGAATTTTAAATATTTTTTGTTTAGCCTCGATGAAAGGCAATCAAATAAATGAGAAAACCAAAGGTTGTCAAGGCATCATGCAACCTAATCAGATTCAAAATTAAAAATCTTCTTAAGATATGCCAAAAATTGCAATACAGAGCAAAAAGCAGCTCTAAACAAATTAAAAATATCTCTCCGATGCTTGACTTGAATAACTGGTGTGTTTTGTGCATCGTCAAGGCCAAAAATACAGACAAAAACATGAAAGAAAAAGACTTGTCGAGTTTCATAACCATCCCCATGTAGTAACTTTTATTAAACGAGAAAGAACAGGCTCCCATGTTGAAGAGCTTACTGCAGGGCGTGGACAAATTCCTTGAGTTAACCCGTTCCCAAACAAGTTTTTCCGCGAAAAGTATCGTATTTCCCTTAGCGCTGGAATAGCTTTGTTTTGATTGGCTTTTATTTATTTGTTTATTTATTTATCTATTTATTTATTTATTTATTTGTCCATTACATTCCATTTGTACTGTTTTCTCTAGGATTAATTATCTGCTAATAAAACACACATAATGACAGGAGATCTTAGCAAGCTCTAACCGAACGGTTCTAGGAAGATCCCCTATCTACAATTTATAAGCTATTGAAAACAGTAGACTAACTGTAATAGTTTATAACAGTGTACATCCTGAATCCCCAAAGGGAAATTGGCTCTTACAAAGGTGGGCGTGCTGAGTGCTGAATCTACTCGGGAAAGGGTTCACTCCTCGGCCAAGAAAGGGGGATAAAGGTTCCCCTTGATGAGCTACTGACTTTACCTTGCATTTTTATCTTCGGGATTGGCTTTTCTACTTCAGTTATTGTTCTTCCGTTTTGAAAGTCGCGAGGATCTGTTTCTCTCTCGTGTGACTTAATTTGCCAACGACTTTCATCTAGAACTAAGCAAATCATGAAAATAAACTACTTTTGTATTCGTGAATTATATTTCTGCCTAGCAACAATTACAAAAGGTTACAAATTTCAAAAGAATGAAATTAACATTTAACATTTAAATAGACTGGTTTCGAATTGTGCAGCAACAAAAGAACAGAGTCGAGTTTCAGGGGAATAATTTGCATTTTCCTTTGTTTTGAACAAAACAGAATGCTAATTATTCCCCTGAACCTCGACTCTATCCTTTTGTTGTTGCACAATTCGAAACTAGCCTATTGCTTTCCTTGGATACCGTGTTTTAATCTCACAAAAACTTCGTGTCAAACTGACGCGACGTCGTGAAATCTTTCCGAGTCTGAGAATGGTCGTTTTCACTCTAGAAGACGAACAAATCGTTTAAACGGACCAATCGTCCTGTGGTTTGGTCGATTAATGTGAATTCAAGACGACCAATGGACCCATATCACTCAATGTCCAAACAAACGATTTTTCCCGTCGAACCTCTCATTCAGTGTGAGGCTGGACGGGCAAAGTCAATGCAAAGACAAAGCCTTTATTCCCAACGGACTCCAAAATGGCCGCCGAGTGATAAAGGTGAATTCCTCTAGTCTTGTCCGACGGAACAACATGTCCTCCTCCCCGAATTTACTTATATACACAATTGCTAATTTGCTCTGAATTTACTATTTTCGTTAATTTAGGACACTGTGTCCCAGGACTTGTGGTAGCAGAGAAAACAAGGAAGACAAAAATCATACCCTTGGATAGGATTTGAACCCGGAGTTTCAACCCTATAAGAACCGCTTCTCTCCGCTTCACCGCTGAAGATCAAGACACCGCTCTTTCCAAAATAAAAAAAAACATTATTTAAGTATCCCATAGAATATTATTGCTGAACAGTAATTAGGCCTAAGCTAGACTAATTAGGAGGCGTGAGCATTGATTTTAAAATGTTTAGCTTTGTCGTGAGTTTGGAAACAGACCTTTTGCAGTGTTTAATATTGTTTGTTGCCGAGTGATAATTAATACAGCATTATCAAATTAATAGTGTTTAAATATTGTCTATGAGCAGCTACCGGTGTGAGGTGGTCAAGTGGTTAGGTAACGGGTTAAATTAATCAACATTCCCATATCCATACACTTGGGCTGTTTTTTCAAACAAATGTGACCATTTCCCATAATTCATATCAAGCTCTCAGTCTTCTAAAATTAACAATAATAGTTAATTCAGATAAATAGACCATATTCGTATTCTCAGCATTGGACTGGAACTAGCTTGCAATGGAGGCTAATGTGAGGGAATATTTTCAAATGTAAATACTTTTTTAATATATTCCCCCGCATTAGCCTCCATTGCAAGCTAGTTCAAGTCCAATACTGAGAATACGAATATGGTCTATTCGAAGTGGAGGACTGGACGGAGTTCATTATTTAAGACTGACAATGGGCCGACAAACTGGATAAATACTGGTACTGGGTATGGCTTGGTAACCTCACTTTTCGCACTAACCTTCGCCGATTTATTCGTCTTCTGTTTTGAAAACGGCCAATTTGATTGGGCGA
>OX421448.1:50819698-50822198 GCA_949126865.1 Montipora capitata | reverse complement strand
GAAGGATCCATGCATTCGAAATATGATTGGGTAGAGGGGGTATCCATACACCTGGTTAAACTGAATGTCATCTGAGAACTGTTTACACTTGTCTACGATGGCGATGCGAGCGCGGCTTGGCCTGAATGTGTTCGTGGTTGGATGTAAAGCTAGAATGTATTTTAAGAAAGAACGATTGTTGGGGGGTTACCAATCGTAAGACAGAAAAGACCTAATTGGTCAAATACAAAGAGCGAAGGAGGTTTGATTAACATCGGAACCACCCAAAGACACTAACATCCCTGAAATCGTGGTATTGGTCAAAACGAGAATCTAATCAGTGGGCATAAATATATCCAACGCTGTAATCCGTCAACCATATCATTTACTACAAAGGATTGTTTGAATTTAAAGTGTGGACTGCAATGCAGTGTTACCTTCACTCGAGAAGTTTGACTGAGGTCAGCGACCTGTTTCTCAGCAAAAGCTCCAAACAGCAATTTTTTTTAAACTAATATCCGCCTATTCGAAAAAGGTCATCTTTTAACAAGTTTTTTTAAGAACAGAAAAAACAAAACATTTTCAAAGTTCCAGGAACTGAACCGTTTTCCTTTCAAGGGAACCTTTATTTCACCCGTAATAAGACGGTGACCGAAAAGTTCCGGGACTTTCGAGAAACGCCTCCTATTCCAGTGGGAGTTTTCAATTTGATCAAGATGGCAAGATTTTCCTCTGAAATAGCAAATTTCTTTATCTTAGAGTCTAATGGGTATTGATGTTGCACCTGTATCGGTACCCATAAAGCATCTTAATTAAACCTTTTACTCCTAGACTGAATGATGGGGAGTTGATTTCTCACTCTACTAAAATTCCTTGTGAACGAAATCCTGTGGTGTTTTCATCGAAATGAAACTTCTGATCCTTTCTCCATTCGTTAGCAATCATCCTTTCCAATTTCAGAGAAATCGACCGATCTGCGAATATTTTATGATTTTTTTCTTAGCGACATGACGAAAAATCAACAGATTGCGGGCAAGTTTGCATGGGCCTTGAGTTACGCGATGACAGATCATGTCAAACATATTCTTTTCACAAAATTCCTCCGAATTGCAAAGTATCCACTCAGAAAACAAGAAAATCAGTCTAAGAGCTTATTCTACGCAAAAAGTAGGTTCTGGAGGTGATTTTGAGAGTGGAAAACACGTTTCCGACCGAAGGTTTGATCACGCCACGTGGAACACTAATATGATAACACAACAACTAAGACGCTAACCTTTATTTGACATGAATACCCTTCACAATTGCCACAAGAACATCCAGATATTTTTGCTTGGCTCTGAAGAAGCTCCCTGTGTAATTGTTCCTTTTCGAGTCAATTCGAAGGAACAAAAGGCCTAATACGTCTCACCTCTCCTATACCCGACACATGATGTCAATATTGCGGTCCCTAGTAAGCTCCTCATAAATCTGAGCCCCTCCGGGGGCCCCAGACATTTTATACGTGTGTCAGTCTGAGAAACAGGTGTGTTGTTTACAATAACTGGATGTTCGAAACTCTTATTACTCAGATTATAAGAAGACCCACTAAGCATGAATTTAGACTTCGTTGGGTGCATTAGGAGTTTCTTTTCTATATAACTTATTTCCAGAATATTCGCTGCGTCCATTATTATAAGGAGTACGTGGGCTTGCTCAAGCCACCAACCTGCAATCCACCAGGTCAATGAAGAGTAACGCCACAGGCTTTCGAGGTTATTGATCTGGAATTTGTAACGGTCGATCTCGGCTTGATTCAACTGATCAAAATCTCTCTGTCGAACGGCATGCATTGCGCGCGTCGTTCGAGGTTTTTTCATGATACGAAAAATCCGTTGATCGTATGTCTCTATCTTGTAATCGGAGGCATGTTTTCGAATTAAATGCTGGATTAGCTTTATTATTCCTTCTGCCTTGAATGTGTATATTTTATTGCTAATCGACAGTTTTGTTAATGTTAATCGGCCGCGAATTAGCCATGTCAACAGTGAAAAACGGCATGACTATTCCGGGGGTGAGGGGTGAAGGGTACGATAGCTGAAACAACCCAAACCTTTACAAAAATGCTAACCTTAGGCTTAAACAATATGCTTTAGCAGAAGCAGGGGCCCATCTGGAGCGTGCAACTTCCATACAGCGTCTGTGAAACGGCGTTTTCACAAGTAGGTTTATTTTTAGACTAGCCCTTGCCGTGAATTAGGTCAAAAAACAAAGGCAGTTCCGGTTCGGTGACCCTATGACGTCAGCTTAATTGCTTGTAATTGGTCATCGCGCTCCTGTGGGAGTCTAATTAGCGGGAAATTCAATCTAAAAATAACCTTACTTGTGAAAACGCCGTTGCACGAACACAGTAGAGTTGTAGGCTCCAGATACGAAAAATCCGTTGATCGTATGTCTCTATCCTGGCTTTAGATAAAGTTTAGGCCTAAGGTTAGCACTTTTGTACAGGCTTGGGTTGTTTCAGTTTCCCTTCACCCCTCACCCC
>OX421448.1:50807198-50814698 GCA_949126865.1 Montipora capitata | reverse complement strand
CGTCATTTACTCACTAGCTTAAAATTTCAGCGTGTAAACGCAATTTATTATATATGCAAAACACGGGTTGAAAAGTCTGAAAGCACGAGACTCCCGCGCTGCATATTAATTAGGCCGCGTACACACGCATTGCATTCTTAAACTAGTGAGTGTTTGACATGTATTTATCATGGGTTACGTAACCTTTTCTTTGGGGTGTTACATGGTATGCTGTTTTTGTCGCTTCATTAGCGGCAGGCTATATATATTTTAGTTGTCCTCATTTATATTCATTCGAGTCTTACGACCGTCCCTACGCCCTCAAAATTATGTCCGACGTTGAAGACGTTATTCCAGCGAACACAGATTTTTCTAGCAGCGGCCTTTTGCCGTCTTCGCTTCCTAAACAACCTTCGTCTCAATCTCTCGAAGCTTCAGTACCATTCCAGTCTTCAGAATCCAGTGATATAGCGTCCGCGTTCTCTCTATTTAAGGATTATTTCGACAAAAAGTTGGGTCCCTTGAAGCGCGATATTCAAGACGAATCGTGCAGCAATACCGATTCTGTGGCCAAAAAGCTTAAAGAAGAATCCAAGATCACGTTTAGATTCGAAGGTAATAAGAAACAGTTTCAATTCAACTCCGACCTCGCAGAAAAGGTGAAGTCGGCGTCAGTTGCTCTCGGGAAGAGAAAATTAGACCTTGTTAAAACTCAATTGGAAGAACTAGATTCTGACATCAAGAAGCGCAACAAACTTATCAGACTGGCAGATAAGTCCGCCGCCGGTTGGGATTTGGTGAACGAGTATTTATCAGACGAGCTGGCTAGCGGGTCCGAGGACGAAAAGCGTATCCGCCGTGCCGAGCAGAGGGCCCTTCGTAAACGCAACCAACGACAACAGAAAGCGAAGCCATCAAAGCAAGGTTATTCTCAGCCCCAATCTTCTACCACAACCACCGCCTTTGCTGACCAACATTCGTCATCCTCCAGACCTTTTTCTCGTACTCTTGGCGCTTTTAGAAAACCAAGACCAAGCGATATTTGTTTCGCCTGCGGCCAGCAAGGTCATTGGAGATCTCAGTGTCAAGTTAATCCTCAAACCAGATCTTCGAGCTCGGGGCAGTCCTTTCCTAGTTCTTCTGGTTTTTCGGGCATTGGAGGTAAATAGGACCACAGGATTAAAAGCTTGTTCTCCAAGGTTAGATATTAGCTTTAGTCCATTTATTAGACATGTATCCTTCTTATTTGGAGTATTTCAGGGAAAGGGACTCGATTACTTTAGCCGATTTCGATTACGATCGCAATCTATTTGAATTTAAACAGAATTCCGCATTGCCAGTACTTAAGGGTAGACTTAGGTCCTGTTTAGGTTATTGGCACACTATTGGCGCCAACAGTTTTGTTATCGATACTATTAAATTTGGTTATCGGATTCCATTCATTAGTACACCTTGTCAGGCGCGTTTTTCTAACAATCAGTCAGCTCTTAATAACGCTTCTTTCGTGGAGTCGGCTATCGCTGAATTAGTCCACACTCACGTCGTCGTTGAGTTACCCTTTATTCCACACGTCGTGAATCCGCTCTCTGTCTCGATACAGTCCTCAGGCAAGAAGAGGCTTATTTTGGACTTACGTCATGTCAATCATTTCGTTTGGAAACAGAAGTTTAGGTGTGAAGATTGGAGAGTTTTATTATCATACGTTAATAAGGGCGACTACCTTTTCAGTTTCGATCTCAAGTCCGGATATCACCATATTGACATTTTTCCGGATCACCAAACTTTTCTAGGTTTCTCCTGGGTTTTTTCTGGTACCGTTCGGTATTTTTGTTTTGCATCACTTCCGTTCGGTCTAAGCTCAGCCCCATATGTCTTTACCAAGTGTCTCAGGCCACTCGTTAAGTTTTGGAGGTCCAACGGGATTAAAATTGTTGCGTTCCTCGACGATGGGTACGGAAAAGGGGACTCACTGCCTATGGCCAATCATCCTTAAGCAGTGCGGGGTTTGTTGCCAATTCCGCCAAATCACTATGGACCCCCACTCAGACGCTTGTTTGGTTGGGTTTAAACTGGGACTTAGTTACCGGTACCATTTCTATTACCGATATACGTATTTGTAAATTCGTCGCTCTGATTGACAAACTTCTCCTATCCGCACCTTATGTTACGGCTCGCGATTGTGCTGTTATCGCAGGTCATGTTATGTCCATGTCGCCAGTTTTGGGCAACCTGACTCGCCTCAAAACCCGTTTCCTTTACAAGGTCATAGAATCCCGCCGTAGTTGGGATTCCCGTTTTAACATCGGGCTTCATAATGATTGCCTCTCTGAAATATTTTTCTGGAAAAACAATATTGTTAGTCTTAATACGAGAGCTATTTTGCCTTATGATGCTCCCCTTTTGTTTAGCTATTCGGATGCTAGCAGCGTCGCTTGCGGGGCTTTTGTTGTGGGCACTAACGAAGTGTCCCACCGTATGTGGACTGCTTGCGAAGCAGTTAAGAGCTCTACCTGGAGAGAACTTAAGGCTATACAATTTGCCTTAAGTGCGTTCAAAGACTCGGTTCGGGGTAAGTGTGTAAAGTGGCATTCTGACAGCCAAGGGGCAGTTCGTGTTGTGGAGATAGGGAGTCCTAGTGCAGAATTGCACTCTATTGCGCTTGATGTTTTCTATTTTTGTCGAACTCACAATATCACACTTATTCCCCAGTGGGTTCCCAGGGAACTTAATGCTTGTGCTGACGCGATTAGCCACATTGTAGACTTCGATGATTGGTATACAACCCCCGAGTTCTTTACACACTTGGACCGCCTTTGGGGCCCACATACAGGCGACAGGTTCGCGAATGCAGCCAACGCGCATCTTCCCAGATTCAATTCTAGGTTTCGCGTACCCGGCACTGAAGCTGTTGACGCATTTTCAATCTCCTGGTATGGAGAGAATAATTGGCTAGTCCCTCCGGTCCACTGCATTTCTAGGGTGGTTCAGCATCTCCTTGTATGCGGTGCGGTTGGTACTTTAGTCGTCCCTTATTGGCCGTCTAACGTGTTTTGGCCTTTCTTGTTCGCAAATGCAATTCAATTTCAACCGTATGTCCTTGAGCACATTCATTTTCCCGACCCCTCAGGGATTTTTGCCCTCGGGTGTTACAAAGATTCACTCATCGGTTCAGATAGGTTTAACAGCGCGGTGTTGGCAGTCAGAATTGGCACTAAGGGGCCTTAGTTTTCTCAAGCCGAGTGGCTTTATGCTGGCCCGTGCGTTTTTAATTCCGCTCGTCGGGTTATTTGTCCTCGTTTCGCATGAAACTAGCTCGCCGAGTGGCTTGTTTACTGTGGTTTTTTGAGTTGGCCCACTCGGCCTTAAATATTTTTCCATCTGGCCAGGGGCATATTGCTGTATTGACTCCCAATGCGTGTATTGAGGTATTTTTGCCATATGTTTTTCTTCTTATCCTCGTAGAAGTTCTCAAAGATGCCTTGCAGCCTAATTTTCAACAGGTTGAAGACGGGCGACTCCGGGCACTGGTTCAAGATCTACCCGCAGTTCTTCTTAAATCCAAGGCCGTTAGTACCGCGAGGAAGTATGAAAAGGGGTTCAATACGTGGAGGAAATGGGCCTCTCAGTTTAATGAAATTGTTATATTTCCCGCTTCTAGTGTGCACGTTTCATTGTTCTTTCTTAGCTTGATTCAAGAATCTTCTTCTTGCAGTACTATTGACGAAGTCCATTATGGGCTCAAGTGGGTGCACGATTTGGCAGGTCTACCCGACCCCTGTAATTCCTCGTTAGTTTTACCTTTAATAGAATCTGCTAAGAGGCTTCTCAGTGTTCCTGTTAAAAAGAAAGAGCCGGTGACCCCCGAGGCTATTCAGCTTTTAGTTTCTAAGTATGGATCGTCTTCAGCTAGTTTGTCTGACTTACGTGTGCTTACTTTGTGCCTTTTGGGTTATGCAGGGTTTTTTCGCTTTAACGAGTTGGTTCAGTTACGCAGGTGTGACTTTCAGTTTGAAGATTCTTTTATGAGAGTCTTTGTTCATCGAAGTAAGACTGACGTTTACAGGGATGGGGCTTGGGTTGTTATCGCTAAGACCTTCAAGCATACATGTCCTTATTTATTAGTTCAACGATAATTTGCGGCCGCTTCTTTTTCAGCAGACAGTGAAGAATTCATTTTTCGCCCTGTCGTTTTTCTTCGCAGTACCGGAACCTATAAATTGCGCGGGTCTGTTCCTCTGTCTTATACTAGAGCGCGGGAGATAGTGCTTAGTGCTTTCGATTCCATCGGCCTTCCCAAGCAAGACTATGGTCTCCATAGCCTTAGGGCTGGAGGTGCCTCTGCTGCTGCTAATGCTCGAGTGCCTGACAGATTGTTTAAAAGACACGGCCGTTGGAAATCAGACAAGGCAAAAGACGGTTACATTAAGGATAGTGTTCATTCATTGTTGTCGGTTTCGTTGTCACTGGGTATTTAATTTTCCGCATTTCCCGTTCTTTTAGTTCGCACACGGCTCGTGTTGACACACCCCAATTGAGGTTGCTTGTTACATGATAAATGTTTTATATTCGTTTGAGTTGGGTAACGAATTAGAATATAAATGTATTTATCATGGGTTACGTAACCTTTTCTTTGGGGTGTTACATGGTATGCTGTTTTTGTCGCTTCATTAGCGGCAGGCTATATATATTTTAGTTGTCCTCATTTATATTCATTCGAGTCTTACGACCGTCCCTACGCCCTCAAAATTAAATACCCAGTGATCAGGGGCTTCTTTTACACGTAGTTTTTTGCATGCTGCTACACGAAAAGTTTAGCACGTTTTGTATCTTTACTGATTGATTGTTATACGAGCATAGTTTAGATCATTTTGTTGGATTGTTTTTCTTGCTGTAATTTTGTGCATTTCTGAGTTTTCATTCTGTTTATTGTATTGTTTCCATCCATTCTGTTTATGAAGGCATAATAAAGAGGGTCGCACACGGCTCGTGTTGACACACCCCAATTGAGGTTGCTTGTTACATGATAAATGTTTTATATTCGTTTGAGTGGGGTAACGAATTAGAATATAAGTCATTTTCTCCTCGACCTAGCTCTCTCAAGATTTTAAAGGTAGTAATGGCGGACCAATACATAAGAAAATTCCAGCTAAAATAAAGAGGTGTCTTTTTTAAAATCAGAACTTACTGAACTTGGGTGAGTTAGTGTTTAATTAACATAGTTTTGAAATCCAAAGGAAAAACTTTTTTTTTTTTGGTCGTAGTACCACTTTAAATTATTGTTTTCAGCTGATTGTTGCGTCGTAAAAGCAAAATGTTATCGCTCGATGAGGAAGACGGAAGCTCCTCACTCCCTGAGAATTGTATTTGATAGCGGAGAAGTTGGCACACAGGCTGCAAATCAGTGTTCATGTAAAGCTGGAACAGGAAAATGCCAGCACTTAGCGGCATTATTTACCCATGTAATGGCAAAACTGCGCGATGATGACTCGCCAACTTCGCATCTACAGCAGTGGCATAGACCTCGAGGCCCTTCACTGGAACCACAGAGATGGTTTGAATCCGAGCTTGTAAAACCACGCATTGATAGCACAAATCGTGAAATGGCACCAAAGACTGTACAAGAGTATCTATATGATCCAAGACCCGTCGAGCAACGAGTTATTACAGAGACAGGTATTAAAAAAACTTGGAGAGAATATCTCTGTTAACAGCCCTACCACTTATGCTTCTTGGCTCCAATACTCGAATTCAGCAAAGTACCAGTCTCTCCCATGGGGAAATTTCTTAGAGGGAAGGCCATTAGCAAATCAGTTAAGAGATGTCTATCCCCGTAGCGTAGTAGAGACTATTTATAGTGAAGACCTAGAGGCAGTGTTTGACTTCCCTGTACAAATAATTAGTTTACCAGAAGATGTAAGAAAAGGTCCACCACCTTCCCTTCCAGACGAAGAGAAAGCGTTTCTAGCAAACATTGTTTTATCTCCAGAAAAGGCCATTGATATCGAAAAAAACTCGAGAAGTCAGTCGAGCTGCTCAGCTTGGCATCAAGAGCGGGCATTTAGAATCACTACCTCAAGATTCGGAGATGTTGTTTCTAGGAAAGCCCCAATTAATGACAAATTCTTACATAGTCTATTTGCACTAACAAAGGTGCAGACTCAGGCCATGAAATATGGATTAGATATGGACCTCAAGTGGAAGTTTTCAAATGTGGCTTGCTGGTTCATCCTGATATTTACTGGATGGGATGCTCACCCGATGGAATCACTTATGATCCTAATGAAAGTCCATCTGTTGGTATTCTGGAAATTAAGAGTCTTTTTTCATTGAGGGGAAAGTCCATTGATGAATGCTTAAACCTGAGAAGAGACCTTTGTATTTATAGAGACGAAAATGGTGCTATAAGGCCTTCAAGGCCTAATGGGGATTTCTGGGTTGTTATGGAGCAAAATCTGTATCCATTCAAAGGAGGGGTCACAAAATCTGTTTGTAGAAAAATTGAGTTTGATTCTGGAGTCTTTCACAACCTTGCTTCAAAAGTTTATGAACTATATTTTTCTCACTTGTCTTTGTCTGAAATGCTACCTGTGTAAAGATCAGAAATAAAGGTCGCTTCTCCTGAGGGTGCAATTCCTAGCAATCCCTTGGCAGTTGCTGTGTTTTTGTAAGAAGAAAAACACTGGCTTTGAATCCTCAAGGATGATGGCTTGCAGATTTTGATTTCTGTACAGTCGAAAATGCATCTAGTAGCTGAGTACTTTTCTTTGAAGGCAGCTGGCATAGTTTCCCAGATCAAGTCCTTTCTTTGCCAGATGGGAAGTAATCCCAATTCAAAGTAAAGTAAGTTAATCCAAGAATGGAACACTCTTGAAACTGTTGACCTAGATACTTTAAAAAGATAGGCTAGATGTTCCTCTGGGAAAGCATGTCTCAATCTCACAAGAGTTAAAAAATACTCATCAAGCATCGGCAGGCTGCGAGGTCTCCCTTGTCGCAGCTGTTGTTGCTAATTTTCATCCACCTTGATATCCGACCTCCAGTATTTCAGATCCTTACACCTATCTTCAATGAAGTTAAAAAATTGTAAAAACACATTCCAGTTAACAATACCTGTGTAAAATCGAATTAATTTGTCTTGGTTGCGAAAGTTTTCAGCAGAAAAACACACGTGTTTATCCCCCATGGAGGAACTGACAACTTCCTGCTCTCGGTCTTGCTTCTCCTTCTCCAAATGCTCGACGTTTTCAGTAAGGTCTTTCAATTGCGCATTTTTGTTTTGAAGATCAGTTTCCAGTTTGTCAATGACAGCACGTTTTCTTTCGCAGCGTTGACAATTTTTTCGGCGCCGTTTCTTACGTGGTATCTCCAAAGTTCCACCTTTGCGCTTGCCTTTGCTTGCTAAAGTACTCCGAGATCGCTTTGTGGCAGTCCACTGAAACACTGACGACACAGCACCTTTTCTCAAGACAGTCCTTTTTCCTTTCCCATCTTCGCTTATGGTGTAATCCTCCTCGCGAAAAT
>OX421448.1:50787198-50799698 GCA_949126865.1 Montipora capitata | reverse complement strand
TCGTTAGAAAATATACCATTTGTAGCGCTTTTGCGTATAGGTTTCAATTCATTTTTACGGTATTGGAACACTTTAAGAACTTAACAACTCCTTTGCTAAAAATAGAGAGAAAAGACCACGTGGAAAATTGCGGTGTGGTATTATAGCGGGACAATGTTTACCTCATGAACAAAGTTTTATGATCATGGACTAGTTCCAATGCGTTTTCTATCGCTCACTGATTGAGAAATCTAACAACCTAATCGTAAGGTCTGCGGGAAGCCCTCGGATGTTTTTCCGAGAATTCCTTCGTCGGCACAATCGAAAACATCCATCTCATCAGTTAATCAACGTGACGTTCTGTGACGGATTGGTATATCAGTTAGCATGCAGAGCAGGCGTTTTTTGGGAGGCGAACGCTTGTTCAAGGTCCAACGTTCGTAATGGGCCGCCATTTTGAAAGCACACAGCTAGTAGACTGGACAGGCCTCTGTTGGTCTCGCTATCCAAGATGTCGGCCGATAATTCTTATCAAAACAAAAATACGCCTGCTTTGCAGGCTATACATCAGTTGTTTCCCTTGTTAATCCTCGTTTCCTGGGGAATACTGAATCTATCGAGTGCGTTCATTAAAGGAAGCCCCTACAGAATTTTTACTTTGAAAAGTGAATGAAATGCCAGTATCTTCTTTCCTCTAGCGCGGTCTCCCCTATTTTGTGAGTGCAACTCTTCAATACTGCTGCGTGTTTATCTACTTTGCTTCTTTTTCTGGATAATTGTTGTTAGTATATACCAGAACAGTGGATAGCATTGAACGCGTGCACAGATTGGCTACTCCATTACTTTTCACCTCCGTGCAATTCACGCGGTATTTGCGCCCGACAATGTTGTAATCTTTGCAGAAATAAATGAGTCAAAATCATCTTTTTGTGCTATATTATCTCATTGTTTTAGAATGTACTAAAACAACTATTCACCTCAGTGTCGGTGGCTAGTGGTGGATATTTACCCTGCCGCTTCCCGGCTCGGTAAATACCCACCACTAGCCACCTCCACTTCGGTCAATAGATGTTTATTATTACATACTAGTGTATAGAGTACAACAGAGATTGTAGAGTGCATTACGGCGGTTGCTATGGAAACACAGCCACGGAGTAAATTTTTTGAGCGTATATTAACTAAAAAACTCGTGCGAACGTGCTCGTACATTTCGTGATTTATTGTAATTCGTGATGTTTAAAAAAGTTCCCAAATTGTACGAGCCGTAATTTTGAGAACTTTCAAATCATCACTCGTGCCCACAAATCGCGAAATGCACTCGAGCGTTCATCGATTTCCTGTACTCATCGCCGGTTGTCAGAGACTTGCCAAGTCTCTTTTACATGTAAATAGGAACTATTCTTCCAGCGCTCCAATTAAATATGCAAGTCTTTGGCCTCGCTTTCGGGTCTTTCCTCCACGGAAGCGTTGCTAAAATTCATAACACCCCTCTGTACCATGATTCCAAAGGCAGCAAGTGGCGATCGCTCAACGAATAATTCTGAACGTCGGTCCTCTTTAAGTGACGGGTTGTTGTGAAGTGTCAGACACAAGTGCCATCGATTACGAATTTTTCTTGATTGCCGATCTTGAAAAGATTTCATACGATAGGTGTTCATTACATCTGGAAATAAAAGGAGAAAGAGGGATCTTGGAATAGGACAACAAAATATTAACTTTAAAAATCTAAAACACAGGACTTTAAATTTTAAAAAACGTGAAAGTAGAATCGGCATATCCTTGGGCACGGCCCAGTTCTTATTATGAATACCTGCTCGGTGGTAGGCTCGATTTCAATTAAAGTAATGTTATTTTTGTCGTCTACGATATGATTGAAAGTTTTAAGTCCAAGTTAGCAAAGGTCGCGTGCGTAATGCACGGGAACTATGTCACAACAGCACAGTTTTTGTCGCGAAAGTCCTTCACCTGGCCTAAGGGATGGACACAGAAAATGGTAGATTTTAGAAAGTGTCCTGGGAGTTTTTTAGTTTTGTCCCATTAAATTCTAATTTTGAGACATACCAATTTCCGAGGAGAGGCTTAATTATTCCTTCAATCACTCTTTTTATAACATTGGTTATCTGTCCCCTTGTTCATTTCGCTTAAGGCCAATTTCGGCTACATATGATCTAGTTCTTTTACCACCCAAAAATTTAACTATCATAACATACTTGCGCTTTCCTCGTCAAGCTTAGCATGGTTCATTTCACCCATGCTTTCGTAGGGACTATAATTTTGCTTATCAATCGTTGTCTTGATCAGAAGCTGGCAAAATGTTACCAGAACTGGATTAGCATGGGTGTGTTCCAAAAGCAAATATCCAACGTACGCGTTAAAGCCTGCAAAATAGATATATTTTTAAAGTGTTAAAACTTCTAACATCGTTAGCTATTGGAATTGTTGGTATTGATCAAGTGCGCACAGGAGGTAATGATTTCGGTATACAATTCAGCAACCTCTCTTAGATATTGCAAATGAGGCATCGAACCTCATCAAGCACACACAGGAGCCAATGTTCACCTTCCTCTCCTAGTAGCTATAGCCCTTATGCGTGATGACGTCTGACAAGCCGATTTCACCACCAAGCCTCAAATTCGAAAATCAAACTTGTAAACTTTAGCTGAGCTGAATCCCAAAGGAACAAGATGCGGTGAATAATTCTGTGCAAACGAGGCTTGGTGGTGAATTTTCTGAGTATATGAGGTCATCGTGCATAAGGACTATTGCAAATGAGGTACAGAACCTGATCAAGGGGACACAAGAGATAATTATTTGGGATTGCAGTTCATCAGTCTACCTCACTCAACTTGGCCAATCAAAATGAAATGTCTCAAATTGCGTGAGAGGTACCTAACTAGCTTTTGGAATTTCGTGGAAAAACAGCAATCCAAAGATTACCAGGTCTTCACAACGATCACTTCAAACCAACGGTACTTATGATAACTAGTTGCTCTGCACCGGGGAAGAGAACAACTGAAAAACCAAAGTCCTCCGCAGGATTCGAACCCAGGACCTCCGTAACGCCGGTCGGATGCTCCTCCACCGATTCAGCTACAAGAGCCCCTAGGGAATGCACCCATGTCCATGTTTTCAACTAACCACTAGGGAAACCAATAACAATAGTGAAATGTACGACTTCTGGTGGACAAACAAAATAAGTTAATGAGAGATCTCTTGTTTTCGTCCACAAACATGGCGGCGATGACGTCACGTGAAAACCTTTTATTTTGACATCCAACACGAAATGGCCCTTTAAGTCTAATAGTCCGGTAGCAAAGACTGGAAAATCGGGGTTTCGTTCAACCCACGAGTTAGAAAAGGTTTGACAGTGGATTTTATTAGACCAATACCTCCTGAGTAAGGCTCGCTACGTCGTAAAGTCGAAAGGTGGTATACGATCCGAGATAAAGGAGGGTTTTGCTACATCTCTATTTCGTTAACGTGAAAACGAGGCTGCAAAGTGCGTGACATTTGTTTGCTCCTTTTCTTACACCTTATCAACATTTGCGGTCTAAATACCCAGTCAGTACAAAATACTTGCTTCATAAGTTTAATTGAACCATAAAGGGACGTCACGTGACTTATCACGTGACAAGGAAATCCTTAAGAGACCCTTGAACATATGAAAAATCCTTGTCTTTTGATAAACATGAATACAATTCGATTCTCAGCCTCTCTTATCACAAACCTTTTAACATTTGGCTATCTAAAACGTTCACTCCACCTTTTACAGGTATTTTGCTCTTTATTTAATGATCAAAGATTAATGCTTGGTCGATTGAATGACTTAACATGAAAACTAGGCTGATGCTCTAAGTTGTTTTTCCTCTGCTTTTTGTTAAAGATGATAGTATTAAAGTTTTCGGACTGTCACTACAATGAATCCTTGAGGAACTAACATAAATTCCGTTTATTTGTGTGACCAATGAGGTGCCAAACTATAGCTAGTCGTTATCGCTATCTTCAGAGTCACTATCAAAATAGAGTGGTGTGCGATGAGGGTTCTGGCAGGCTTCTTCATCTGCCATGCACAAACAGGACTCTGTACATGGAAGGCCAGTACCAGAACAGGAACAATTTGCACGACACATAGATCTTCTGCACTGGCATGTCGTTAACTCAAGAAGACTTCTTGGTGCTGGGTCCCTGGTCATCAGGACAGGTTTCAAAATTGTACCTTCTATGCACCAACCGTTACATTCTGGTGGTGGTAGTTGCTGCATCGCTGTCAAAGCATTCCTCCACACGTATGCCTGATAATTGGCTCGCTTGATGTGTTGGGTTAAGGCGTCCGAAGTAGGCGGAAGTACTTCACTTCGCTGTTTTTTTTGGCAAAACATTACATACCTACACAAAGATAGACAGAAGTCAGATTTTGTAGAGTTAGGTATGTACACATACACCTATAATTATATCATATATGGTATGTAGTGTTACTGAGTATTTTTGCTCGTATGCAGTTTGACTCACTCCATTATAGCTATTGTCAATGAGTTTCATTTCTTCCATTGTTTAGATCATTTTTCTCATCACTTTATAGGCATGGCGTCCTAAGTTGGCAGTTTATGAACTAGTTTAAAACGTATTTCTATTTTGATTTTACCTCAATTCATCGGCTGTGCCTTCCGTGGTCTTTGATGTGGGATAAAGGTTGCAAATATAAGCTTCCACTTTGGCTGCTGTTCTCTCATCCAACTCTTGCTGTTGACCCACAAGCCGCAAGGCATCCTGGTGGGCGGCACTGCGCTTAAGTACATCCCAGCCTGTCTTTTTTCCAATCCCAACCAATGAACTGGTCGAGTCACACCCTGTGAGGGCATGAAACCCCAATAGTGCACTGCACATTTGCTCTCCCAGTTCTTGAGACACTTTATGCACCGGAACAAATCGTAACCGGTCCCTTACGCCTGTTTGGAACCATAATTCTTCACACGAAAGGCTGTGAAAGTGTGACGTACATATGACAAGTACATCCGTGTCTGGTGATTGGATGACTATCCTTGCTGCATTCTCTGATGCGCACTTTGCGTGAAGTAACAATCGAGTATCAGCTTCTTCGTGGTTTGATTGAAGACCAGGAATATCTGAACACGTACCTCTGCTGATGCCCACAGCTTTTCTCCCATCTCTAAACCCACCTCCGATGATAATCCTCTTATTTTCTGCTAGCTTCTCTTGCCCTATCTGACAGAGCGAAGTAGATACGAAATCGCAAAGATTTGTCTTGTTTTTGCAGTTGCTTATATACTTATCCCACTGCTTTGGAATTGGGGTGGCGTTACTACAAATCTTCACTTCGAGGGCTGTGGATGCTCCCCGTCTTGAGCGTTCGTTGTTCTTGATAGATCTTTCCCAGTACTGGTCAAATACGACATGAACCTCATTGCAGTTTTGCTGTGAGAGGCTTTGCGTGATCGTACTGTAATACTTTAGCGATAGCTCACCAAATGTTCTCCCACCACCGGATTTCATCCTCTGCACGAGTGCCATCCCGTCAATGATGT
Source organism: Montipora capitata (assembly GCA_949126865.1). Lineage (NCBI taxonomy): Eukaryota > Metazoa > Cnidaria > Anthozoa > Scleractinia > Acroporidae > Montipora > Montipora capitata. The sequence continues at coordinate 50,794,176 of OX421448.1, read as the reverse complement.
AAACAGTGTCGCTTGTTGATACTGGAAGTCTTGGGAGGACAGTGACATTCTTTTCTAGGATGGAACAAAGAGCACTTTTGGTTGTTTTCCTGAGGCTCCCATCTTGGTGCGCCAATGAACAAGGAACTGGTGATAGTTCGTAGGCTAAGACCTCCCTCAGGTTTATCTGTCGAGCATTTGCAGCAACAAGTAGTCTCCCGAAGAGGTCCCTATCAGCATTGACTGTAATCAGCTTCTCCTCCGTTGCTTTCACAGAAATGTTCGTTGACACAGAACTGAAAGATTTCACCTTATTACGTGGAATACCATCCCAGAAAGAAGTTGTGTTGGAATTGATTCTTTTCTCTATGAAGTTATTCATTTGATCTCTGCCTTTCTTAGTGCTGTTCACCAGAGTTTCGGCAACATCATCTGGTAAGACAACGCCTGTAGCAAAGTTAACCACAGCATCTGACTCAAGGGAAAATGGATTGGTCATCAGACCCGATGCGAAACACTCTACTAGCTTATTTACATCATCCTCATCTCGTTTAACCCTCGCTTTTGTTGCCTCTTTATGCATGGTGGTGTCGTTACCTTTAATTCCATAGACTTCTTTTAATGTAGTCGTCACTGAAGCACGTTCGTGGATTGTGAGAAACCATCTATCCAGGGCCGACTGTGTTTGTGAGATTCCAATTATTCCTCCTTTAGCTTTGCTATCAGCGTTGATTGACTGCTCCAGAGCCATGTCTGTCGACACCTGGGAAAAAGGCTGAGCAGAGCGACTGATGGAATGCTCTCCTGAAAGGAATGCTTGATGTACCCGAGGATGTTTGGATTCCAGGCGATGCATGTCTATAAGGTATACGGGTAGCCATCTTGAGTAATTCGGTCTGTCCATGGCAAAGAAGTGTGGTGTCATTGCTGCAACTGCTGAAAGATGGAGGTTCCAGTTGCCGGTTCTCTCAGCTTTAATTAACTGCAGGACCGTGTCCACCATGGAGCAGTACTCTTCCCAGAAGGCGAACATCCTGGACTTTCCTCTTGCCTCTAATTTGAACGCATCTAATGAACAAAGCAATACCCTCAGATCTTCTTCTAGTTTGGGAAATACTTGAGGGATGTTCTTTCGCTTCTCTACTTCAGCAACACCATTGGAGATTATCGCTCGCAGCTGCTCTTCGTTAATGAGGCGACTTTGCTCACAAGAACTGGAGTTTGTATACAACTTTACAAATTCGTGCCACATCAATCGAAACAAGGCTTCCATGCAGAGCTTATGAGCTCGCACACCTCTGTTGTACGATTTTCCTTTCATTAATACCGATGTCGTTCCAGCGGCATACACCCCTGACTCTATTAGCAGATCTTCAAGTCCCGAGTTTAGGTACTTTTTGCCGATAATCGCCAAGAAGTTCAATGCAATATGAAACGTTCCCATTCGAATCACAACATCGGAAAATTCGTTTGCAAACCTCCACTGTATTTGTTTGGCCTTCACATAGATAGCAAGATCAAATGTTATTACGGTATCTTCCTGACCCATGGTATTACTGATGGCTTGAGCGTGTTTGAGAACAGTGTATATTGTACTGAACTCCGTGGAAGAGCCATCTATTAAGGGGCAGTAGCCAACCATGCTAATTTCTGGTAACTCTGGATAAAGCATTGCGTTGAATGCACTCCATCCAGGAACTGACTGACTCGCGATTACTTCTGGAGATTGTGATTCTGTTACACCTGAGGGATGCATTCTCATGATTTTCCATACTTCATCAGCGCAACGTGCTGCCTCAAACAGCTCATTATTCTTCTTTAACCTGACCAGTATAAAAAATGACTTGAGGTTGTCTTCCAATTGCAGAACACTCTTGTAGCTCGTAAATTCTTCCCCCTGCTGGTAGAGATCGTTTCCTGTCATTGTGGTTTGCCAGTTGGACTGGGGGTGGTTCTGGTCCATACGGCCGTCTCTGGAATACAACCATGGATGTCGCGTGAGTTGTATTTTTTCCATCGAGGGTTTCTTCATTGATATCTGTGTTGTCTGCTGCTAGTTGAAGAAAAGGACCAGGTGCTATGTTTGACGGTACAACAGTGCCATACTCGTCCGCTTTAGCAAGTACTTCAGCTGCGATACTAGTGTCTGCCGCACGCAATTCGTCATAACTGCAACAGTGTCCCATTTTGTTGAGGAGCGTTATAACGAGACGTGATGAGGTTAGATGGTGCACACATAGTGCTAGGCCTATGTGCTTTGGAAGCTTTGTACGACTATTACTTGAGCAATGAATGATATCCTGCGCAATACTAATGACTTGCCGTTCAGCAGCCAAGCTTTTGCAAGTGCTTGATTCGTCCAATGATTGATAGTCCTTTCCTTCAGAAGTAATCAATAGTCTGATCAGCCAGTAAAGACAACCTGGTATTAATTTTTTCATTTGGTCCACACTCATGTCCCTCGCATCAAACGGTCTCGTGGAAATTCCTGTACATTTTTTGATCTCCTTTTTTATGTAGTTTGCAACTCGAAAAATATCCTCAGCTGTCACTGTTTCTTGATCCTTGCTTTTGCCTTCAGGAGCTGGTGTATTGTCTGCCCATGCATTCAGGACATCTTGTACCTTGATAGCACTCGAGTACACAATCTCAGGCTTGCTTCGATTTGATGGCTGACAGAACACTATTTTATCACCAAAGTGCTTTTCTAAACGACTTTTGAGATGCTGTTTGGTGTAGCTTTCTGAAGTTGTACCTCTTTTGTCTAAACTTTCTTGAAACCTTAGTAACAACGATGCCATATCGTACGCCTTTCCTTTTTTAATTCCGGTGGCTAAGTCTTCAGCCAATTCTTGAAAGGCGGAATCATACTGCGTATCTTTGTCATTTTGGCTTGATTTTCCCTTCTTAGCAACATACAAAGAGAAGCAATTTTTGTGATATTTTGCATCAGATGCTACAAGGTCGTCATTGATACTTCGTAGCATGTGAAGCATGTCTTCATCGCCTTGATGTTCTGCAGCTTTCTTTATGCTGTCACATGCCTCAAACGTGGATACAGTAATCAACTCTCGTATTTTCTTGTATGTCCTTTTCTTGCAAATAAAACACTTGGACCAATCGGTTGGAATTCTTAACGAACGCGTAAATCTCCCACTTTCTTCAACTTGTTGATCACTACTATCACAGCATGCTGATGCATGCTGGATGTTATGAGCGTTTGTGTACGACGAATAGCAGTTGGCGTGCCAGTAAACTTCAATGCTATTTAGATCTTCTTGGGAAATTCGCTTGAAAACCTTATCTTGACGTACATGTGCTGATTTCAGAAGAGTATGAACTGATAAATCTTTCCCTTTTCTAAGACTGTCGCTAGGTTTTTCTGTCTGACAAATGATGCATTTCCCAGGAATTGTCAATTTTATCTTTTTGGGGTCTGGGGGAAGGGGAAGAGCGAAACCATCGGTAGATTCCTCCTGACTAGCCATGGCAGCTATCAAAGAGAGACTCTTGATAAGTTCATTGGAAAGTTTAAAATTTGTTTTTAAGTTTCATTCATGTAAAGTAATAAAAGACATCATAAGTAATGCATGCCGTGACTGGTTTTGCATCTATTTGAAGCTAGTAAAGGTAAAGATGATTTTTTTCTTTTCTTTTTTTTGACTTTTGAGGTAATTTTTCTTTACTCGACATATTTAAAGGTAAAAATAATAAACAAATGCTGTCTTAAGTCTTTTTGATTCCCAACAGAGAAAAAACTTTAACTTAACAAGTAATACAAAGTGTATACTTACAGGCAAAGCAGAGACGAAGAAAGCACTTATCCTCTTATGGCGGCGGCCATGTTGGATTTCAAAGCCTCGATTTCGAAAATAACGGAAAAGAGGCCAAAGCGAAGTCTTCATCCACGGGTTTTTGTTTTAACTATTGATTTCATGACCTTCCTACTTACTAGATAACTTTTCGTTATTCATACTCATTGATTTATTCATTCATTTATCGATCACTCAGTCATTCTAATTCATTCTTTCATTAAGTTATTTGTTCATTTAATCAGTTGTTCACCATCTTTTAATATAAAGGACATGTGAGTCAAGATTGCATAGTTACTACATGTAAACCTTTTTTTTGAAAACGAAATTTCTGTTAGTTCCTCAAGGATTCATTGTAGTGACAGTCCGAAAACTTTAATACTATCATCTTTAACAAAAAGCAGAGGAAAAACAACTTAGAGCATCAGCCTAGTTTTCATGTTAAGTCATTCAATCGACCAAGCATTAATCTTTGATCATTAAATAAAGAGCAAAATACCTGTAAAAGGTGGAGTGAACGTTTTAGATAGCCAAATGTTAAAAGGTTTGTGATAAGAGAGGCTGAGAATCGAATTGTATTCATGTTTATCAAAAGACAAGGATTTTTCATATGTTCAAGGGTCTCTTAAGGATTTCCTTGTCACGTGATAAGTCACGTGACGTCCCTTTATGGTACAATTAAACCCATGAAGCAAGTATTTTGTACTGACTGGGTATTTAGACCGCAAATGTTGATAAGGTGTAAGAAAAGGAGCAAACAAATGTCACGCACTTTGCAGCCTCGTTTTCACGTTAACGAAATAGAGATGTAGCAAAACCCTCCTTTATCTCGGATCGTATACCACCTTTCGACTTTACGACGTAGCGAGCCTTACTCAGGAGGTATTGGTCTAATAAAATCCACTGTCAAACCTTTTCTAACTCGTGGGTTGAACGAAACCCCGATTTTCCAGTCTCTGCTACCCGACTATAAAAGGTTGGCGTTATTTTTAGCTCAGGGTAAATGCAGCTGTAAATACTTACTTTTAGAGCAGCATTTGAAGGACACTGTGACATTAATTGTTTGTAATCCGAGACACGAGCAATGTTGAAGTTTGGGTGAACGGCAAGAGAACATTTTTTTTAAGGCTTGTTGAAATCCGCATGCATTACGAACATTTCGGGACATATTTGCCTCTGATTTTTTAGTTATCAAATTTGTCAGTTGTCAAGCAAGTAGTTTATCAGGACATCGACATCCTTCCCAACGGCAAATTACACCGTTGACATCAATAGTTGCACTCATGGTACTTAGCTGTTCGCTCCTAGACATAAGCTCTTAGCGCAACTAATCTACTAATCAAAAACGAAGATTGCTCGTCAAACCTGGGTCCTGAAGCTCAAAGTCACGTGATAACACGCTTTTCTGCGTGCGCCCTAGGAAAATGATACCAGTAACAGCACCAATGATGACACGTTTGAGGCAGGAAAACAATCCAAGAAAGATGTTGAAGAAGAACAAGAAAAATGTGCAAACATGGAAAAGTCGCCTGTTGAGAAAGAAGAAAACCGTTTCGTGTTTCAATCGAATCGTGAATAAAAATACGAAAACTTGGCTTGATTAAATTTGGTTGATTAATATATCTCTCAGATAGTACGCGCGCTGGGATTGGTTAAATTAGCGGGCCATATTCTACAGTAAGGCCCGCTAAAATGAATTTGAAATTTCGATAAAACGTTCCCTTCCATTCACGTCATTTCACAGCAATCTTTGTGGCAGTTGAACCTTCCGCTTGACTTCAACTAGTTTCCTTTCCGTGCGCCTGATTACCTCAAAGATATACAATGATTGTCATGGATGGATGAAAATTCTCTTCTCCTAATTCGTGTCTCTCTTTTGAGACGTTACTTGATATCTGTCACAAGTCCATAACCCAGAAGTGTCGATCTCTCTCATTGGTCATTTGGCCTTGGCTAGTATCAGAATACGGGTCCCGCCAAATTATGGCCAATCAGATTGGCATTGATGACCACAACACCTCTGATTAGCCCGCATTAAGTAACCGCAAAAGGGATTGCGCATGTTTAATGCAAAATCATGGATAGGATAGTGCAAGAAACAAAATACGGTCAAATTTTTTTCCCCTCAAAAATCTAGCAGTAGCCGTCCTGTAAATAAAACAAACCGAAAACTGATGCACCGCACTCTATCGCAGATCGAAACTACTGGATTATGGACTTCTGTATCTTTCACTTCCAAGCAAAAAGTGAGTTTATATCAAACAAGTGTCTTCCATTTTTGGCAAAACGCATATTTTAGTCTGACGTTTGCCGTTTGCCGTAAACGAAATGTTAAATCTCTCTAATACACCGTATTCAAAAATGGCGGACACGCGGAACGACCTAGGTTCTAATACATGAAAACGAGGTTTGGTAGGCCGTATTTTTAGTAGCGCCTGTCAGCAGATTTATGTTATACGATATTCCGGTCTTATCAGAGCTAAATCCTTATAAAATGGCGTGCTCAAGTAGTGCAGTGAACGACTCAGTTATTCTTACCAAAGATGACGTTCCCGGAGCCTCGTTAGCTGGGCTAAATCCTTCTTCGCTGAAGAATGAAGAGTTGCGGTTTTGGTTGCACGATGCGGTGTCGTGTAAAACGGTAATCACAAGGCTTTGATTTTAAATAGTAGTTTAACAGTTGATGTTTTTCAAGGTTTATCAGTTTAAAAAATGCGCTTTGCGGGGTGGAGGAGTGGACGCGATCAAATGGTGATAGATCCTGATCCGGACAAAATTTACACCAAAAGAAAAAAGAGGATTATGAAAATCAATGTTCAGTATGAGCTGCACTCCTTCGTCATCACCCAGCGTGAAATACCCAAGCGATGGCTGGGGAAAATCTCTAGAAAGGATGCCTTCATTCACTCACATTGACTCACAGGTTTCCCCGTTGAAGGAGAAAATCTCTGAGCTTGCGAAAAAATTCAGGTCACTCGAGTGGCGATTGTTTTGCTTCGAGAATATTTCAAAAAATGATTCCCTTATTACCTTTTACACAGGATTTTTCAGACTGAAATAAGGCCTACCAAACCTCGCTTTCATGTATTAGAACTTAGGTCGTTCCGCGTGTCCGCCATTTTTGAATACGGTGTATGTCTTTCTATTATTCCTGGAAAGGCATGTGTTGAGAAATTTAACCTCTTTG
>OX421448.1:50757198-50779698 GCA_949126865.1 Montipora capitata | reverse complement strand
AAACCCTGAATACTTCAGTGTTGCAACCTAAAGTTATAACGACAAAATCGTACAAGAATGCACGTGCATGAGTTAGTAGGGACATGTATAAGTATTTTGTAATTTATGCGTACTGTGTGATACTACTGTGTGATTTATGTGTACTGTGTGATGTGTTGAGTAATGTAACGCGACGGTCAGGATCTTTTCTTCATTAAAAGCGTTCCTTTTTAAAATGCTCTGTTCGGCTACCGATTTATTCGTGCTGTTGAAGGCTTGTTAGAACAAGTACGTTAATTATAAATATTTTATTTATGGTGTTTGTAATGATTGTAATTAGCCAGGTAAAGTAAACAAGTTGTTGCTAAACAGGTTGTTGTTGTTGTTGTTGGACTTATTCAGTCCCAGGCTGCAGCCGCGATTGTTACTATAGATACGGACATGATGCGGCATTGACAGACCGATTTGTGCGCAGGCTTTTACCCAACAATGTTAAAAGAGAGCGGCAAACGGCTTCAACTTCCTTCAACATTCGCAGAAACAAATGAAATGTTTTACTACACCAATCAAACAGTGCTACATACCGTAATGGAAGGAGGATTCCTACGGAAAACGTCAATCGGCAAAAATTGTTTTTCACCTCGCTGAAGACGCAGCAAATGCCCCCTGCAGACGAACAAAGAATGAAATTGATCATGAAAAGATTTAAGGGGGTCCAAACCAGTTTCAACAATTTCAAGAAATTGTCCTATTAGGAGGATTATTACTAATTATAAGTGATAATAATAATAATAATACTATTATTATTATTATTATTATTATTATTATTATTATTATTATTATTTATGATTATGATTATGATTATGATTATGATTATGATTATGATTATGATTATGATTATTATTATTATTATTTTTTATTTTTTATTTTTTTTTATTTTTTATTTTTATTATTGCTTAAAAAGGACGAGGAGTGAAGAGCCAGTCCTATCTCAGACTATTTGCCGTCCACAGTCAGCACTGGATCTGTTAAGTTCTCTGTTGTGCGCGAGGGAAGTTCCCAGCAAATAGGGAAATATTACACTTGTGTTAAAAGGTTGGCTTAACATATCAATCTTGTGTGTCGAAAACGTGGCCGCGGCGGAATCACAATAAGGAGGGACTTCACGTAATCTCACCTGCATCATTAGGGAGATTACGCAAGGACGACGCCGACGCCAACCAACGTGAACGTCGTCTTAAAATCTCAATTCCCGTTATTGTAATAATTTTATGATAACTCCAAGTCGTTCGGAATGGAAAGTGCGTATCAACATTGCAAGAATAAAACTGGTATGAACGGTGTGGTCGTTCGGGAAGAAAATTCCCACGCCCTCTACACAACTTCAAATTTGGTCAATTCACGTCATTCGGGAGCTTAAGCACGCGCGTTTTTGAGACGCGGACGGCAACCGGAATTGAGTTGTTTTCCCTTTTAACTTGTCTTCACACAACCACATTTACATTGCTAAGTATCTTTTCTCCATTTGAGAAATGTCAGGACGAGGACGGCAAAGAAATGTGCCAAAATGCAAAGCGCTCGTCCAGGGCGTGCAGAGCCTTTGTTTTTCTTTATTAATCCCATTGCTTTGTGACGTTCTCGTAGCCGTCGTAGTCGCCTTGCGTAAGCGCCTTATTATCTTCACCATCAGCATCAGCAAGTTCGAGGCGTTTGTAATTAACGATGTCCACAGATCTCTATTTTTCTGTGAACAGTGGTGAATATCTTGGGTTGAACCCATTCCTCCCAATAGTAACACTTCTATGCTTTTCTTTCTCTAATGTCACACGATTTAACTTGTCAACGGCGGTCGGCTTAGTAGGGGAAAGTGTCTACGCCCACTCAAAAACCATGCTCCACTGAACTCCCCCCCCCCCCCCCCCCCACACACACCCAAGAGTGACATTTGAGGCTTTTACTCTGACTAATGCCAGAAAATTTTGCGGACCTTTGGGGACCGGTTCAGCGGTCAATGGGTTAAATTACAGTAAATTGACGCAATAATTACACATAGCGCATTTTTAATATATGTATCATTACATATATGCGCAAGAATGTGCAGAAGAATCGCATCCGCAATGAAGTAACCAATTGGACTGAGTACCAAGATAAATTCCAACTACTAGGCTAACTCTGTCAGAAGACGAGAACGTCGAAGCGAAGAAGTGGGTGCTAGGAGGTCTTAAACACCCAGATAAAAAAGAGGATTTCCAAAATTTCAGGCTTTTTTGGGAGGAGGGAGGGTGGGGGACGAAGGCATGTCCCCAATCCCTGGCCCTAAAGGGTGGCGCTTGCCGTCAACTTGCCCCACCCCACCCCCACGTTCTCCCACACGCACTCTCTCGTCTCTGTTAGATATTTGAAAACAGCTAAAAACTTTACCTGTACCAGGAGAGCATGTTTCCCACCAGAGCAATTGCATAAACTGCTGAGATTCCAACTGACACAAAAATGGACACTGAACAGGAGTGGAATAGGTGCCGCATAAGGAAACGATGGAGAAGGAAGAAAAAAGAGGATTATCAAAAGATTAATTCGGACAAACTCGCCTCTGGAATCTTTTCGGCTCTTCAGCATGGCGGTTCCCAAACAGATGGCCACATGAAAGGAAAGCCGAGAAGACCCTGGGGACGAGGTTTAAATACAAATTGAATTTATAGTAACTGTAGTAGCCCCTTCAGCATTCAGTTGCCGAAACTATGTATGAACATTTTAGACAATCAGTTGAGGGTTGAAAGAAATTTCGTGATTGGTTTAGTTTTGGATTGCTAAGTTTAATGATTCGCTTCAACGTCTGGCGTCAAATTCCTAGTACCTTTGTAGCCTGTAGTATGTATGCTTCATAGAGGAATGCTTGTGGGTCACTTAGCCTAGAAATCAGCACTGAATATACTAGCACAATATTGCAGAGTTACCAATGTAACAAAAAATTGTGCCCAAAAATGCCAGAGACTCTTGCTTCAAAAATCGCAATTTGACCATTCGCAAAGAACGTACAGGTGTCTTAGCCCTTCTGCCACCAGATGATCTGTCAGTTTTTGATGGCTCAGTTACATCTCGCTAACTAACAATTTTAAACGCTTTGAAATAAGATCCCACACACGCCTAACTTCTTGTAACCGAGTGAGTGGTTCGATAGGTAGGGGTTTGGTAAGTAAATAGGCAAGTGACGATTTCTTTCTCACGGACGTCTTTCCTTGGCTGCGTGGATCAACGAGGCTTCAGCCTCATACTTGAGATGCCAGTAAGAATGTTCGTCTGAGGGTGGGGCGTACAGTCGCACTTTTCTGGACGCCTTTTTTGTTGAAAAATTCAGGCTGCTTCACCGTGATTCGAACCCATGACCTCTGCGATGCCGATGCAATGCTATGAAGCCACTCAGTTTGGAGCAGGGCAGTTTGTTGGGCTCGTGTGTCCCCGTAAAAGGACTGATGAATATCATAAATCTATTTATTATATAAAAACCAATGAAATACCAAGTGAGCTGTCAGGCGAAAACATGTTATCTTCACACGTGAAAAGATCACTGTTTCTATGGTTACATATAAAAAACGCGCCTTTCGATGCCTTTCGTGAAATGATTTAGTACTTCATTGGTGTTTATATAATAAATAGAATATTACATGGCCGCTTGAAGATACGAAATTTCTCTTCGAGTGTTAACAAAAAAATATTTAACAACTATTCCTCGAGGCCGAATGGGCTCTGAGTCAATAGCCCATGAGGCCGAAGGCCGAATGGGCTATTGACTCAGAGGCCATGAGGGCGAGAGGAATAATTGTTTTAGTAAAATCCAACTATTTGGTCAAAAAAATATCGAAACAAAACATCTTTCGCTAGTTAAAGCTAGACTTTAATTGTTGTTTTCGTTTTTGGTTTTCGCTACTGGTGGGCTATAACAAATAGCCTACTAGTAGCTCAACCAATCAGAACGCAGCATTGATAATAGACCACTAGTTGGATTTTACTAAATACATCTATCTATCTATCTATCTATCTATCTATCTATCTATCTATCTATCTATCTATCTATCTATCTATCTATCTATCTATCTATCTATCTATCTATCTATCTATCTAAGCTTAACCTCCATCCCAGACATCAGCACTGCACTGATGAGGCCAAAGAAGACCAACCCCGCCATTCAGCCGAATTGGAAGGACCTTTATCTGGCAAGCTCTGAGGAGAATCGCACATTTTCTGCAGTGAGGATCGCGTCACTAGGCTCAAGTTGATCTGCGATTCACAGTAAATTTCCCCCTATATATGAAATAATTGAGTAAGTTTGAGCGGGGAAATGGGCCTTTAGTTGCAATAGTCTTAATTGAGTTCTGTGCTGCGAAATACAAATTGCAATATTGTACAAACCTGCTACAATAAGAAGAAACTGTCCAGGATCAACCAATTCAGCCAATAGAATTAAAATGGAGATATCATCAACATAGTTACGCAATTGGAGCGACAAAACTCCTAACTGAAGAAATGCGATGAGAATCTGAAACATAGTAATTCAACAAATCCTGTATTAGACCGGTTTCGATTGAAAGACCAAATTGGTACGGTAGGTTCCCGTCTCCAAAATCTCGCATTTCTTGGAAAGCAAAAGCCAATAGTCTGACAATAGCCAATAGCACTGTTTGCACATATCCTGCGCGGGAGGGGGTGGCGGGAGTGTCGGTGGGGGGGGGGGGGGGGGAGGGGGAGAGGCGTGGCTTATTGGAGGCGTAAGAAAGGAAGGATAAAGTGATCGACGGTGATAATGACAGGGCAAAAACACCAGACCGTTTAACTGAAACCTTCGATGTTCCTATTACTGCTCCTTTAGCCTATAAGGTCCCGGTTAACCAGCTCGGACGCCCCACCACTGAGGTAATGGTGACTGGTAAGAGAGAGGCCATTAAACTAGGTCCAAAAAGCTCTATTAAACTCAGGAAGCAATTGCGTGTATCACGACAATACCTAAGCCCCTGGTGGCGTTTTTTCCATATTATTTGGATGCATTGGCTGTAAATATCCTTGACAGCTTTGTGTACTTCCTTAGTCAACGAAGCATTCATATTGGCCTTTTTGGAAAAGAGCTAAGACTAAGCGCTATTTCTTCACGTGGGTTCTGGGTAATTGCTTAAGTGAACATTTCACGACACTTGCCGCCATGTTTTTCTTGATCTATCCATCCAAAACACGCGCGAGGAATTGGTGCTTAGTTTCCAGCTCGTTTCCAATAAGGTTTACACAAGATTACTGCAGTTCAGATGGGTCGCTACCAATGGTGACGGAGGCTTTATTTTTCGGGTAAAGTGGCACTGATATGCGTTGAGGATTGACCGAAAATAAGATGCATACACAACATTTGAACATTACAAAAGACTCTCTCAACGTCAGCTAAACACATGGAATTGGAATTGTCAAATTCTTGCACTTTTTTCAAGTTGTTAATTGGCAAATTATGCAATTGGGAATCTTTATGTGATATAAGGCCAGATTGCCACCATCATTTTGATGCTAGCGGGACTTCAAACGCGATGTTTGACGAGTTAGCCGAAAGGTCTCTGATGAGTCCCTTGGGCAGGGATGAAACATACGTATGTAAGGCTAGCCATATAATTATCTACTGTCAAATTCTTACACTTTTTTCAAATTGGAATTGTCCCAAATATAAGTTAACCCTTCTAATGAAGAATGAAGAGCATTCATCACTCTAACTGCAGGATATCCTAGACATTTCTCAATCGCTGTTAAACTGCAAGCAAATTAAGCGGGGGTTTTGCGGCTTTGTTCAAACAACTCTATGCTCGTGAACAGGTCGCCTCTTTGGACGCACCAGGAATACTGCAGAGACCCCAGCAATTTTTCTTCCTGTGGCACTCCCATTACCTTCAATCAAACTCTCCCTTGGTTTCAATTTTTAACTTAAAGCGCGTGTCAGTTTCCTTTTCCAAGATGGCACCCAAATACAAACATCCTAACGTGCTATGCGATAATAAAAATCATACTTCAAATCTAGTCCGCAATCCCGACACCAGAGCTCTAGGGAACCCTGAAGCAAAGTGTCTTCTTATTGGTTTTCGTGAAGGACAATCAAAAGTGTCTTTAATTGGTGTATTCATGTTAACACATTCACGAGCAGGCGCCGTAAGGCAGAGTTTCCCAGAGCCTTGGGTCGATCCGAAGGTCTGGTGACGAGAATGATCTAGTCCGGCCTTATCAGACTTGAATTATTACTGAACCCACCATATAAATTCCAACAAAGCTAATGAAATAGGTGCAAATGACCCGAGTAGAATACTTGAATTCTATAAGACAAGAGAGGAGAATATATGATAAATATATCATTATTATTTTTCTTGACAGACAGTATCGATTTTTTATTGACTGAGAGTTGCTGTTAGATCAACATATCAAGTACTCTTATAAAAAAAATGAAAGGTGGTGACGTCATGGTGCACCATATGTGGCATACACTGTCGTCGAAATGTTCCAGTAAAAAAGGCAGGCATAACTTACTGGAAAAACTTTTTACGTTAACACTTATCACAGGAAGACTTCAATCAGAATGGAATTTCCCAAGTTTGGAAAGAGATACACAACCCCACTCTGTACTCAATGCACCTCGGAGCATGCGTCGAATTACTCGTGCGTGTAAAAATAAACCCGCGGCAAAAATGGCTGCCCATACCAGCATAATCGGTGATTACTGACGTTAACATAATTGTGAACAAAAAGTGAAGGTCTGAGAACCTGGTTTCCATTGGTAGACTTTTCCTCTCACTCTTTGCGTAAAGGACTCTTCGCATCTGAGCCTAAAAATAAATTCAACGTGCTAAATCAAGCAAAAAGCTTTCGGCCTTCACATGCGATGCTTGGTTTTTTCTTTTTTTGTTTTTTTTCCTTCCTAAAACGCATTCTGAACTCATTTTGCAAATAATAAATACGCGAGTCACTTCAAAACAATTTATAACCAAAAAAGTTCCTGGAAATCAGCCATTGTGAAAATCGCACGTCATCATTCATTGTTGGAAGCACAAGAAATCATTTTCAGTCATTGCAGCGGAACATTGAAAAGAAAACAAGAATAGATTCATCAGACATACATATACGTGGGATACCTATGGCGAAACACGGAACGAAACTTAAGTTGCCATAGACACTTACCGTAAAACGATGGCATTTTTTCTCTACGGTCAAGAGTGTTGACTTCTTGATTGTAACCTATTCTTTACAGTTGTTCTATAGGCCAAGTTTTGATCGACTTTATTTCAGTGCCACGGATTTCTGAATGCAACCCGTTGCAACACATAAAGAACTCAATTTCTCGTCTTGATGGGTTCTACATTGGCGTGGCTTAAACTCTGTGAAAGGAAAGATTATCTCTCGGGCGGTGGTTTGAATAAGTACCGACGAATACCGTACGCTTCCTCACCTAAAACTACGTACCTTTTCCCGAAATTGATGTAATTACTGACAGATTCTTTCAAAGCTAAGATTAAAGCTCATTTGACAATGACAACATGAAGTTGTCTAAACGTTATAATCAAATTTACGTTTGAAATGTGGCGTTCGGCGGCGTTCTTTTAGAACTGAATGGCATGACTCAGACACCCCTTCAGAAAGGGGCTGTTAGGCCCCTTGTTGATACCATCGGTTACTCTGATCAAACCAGCCGCCAACTTTATCTCCACCTTCAAATTTAACCAAAATATAAATTGGAAAATGTATACATACTCTTTTGGAACAGGTTCTAGGAGTTTTACCACGTATCTATACTTGTACAATGTTAACCATTCGTTTTCTTCATCCTGCGAACAAGACCAAAAAAAGGAGTAGTCTTAATTCCCATGCTAATGAAATTCCAACGTTTTTGAGAATGTACTATTGATGCCGGAAAGTGTTTTGTGGTGATCCATAGCGTATGGAGTGGGTGCTGACTTATTACCCAATGAAAGCCAGCAATAGTCACGAAAACCTTTGGCAAAGACGACGTTGACTAAGACTAAAACGCGAACACACAAAGTACATTTCGGGACTTTTTTTGTCCTCTCAACAACAATGACATGAAATGGCTAAAATTACGAATTTGGGGTAAGACAAAGACATACGACTACAATAAATTCACGTTAACTTATTTTTTATAGAATCGAAAACAAAGGGAACAACATGATTTCAAGCAGTAAAGTTGAGTCAACCAACCTTTGGCGAAGCACTTGGTCGGTGCCTGATGTATATAGCCTTCACCAATAACCAGAGATACTTGATGAACAGAAAAGCCAGACAAAGAACTATGGGCAACTCTGACAGCAGGTTGTCACCAGGAAAAACCTGAAGAATGATGATAACCTTTTAAAAAATAGCAAATAAAGGCCAAACAAATAGCCTTGTGATAAGGTCTTTCAAAAAATGTCGTGAAAACATGAGCAAGGGCTGTTTATACCGTGCAATCGTTGTCATCGTAGACGCATATGGTAATTAACTACGTGCTCGAGCATATTGCCAAAGTTAAGCCCTGTTGGTACTTTGGATAATGACAGCAAAGTTTTGCAGGCCTCTTGCCTTTAACATTCATTATTTATTCAACTTCAACTAAACGCGTTTCTGTTTTTGCAGAGGTGTCCCTTTTTCTACACAAAATACAACATACCTGTCACGCCCTCCCATGTTAACCCTCTACGGCGTCTTGCTATGTAATTAAAGACAGAGCGGTTTTCAATTGAGTGGCGAAAGTAATTAGAAAATTGCATTGGTTTTGCATACCTTCACTCATTGATTGGTTCAAAGTTCTCCCGCCATTTTTACAACCAATTAGAAGTGAAACCAAAACCAGTCGTGGCTGGCGCATGCACATTTTCCCGCGCTTTGTGTCGGCTACGTGTAATTACTTCAAGTTTTGATTGGTTTGAAGGATTGTCTCCGTCCTTTTTTGTTGGCCAAAGTAATTACTTTGGTTTTGGTTTTACGACACTCGATTGAAACTCGCTCTAATGTGTAACGTATGATTAATAACTAAAAAGCCAAACTAGTTTGTGACCTCCGTTTACTAATTGGACATTAGCAAGACTAACTAATCGTATGACGAACGCCGACCTTGTGACTCGCTGGCTCAGTTGCTTGACCATTGCAATACCGTGGAAGTTGTGAGTTGTTGAGTTCGACTCTGGCCGGACCATTACTAAGGGTCTCTAAATAAATAACCGAGGAGAAAATGCTGTCTTTGTAATTACATCAGCAAATAGTTAGGCTTTCAAGTCTTCTCAGATAAGGACTTTAAACCGTTGGCCCGGTTTCACAACCCGTGCTCATAAACTCTGTGGGACGCAAACGATCCCACGACACCATTCCAAAAGAGCAGAACACGGAGTTCTCGCTGTTGTGTTCTGGTCGATTTGTTGTTCCGTAAGGGAACATCTTTTTCTCCCCATAGCGATTGTAAACTGCGTAACGAGCAGTCTGGCCAAAGTCCCTCAAATAGAATTGTAAATTAGTCCTGTAAAGCCCCGAGGGGAGGGATCGGTGACTAATACATGCTCTTAATTTCACTTCACAACGGCATCGCTGAGAGTTATTTCAGTTCCGTGAGTGTTGATCCGGTGAGAGTATGAACCCACAACCACCCGCACCTAAGTCTACTGCTCTTAAAACTATCAAAGTACTTGTTTTCTAACCTCTGTTCGGAAAGATGGACACTGGTAGAATCTTGCACATGTGATTACAAGCCTGTAAAAAAGGTACAACAATTGATTAATTACACAGGTTAATAGTTCGTTTAAGTAAATTTGTCGATTCGTACCATTCTTTTGGTGTGATCCTTCCATTTGAAGTACTTTTCCTTCAAATACTGATCCACACTAATAACAAATCACTAGACAGCTAACTGAATGCAGGGAGTCCGTGCGCTTATTCGTTCCCATCTTGCCATTTACAGAGCAAAGAAGTAATCCATATTGCAAGCAAAGAAAAGAGATACCATAAACCTAACTTTTAAAACAATCATTTTTTTCTTGATGGTGGATTTTTGAGCATGTGACGTGAAATCTCTCAATTTGTTTGTTCATTGACCAATCAGAATGCTTGGTTTATTTCTTCTTTTTGCACTGAAATACCTCTTTTCTGCACTGTGTTACCTGAAAACTGCATTTCTAGCCAATAAGAATGGAGTAACTTTTTCATGTACATTATTAATAAAGAAATGGACAGATTCTTTGTGATAGAGTTTGCAATGCAGAAAATTCATCAACTAGATCACGGGCCTTTGAACAACTTGTGCCTGATTAGAAGCTTTTCTTATTTACTTACATGGTTGCTAAAAGCAAAAATACATCATACTAACTGAGTGTGAGGGCCGTACAATTATGACAATGATATTTCGGTAACTTGCACTGCCACCTATGAAGCAGGCTACATAGAAACAAATAACATCTTTTTTTTTAATCAAATCGGCTCGGAAAGCACACCTTAATTCAATTCTGCAAGTGGGTTGTACTGAAGCTTACAGCGCGCCGCAGTAGTAATTCACTTTATTAAACGTAGAAGTGGAAAGGACAGGTCGTAACTCCTGTAAAAGAATGCTAACCCGTTCAAGTTAACCCTTTTTTTGCTGCAGCTCATGATGTCGAATTACACTCCATTTTCAACTTCTGAATGGGTTGTTAGAATGATAAATTTGAATTAACAAAAAAATGATTCCACTTTGGGATCGTTGCTGTGAGAGAACAGGAAAATTTCAAGCAGTCTTTACAGTTTTAAACTTATCAAAGGAGCTAAGCGACTGTCTTACCATAAAGCAGAGTAAGCTACCCCAATCAGAAAACCAGTGATCTTGTAGTCAGTGGCCATACACGCAAAGAGGGGGTAATATGAGAATCCAATGGTGAGCATGGCGACTATCTTCCAAACGACTGAAAATAAAGAAGAAGGCATGGTATTCCAGAAACATGCATTTAATAATTACTCTCGCTTTCTGACGAGGGCTGGTGTTTAACCCGTGACCTCGACACAATCATCGCAAAATATGTTTGCTGCATGTATCGAAATTGCGAAGCAGTTGCACGAAAAAAGTGGGAACAGCCATGCTCTTCAATATTTTAAACGATCAGTAGCATTCTCTACTTTAATTTTTCGAAAGTGAAAAACTTCTACTTCATGAGCTAAGAGTTTACTTACTTCCAGTGTAGCCAGGAACCTCAGGACTTTCAATCCATCGGTTGAAGGCACGAGGAAAGATCTCGTGAAATCCATCGCCTAACAAAATGACCAAGCATTTTGTTGTCGTTGCGCCAAACGCACAAGCGAAGGCAAACCTGTTCTCGTAACTGTCCACAAGGTTGACAGGTCTGTAAAAAAGGTCACAGTCAGCTCAGCAACAAGAAAATTATTATTGGCGTCGTCATGACCATCAGCATCACTACCAGCATCGGCATTAGCACAGGTACGGTATCGGCATCATTATCTTCATCATTATTAAAGGAGACCCGCGCTCCGAAGGCTCGCGCGCGGAACACCAAGGTTAAGAAGATATGGTAAACCGAAGAAATTTTGATTTTGGTTTTTACGTCATTGGACCGTTCGCGTCCATCCAAACGTTCAATTATTCATATAAGCCAATACACGAAATGTCACACTGCTGGAATCCGTGCTCTTTTGGCGGGAAATTGAATGGGCTGGGACCCGCGTTTTTTGGCGGGAAGTTGAATGGCCAGCGCACTGCATTTGACACTGTGTTCAGTAAAATAAGCAAAATATTTTTAAGACAACCAAAAAACAAGCTAAGTATTTTTATAGTATGTCGTACAACAAAATCCATTACCTGCTGATAGCTTTAGTAAATAAAGAATAAATGCGATACCGAGTAATTGCATTGTGACTAAACTTGATAGACAACAAATGCAAGGAAACTATGTTATGTGCTTGTAATATTTCGATATAAATCTATATCATCTTCGGACTAAGGCGGGATACAAGTAGCAGAATTTAAATACTGCGAGTTTCGTTTCTTTGTTTTTCACTTTCACGTGATTATACTGTTGCACAATCTCGCAGTATTTAAATTCTGCTACTTGTATCCCGCCTTAGTCCGAAGATGATATAGATTTATATCGAAATATTACAAGCACATAACATAGTTTCCTTGCATTTGTTGTCTATCAAGTTTAGTCACAATGCAATTACTCGGTATCGCATTTATTCTTTATTCGTACAACAAAAAAATAAGAGAAAGTAAGCGATACTTAGCGTGAAAGAAAGTGACTGAGAGCACTAGAAAACAGGCGAAATATCATGCAGTTAGAAACAAGGAGCAATTTGCAAGTCTGTCGGCTTCCATTGATACCAGCTCCGTAGCTGAAGGAACTACCGACGTTAAATAACTGAAGTGACTTTACCTTATTTTAGAGAGAGAGAGCTCCGCCTTTAGGCTAATTTTGCGATCAGGCTCTACTTTAGTTTTGCGTGGTACGTATTGTGGAGTTGGCGAAACGAAAAATAGAGCCTGACCAAATTCCTCTTCGAAATTCCTTCCGCCCACCTTTTTTGATTGATTGACATGTCCTTCATCGTCCAATCAAATTTACTTCCATTACACCAATACACGCGTGGACGGCAGATACACGCTTGACCAGAGTTAATTGCCGTGGGATGAATTATTTATTTATTTATTTATTTATTTATTTATTTATTTATTTATTTATTTATTTATTTATTTATTTATTTATTTTGTGATTCGCCCAAGGGCAGGTGATAATACAATAGGACTCTAGGTCCCCTATATAATATTAACACCCAAACCCAACCCCGGATGAGAATAAACGAATTCAAAAGCTACCTTTGGCTTTAATTCGAGAAAAGCAAATTTAAAGGGACGTAAACAAAACATGGACCCCAGGACCATGGACCACCCCTGTGGACCTGGTCCATGGACCCCTTCATGGACCCGGTCCATGGACTACCCCTGTGGACCACCCCTCATTTTGTAAATTCAATACGTTTTATAAGCAGAAAATCTTTAGACGAAAGAGAGAAGTGATCCTCGCACTTATCTGGAAAATTTAAGTAGGAGCACTTGACTAGGAGCAAACAACTCCCATACTCAGGGCTTTCAACCCCCAAAGTCTTCAAATATTGAGAATTGATAGGGATGGGATGACAGAAGACATCATAACACTTGTGACGTCATTTCTGGAGTCTCCTGCAATTGTGGTTGACAGCCCTACTTACTAAGCCTACGTCACGATATTTTTAAAGACCAGGAGCCCATGTACGATCTATTTTTAGACTGACTTTTCTGCAAAAAGACAAAAACAATTCCAGTTTGTTGTGATAGGTCATCGATCTCCTGAGTCTCATTAGCGGGAAATTCAATCCACAAAATAAATCGTGGTCTGTGAAAACGCAGTGACAGGAATATAGGGCTGTTGTTCGCTCCTAGTTATGGGTTACTGATTTAAGCAATTGCCTGTTTTATAGACACTTATACAACCTATTTGGTGGCTCCATAGCGATGAGAGGATGCAAGGGTTGACAGGCCGCACATCCGTACCGGCGTGAAACCTTGTGTAGACCTTTTATAATTTTGCTCTGACGAGCATGTCTTTTAGGGATTTTCCTTTCTTGTAAGAAATGATAGGTGGTTCTTTAAAAATTTGGCGAAGTAACGGTTGGTTTTGTATAAGATTCCATTTTTCCATTAAAACTTCTTTTAAAGTAGACACTGAGGGCTGGTACTGTGTAACGAAAGGCAATATTTCTTTTCTCTCCTTGTTGTGTTTAAGGGGTGCACTCTCCCTCTCTGTGAACTTAACATCTGATAGAAGGTTTTCTACCAGAGTTTGTGGGTAACCTCTGTCAATAAGTCGTTTTTTGAAATTTGAAATGTTATCCTCAAACGTAGTTTCTGAGGAGTTTGTTCGTAGGATTCTAAAGGCTTCCCCTTTGACAAATCCTTTTTTAACACTTGGTGGGTGACAAGAGGTGAAATGTGTGTACTGGAAGGTTTCCGTTTTTTGTTTAATGTGTCCTGACATCAAGGATCGATTTTCGTTGAATCTTGTGCCTTTGTATATAATTGTGTCTAAAAACACTACTGATGGTTGAACTGGAGGGTTCCAGTTGGATTTAACATAGAAAGGGAGAATTTCCTTGTTTCAAGGGCTTAACTGCAGAATACCCCGCCACTCGAACTATATTCCACGTAGCCGGGTACGCGGTACGCAGTACCTAGAAATAGGAATGCACAATACTGTAGAATACCCGGCCACTTGGACTAATTTCCAAATGAACTAAATTTCAAAATGGCGCAGTGGTGTTATATGTGCTGGCTACGCGGTACGCGGTACGCCGTGACATTCCTCGTTTTTAAAGCGTCAAAGCCTAAGTAATTCCACAGACAAGAGACTGTGGAACTGTGGACTCGGAAGAACGTTATATAAACATATAATTTCAAAATGGCGCAGCAATGTTATTTGTGCTGTCTACAAGGTACGCGGCACGCTGTGATAGCACTCGTTCACTGATTAAGTCTAAGTGCTCGTTTCAGTATTAGGCCTTCGCCATCTTGACTCTAATTCTTTCCGCGTACCGCGTACCGCGTAGCCAGCTTGTAAAGATACTTCGCCATCTTGACTTTAATTGTTTCCGCGTACTGCGTAGCCAGCTTGTAAAGATACTTCGCCATCTTGACTTTAATTCTTTCCGCGTACCGCGTACCGCGTAGCCAGCTTGTAAAGATACTTCGCTATCTTGACTTTAATTCTTTCCGCGTACCGCGTAGCCAGCTTCTTAAGATACTCGATGTGGCGGGGTATTCTGCAGTTACTCTTTTACCGTGGAACATATATTTAAAGCGCATTCGTCTTGCAAAATGTTCGAAATCCAGTAGCAATTGTCGTCGTAGTTTGTCTTTGTTTATAGTTTTGCTGACTGGTATGAATTTGAGACCTCGAGAGATTAAATTAATTTGTGCGTCAGTTAGTGTGTTTTCCTAGAGGTTCTTAATATATTTAACCCCTGTTGCATTTTGAGAACTGACTTTTTTCTTCTTTCTTTGAGTGTAGCAGTTTTCCTTTGTATTTTTTTAGAGAATGATTTCCCTTTAGTTGCGTTTGACCCACCCGTAGTGTTGTTCAAACATTTGACAGACACATATGAGTATTTTTTACAATTTTTATTCTCTGTGACATTGTCAAGTTTAGACATAAGGTAGTCGTACTGTTCTTTTAGCTTACAAGCTAGAGCTTCGATTTCGTTACGATCCTTTGTGGTTGATACATTTACATTTTTGTTGTCCTTACGGCCTTTGCGGTTTGCCATTGACATTTCCTTATTAAGTCTCTTTTTTTGTATTTCAAGTCGACGGTAGTGAAACCTAGTCAGGGCTTCGACAAAACCGCGTTCGGCTTTCTGTTTGATGCCCTTAATGTCCTTTTTGAATTGTTCGTCTGCCGGTATGTTGGCCCGTGCCGAGTATTTAAGAGGCTTCGGACAAGTGTTTCGTTGCAAATGATTTTTAAGTAGTCTAATGGATTCTTCTGTTTTCTTTATCTTTGCTTCGGTTGTGTCAGGAACTTCGCTTGCTTTCCTTTTCAAATGTTTCTTTTTTCCTTCGTTCTTCTCACTTGGTGGTACTTGTAGGGTAGCTTTCTGGTAACTTGTCAGCTCGTAGTCATCGCTGTCGCTGCTATTTCCATCTTTATTGCCAATTAGTTGGTTGTATTCTGTGTTTAGCAGGCTCTGAGACTGTTGAGCTTCTTCGGAGTTACTGTCATTGTCCACCTTCATGTTCATAATTTTCAGAAAGAATGTAGATTTTCTAAGCAAGACCAGCGGTTTCGAATCTTACGATTGTCAACAGTTGCTATGTATGTGGAAGGTTGAGGTGAACTCTGAAGCATTCCGTATTGCTACGTTTGCTCGGAGATCTTTTGTTCGAATCCCGCTAAAACCGCCTGAATTTTTCAGTTGTTATAATTGGAGACAATTCAGCTTTAATTGTCTAGATAAGTGTGAAGATCACTTTCCTCTTTCGTCAAAAGATTTTTCTGCTTGTAACTTTGCAAAATGAGGGGTGGTCCACAGGGGTAGTCCATGGACCGGTTCCACAGGGGTGGTCCATGGACCTGGGGTCCATGTTTTACATACGTACAATTTCACTGAGTATGCAATCTTGCAAGCTTGACATCTTAATTTGTAGATTGAAGGGGGTAGTTTCTAAAGAAACTGTGGTGCTGCGTCGGTGGGGAAGTAGTACACAAAAATTTGGTTTATTAACGGAGTTGATAATGTAAAGTTCATTAGCTCTGACGACGGGCTAACGCTCGAAACTTCAGCTTTTAGAATCTCTCTGTACGGTGGCCAATTCACATTATCAACTCCGTTGATAAACCAAATTTTTGTATCTTATTTTGTAATTGAGATAACCTAGCATTTTGTCGTTGGACGGTTTTGCAATAGATTTTTAAAGAAAAAAAAGAGAGAGAAATACAGTATTCCTTTAACGTGTTTGCCCATGAAGGTTTCTTTGGTGATTTTTTTCGGGTAAGTTCAGTTGCAGTGTATTTCTAGAATTGCGCGCAGTAAAATCATGATAAGTAAGCTTAGCCGTTAATTTTTTGATGGAGTACGAACGGTAAGATGGACTCGCAAAGTTTCTTTTATTGTTGTACAATTGGTATCTCTGGAAACATGCCATTTTAGTTTCTGGAATGCGATTTTTAAGTCAACTCAACTGGAAATATTATGAAGCAATCTTGATTCCAAATTGTACAAACAAACCATGTCATGTATAGGAAGTAAATGACGCCGTTTGATACCGCAGCTATTCAAAACATGCATTCGTATGACTTGCGATTTTATGAGCATCTCCTGTTGATATATATGTCCTTTGTCTCATCCAGGAAACCAATATGCATCGGCTTTAATTGCCATTTGAAAGAACCAGCTATTGAGCTTTCAAAACATGAGGCAAGTTTGTGCCAAAGTACTTTCAACTACATGACCATTGAGCTCGACAACGGAATCGCTTCTTTCACTCTTTCCAGGGATACAAACCCGATTCTGGACAAGTTATCAGATGTTTCAGAGGGCATATCTCCATTTACACAAATAAAATCAAGTTGCACCGTCCACGTCATTGTAAGAACAAAAGGGAGAAAGTTTTTTCGTGGGCTTATGGCTGAAGTCTCGAGGACTTCGCGGGAGCTCCGCGGAATCACGATGGCACTTTCACTTCTGGCGCTTTAACAGCCAATCAGATCGTCCGGAATTCCTGAGAAACGTTTGCTCAGGCCCAATTTTAGCGAGCGACGACATAAGAGAACATATGGGCAAAGCTAAAAATGGGCCTGATCGCAGGTTACTTTTAGGCTTGCTTAAGTATTATACATTATCATCATTATCATTGCCCAGTTGGGCCACCCCAGGTGAGCGAAAATTATTGGCCAGCGATCACGGCCACAAGTTGAAAGGCGGCATTGCAAACCCTGAGCAATGACAAAGGCCTGTAAAAGTGCACTTTCCAGAAAAGACGTCCACTGAGTTAGCAGTAATGAGGCGTGAATTGTCCAAAAAAAGGTTCGCGCTTAACTATTTTCAGGAGTCGATCCACCTACTAAGACATTCCGGATGCTATCACAATTAAACCACACCTCGAACACTTAGAGCACAAAAAACGTTTAAAAACTCCTCGGATCTAGCGTTTTATCGAGTACCAAGAGATGGTAACTGCATACACAAATTAACAGTCAATTTCCTGTTAACCCTTTACATTCTGTTAGTGACTACCATCTAACTTCTCCTTACCATATCAATAGTTCATCAAGTATACAGGGCATGAGAATACAGGAATTGATCACCAGAGATCAGTTAAGTCAACGCCGATACAAATTTTCCCCACATGTAACATACAAAATGAAGTATAAGGAGA
Organism: Montipora capitata; assembly: GCA_949126865.1. Classification (NCBI taxonomy): domain Eukaryota; kingdom Metazoa; phylum Cnidaria; class Anthozoa; order Scleractinia; family Acroporidae; genus Montipora; species Montipora capitata. The sequence continues at coordinate 50,761,774 of OX421448.1, read as the reverse complement.
CACATGCAGATACTGGGAATTAAAGGGTGAAAATCTCCAGATCTAGAGGTATACTTACGTACATGCATAGTCCCGGTCGAGAGATAGTTCGACCAAACACCTCTAAACTTCTCTTTCGATGATTTAGACACGAGAGCAGTAAGATAATAAGAAACTGTTGGAAAAAGAGAATCAAAAGGTTGCGCTGATTATTCTCAACTAGCAACATGGTAAGTAGCATGCCAGAATAAGAGTTTTTGCATGATTGCCATATATCCTTCGTGGTATTAATCGTGCCTTTCAATCTAAACGTTCTGCTCATTCCATAATTGCTCGAGGCCGAAATGCCTGACCATTACCGTCCCTCTTTTTGCACCGTGCATTTATTGAAATAATTTCTCATGTATTTCTTTCTTTTACTACGCAGGCCCGGGCACTTAAAGACAAAATCTCGGCTCCAAAAGCCATTTCAGTTCGGCACGAAAAGTAGACAGCTAAAAAAGAATGCATCATTGTCATGAAATAACTTGACTTGATCGTGAAACCGTTGTTATTTCGGTCTTTTAGTAAAGTACTACTCCGATCAAAAATCACTTCTCGTTTTTCTCCGCATTTCAAAAGTTCTGGTGCTGAATACTCAAAATGCGAGATCTTGGGCCATCATTTCAAGAGAAAAGCTATTTACTTCGACGGAATTTTTTCTTTTTTTTTTTTTTTTTTTTTTCATTGAACAGTCCGCCATTATTTGGTGAGGTTCAGACCGATAAGCTTTCAGTGATCTGGATCCGGAGGAGAAAGTGACGTCATTTACTCAATCGGCTTAAAAAATGCAGTGTGTGAATGCCGCTTAATTGGTATGCTGAAAGCCTTTAACACTCGTGCTACATACTAATTAAGCGGCAATCACACACGTCATTTTTAAGCCAGTGAGTAAATGACGTCACTTTCTCCTCCGGATCCAAAAAGTGGAGTTAAAATAAACAGTCTTCCTCTTGAAATGACTACAAAAAATTTCACCTGTTGAGCATTCTATGCACGTACTTTCGCAATGCGAAGAAAAACGAGAACTGATCTTTTCGTCGTAGTAGCACTTTAACTTGCCACTCGATCATACACCTTATTCCAAAATGGCCACCATTTTAGTATTACTATGTTTACTTATCCCTTGCTGCATCGTTCAAGGTTAAATATTCTTCTGAATTTTAAGTTTAAGAACGAGGTAACGAGGGCTAACAAACGAATACTAAAATGGCGGCCATTTTGGAATAAGACGTCAGGTGCACCCAACGACTGGATGAGCGAGAATTATTTGCCAGAAGTACCAAAAATGGTTCCCGAAACGCTTTAAGGCGGGTACGTCTCAACTACAAGCCTGTTGCTAAGAACGAAATTGTGCCAGCGAATTGTCGGCGGCGTTCTCGCGAACAAGTGCCGACCAACCGTCGACCAATCGTTTTTTTTTTTATTGGTCGCTTTCATAACAATGGCTATCAGCTTCGTTTGCGCTGTCGCAGCGATAGCTAGACGAAAGGCGAACTGTCAGTTGGTGGGTACGATGACTGTTCAAGAAACTTGTAAAAGAATTCTACCTAAGGCACGCTGACCGATTTTTTTCTTGGGTAATATTCGAGCGAAATAGCTATCGCAGAAGAAATTATTGCTTTCTCCGAAAGCATAAATGAGCAGTTAGCGGCCTTAACGCGTTGTCGCACACAGTTACAAGTCAACTGCAAAACATCTAAGAAAATATGGACACGACATAATCCGGTAACTACCAACACGATGCAAGTTGTGGAATCCGAGTTTGTGTTTAGAGGTTTTCGATACGCAAGAATGCGAAAATGCCAACAAAATTGCAAGCAGACGATACATGAATAGTGCAATCGTTTAATTTGAACTGACATGCAAGAATACGCATGCGCAACTAGTGCCAGTGCTTGTCCGAGTACAATCGTGCGTTTCAGACCAAAAAAAGCCTTTCAGTCAGGAGAATGGTCACATTGCTAATATTTTAAGGCGATAAGAAAGGAAAAAAACACGCCTTACCCGGCGTATCGGATTATTGTTTTTCGAAGTAGATCGAACACAATTTCCCAAAAGCTGTCAGCACAACCCTCAAAAGATTCATATGTTCGATAAAATTCAAAATTTCGACAAACCCATAAGTAGAATTTACGCTAATGAAGTTCTACGTCTGATCATGTGAATTTTATTCGTTCAAAATGCATCATGCCTTAGTCTTATGGTTTTTAAGTTGTAAAGTTAGTAAACTCGCAGTCATATGGACCCACGACCGTGCTGTGAGAGGCATGGGTCTAATCTCGATTTTACGTCACAAACTGCTTTGCAATGCAAAAACTCTTTGAAAACTTAAATGCAAAGCAGTTTGTGACGTAAAATCAAGACTAGGCCCATGCCTCTCACAGCACGGTCGTGGGTCCATATGACTGCGAGTTTACTAACTTTACATGGCTTGTGCGACACATGAAAAGCAACATTTCGAGGTGAAAATTGTAAAGTATGTTTGCCTTAGGTTGAAAGAATGATCTTGGCAACAAAAAATGTTTGCTTTGAGGTGCACTTTAAGAAGGACACCCCTTAAAAGCTTGTGTAGTGAGTTTGTAGCTGCCCTACAAAATATGTATCTGTTCGGGTGTTCTAGGGGAACTTCAGGTGGCTTTTTGGCCTCATCCGAAAGTTCTAATAATCGTGACGGGTCTCATCAAAAACTTTACATTACGTAGTCGTCTTTTTTCCCCGAAATTCTTACGAGACGTTTACGAAACATGACTCAAACAAACTTTGGCGAAAACAGTAGAGGTTATAAATTCCAGCCTACTTTCCTTCCGAACAGATATTTACCGAAATTACTCCTTGGGTGTCCCTGAGGTGTGTACTTTCCCAAACACCTGTATAAAGCTTTAGTGACTCATCACCTCCGTTTGACAGACCTGGCACAAGGAAAGCTATGTGCAGCTTCAAGCGCTGTTCATCCTTGACCGGAAAATCAATCGCTGTAAGAGGCAACAGGCGGACTACACTACCTCCGAAGTTTGCCTAGTGGACTTTCACCCTGAACTTTAAGAATAATGAATTAAACCGATATATGTATCACGGGTCACGTAAATTCGCCGTCATACAATACACCAAGATACGATGTTCAATAATCTGAAATGTCTTTCGCACCACGTGACTTAATAAAGTGGACGAATGGCAGAGAAAATAAATTAAGAAAAAAAACCATAAGTAACGGCATAAAGTGAAAATGACTCCTATACTACGTTCCTTAAAGAATAATAAACAGACCAGGACCCCCTTAAAGACTAGCTAGCCCACCAAAACGCTCAATTTGAGAAAATTACTTAAAATACACAAAATCATTCAACGTCTTACCGCAGGGATTAATGCCAGAACCGTCAAGTAACCCTGACTCAGTTGCTCTACGCAAATGTAGACTGTGGAACTGTTAAACAAAATACAACAATAACTTTGAGTTTACCGAGTAGACTGTGATTTCGTTTATTATTTTTTAGACATTAAACTATTCCTGGGAATTACACCACAAGCAATAAAGATCTACAACAAAATGAAATGACTCAAAAAAATCAAAATGTGCGCAGATACAAAGATTTTGGAGTTGGTCACTGCTGAAATGAAAGTCGCGAAGCGCGCAAGAGTATCCATAATCCGCTTCCTCGCGCGCAATCAGTCTATTTTTACCGCTGTCAAGCGGACTATTTGAATGACTGGCCGGCTTACGGTGATCAAATATAGGAAAGTAGCTATACTTATAACCAATGACAGACATGTCAAAAGTGATCGATGTAACGTTACGTCATCACTGCTATGATTGACGGTGACAGAACAAGAAATATGGCCGCCATGACGTGACAAGATATTACTGAAAGATTTGGCATCGCGTTTTTTTGTGAATCAGCAGGGCGTGAAAATCGTCTTATTCTAACTTGTTTATCTGGTTTGAGAGTCGTTTGAGAAATTGCTCGATATCTGTGGGTCACAGGCAAGAAATGAACTAAAATCAACTGACAAGTTTCTTCAAATGACTTTTGGACAAGAAGGGAATTTCAGCCTAACGTTAGTCGCGATGATAAATATTTGGGGTGCGTTCGATTGACCCTAGTCCGGAATAAGAATACGTGGAGTGAAGATTTAAAACGGTATCTCTGGCGTTTTGAATCAACAAGGATAATAAATATTTGGGAGTAACTGCTGAATACCCCTCCATTTGAAGTTATAACCCTGAAAAAGCTGGCTACATGGATTCGCAGTTATCTCCTGCTAACGCTTTAAGAACGAGAAATACATATATGTCATACTTGCCTTGTGTCTGCTAAGTGGCTACGCGGCTACGCGGCTACGCAGTTGTGAAGACCACCCCTCCCCCTCGGAATTTGTTAGTAAGGGAATGAAGTGGCTACGCGGCTACGCAGTTGTGAAGACCACCCCTCTCCCTCGGAATTTGTTGGTAAGGGAATGAAGTGGCTACGCGGCTACGCGGCTACGCAGTTGTGAAGACCACCCCTCCCCCTCATAATATGTTAGTAAGGGAATGAAGTGACTACGCGGCTACGCGGCT
>OX421448.1:50744698-50747198 GCA_949126865.1 Montipora capitata | reverse complement strand
TAACCCCCGGAAATACGTCTGCGTTCGCAGGCTGATTGACCTACAGTAAAACAAAATTAAGAGCTTTCCATAATAGCATTGACTTCACAATAGTGAGGATGGACAGGGGGCTCAAAACCTCCCGCTTCTCGTACCTTGCTCTCCCACTTCCCGTATATTTATCTCCCGGCTCCCACCCTTTTCAGTCCTGCTCCCGTCCCCTATAAATTAGGAGACTTAAAACACATCTTCGTCATCTAGCTACCTAATCCTTAAGTGACGAAGGTCTTAATTATTCCAACTTGCAGTTCTGTTCTCATACAGATACGCGTTTCCTGGGGCGGATCCAGGTTTTTACAAAATGGTTCGATTAAAAGCGGTGCCCCTGTTAGGGACACCCGGGAAATTTTGGAATTCTTAAACCTCGGAAACGCGCTTTCAGCAGTCAGTCCAGAGTTTGTTGGAATCATGAAGTCATTAAATATGGAAGTGGGATGTGACGAACTTGTAGCGAAATGTCACCATGTAGTGAAATCTTTGGTCCATTCTGATTCACTGTCATAAGAAGCAAGGTCCCAACAAGGTGTTCCATGAACAGACTCGGACCTTTCACTACCTCACTGAAAAAATACTAAGACCTATTAAAATGGTCTTCGACGACATTTTTATAATCAAGTCGCCTCGCTTCGCTCGTCTTGCTACAGTTATGCGACAGCCACTTGACATTTCATGATGTATGTCGCAACCATCGTGATAGGGTTTACGACTTCACCAGAAGTAAGCCTGTTTTTCAGCCCAAGCGCAATTTTTTGTTTGCTTGATTGCTGATGCAAGTCAGGTATCATTTGGGTTCTTGTTTTTTTTTTGAAGTATTGTGATACATTAATAAATGGCAGCAAGTAGCGTTTTGCATTTCTCTCCCGCTTCCCGCCCTCTTAGAACTCCCGCACCCCGCCCTTTTTCTCCCGACTCCCGTACACAGCCCGCCCCTATTCTCCTGGGCTTCCACCCCCCTGTCCCTCTCCACACAATACCAACAAAATAAAACTAAAAATCTCGAGAAAAATATTACGTTTTGTTCTACGCTTTGTCCGAGAAGTGCTGCCCTCTGATTGAACAAGACCAGGGCATTTCAGCCTGGCCTTGAGGGGATTGAGATTTAATCCATTTTAAGGTCTCAGAAAAGGAAACTGCGGTGTCCGCGGAAAAAAAATAAAATTGTCGCGCTGCTAATTTTTGTATAGGGTCAAACTAAATATCATATTAACGCTAAAAGATTGAATTATCTGAATAAAGTTTTAGTTTTCTGGTATTTAATATTGCCTTTTAATTTTGAACCTTCAAGCTCAGAACGACCAAGTCTGCTGCAGAAGCTCCTGCTGCCCCTCCACTTCATTGCGAAAATAACCGCACTTGGATGCATCTTTAGTCACAGATGAGTGTATTCCAAAACCGTGTGAGGAATTTTTCATATGTTAAGAATTGAAGGAAATATCACACACACACACAAGTCGAAACTCTCATCTCATACTTAATTTGGGCAGAAAAAGTGCCATAAACTCAGTCTCCGAGGACAAACGAAAAATCCCTTACAAGGTATTTCGGGTATTACAATCATCTTTTAGAAGTGAAAATTTGGAAGCCATATCTTAAAACCCGTCGGGACAGGAAGTCCGAGAAGTTGTAATTTTGGGGTCAAAACGAACAGAGTTTTGAAGCAAGCAACTGTGGACAATCTTCCTGTCGGTGTACGTTAGCCTGCGTTGCAGCCGGCTGCGTCACGAAATCCCGGTGAAGTCTATACCGGCGGTTTTGTCTGTCTGTCACGCAGGCCGAGTGTACGTTGGATCAGTGGCTTGATCTGATCGGCGTAGTTACAAGTTAACGTAGATTTGATTTGATTTTAGTGGTGTACTATATTTCGGCTCGCCAAACCAGCCTTCTTCTGGTACAATGAGAGTTTACATTATATTGCTTCTATGTATGATATATATATATATATATATATATATATATATATATATATATATATATATATATATATATATATATATATACCAAGTTTATAGTGTGGTGTGAAGGTAAAGAGCGCTCAATACCATTACAAGTAGAGCGAAAACAAAGTAAACACACAAGGCAAAGATCAGCTGTTGCTACTCTGAGTTTCACGCCGGTTGGCGATCTTCAGGCAACTGAAGATCGCCAACCGGCGTGAAACTCAGAGTAGCAACAGCTGATCTTTGCCTTGTGTGTTTACTTTACTTTTATATATATAATATATATATATATATATATTATAATATATATATATATATATATATATATATATATATATATATATATATATATATATATATGTATAGAGCTGAAGTTTTGAAAAAAAGCTCAAACTTGGCTGCAAAATCCAAAGTGCAACTGCTGCCTTGAGGAAATTTGAGGAAATGCCAGCACTTTGGTTGGACAAATAACGTCAGTGTTTGGAAGTAAAAATTGGCAGCATAGCCAAACGAAGCAAATGCAC
>OX421448.1:50740095-50744498 GCA_949126865.1 Montipora capitata | reverse complement strand
GAAAGAATTGCCCAATGTTAAAACAAGTTGTTGCATTTATGTGAGATATATAGCTGGATTTTGAAAACAAGCCAAACTTGACTGCAAAATCCAAAGTGCAACTGCTGCCTTGAGGAAATGTGAGGAAATGCCAGCACTTTGGTTGGACAAATAACGTTAGTGTTTGGAAGTAAAAATTGGCAGCATAGCCAAACGAAAGATGAGCATTGTTTAATAATTTCTCAAATTTATGTGAAACAATTGATTTCAGGAAATCCAAGTACTTTGGTTTCACAGATAAACTCAGTGTCTAGCGAAAAAACAAAAGAAAAGAAAAAAATTTGCGAGCATACATGTATATAGGCAAGAAAAAGAATTCCCTAATGTTAAAACAAGTTGTTGCATATATGTGAGATATATAGCTGGAGTTCTGAAAACAAGCTCAAACTTGGCAGCAAAATCCAAAGTGCAACTGCTGCCTTTGGCAGCAAATGCACTGACGGCGAGCTTTAAATTGCTAGGGGGGGCTGCGTCATGGCTTGTCGCATGCAAGTCTAACAAGTATGAGGTAATAGTCCATGGCCAAAACAATTCAATAGACCTCTTTATGGGAGGGTGAGGGAAGTAAATGACGACCTATAGGGTCTGAAAAACAGTTAAAGATATATCCATTGATAAAACCAGATGTCTGATTTATGTGAGATAATTGATTTGAGGAAATGCCAGCACTTTGGTTGGACAAATAACGTCAGTGTTTGGAAGTAAAAATAGGCAGCATAGCCAAACAAGAGATGAGCATTGTTTAATAATTTCTCGAATTTATGTAAAACAATTGAATTCAGGAAATCCAAGCACTTTGGTTTAACAAATAAAGTCAGTGTCTAAAAAAAAAATAAAAGAAAAGAAAAAAATTGCAAGCATACATGTATATAGGCAAGAGAAAGAATTGCCCAATGTTAAAACAAGTTGTTCCATTTATGTGAGATATATAGCTGGAGTTTTGAAAACAAGCTCAAACTTGGCTGCAAAATCGAAAGCGCAACTGCTGAATTTGCCAGCAAATGCACTGACGGCGAGCTTTGAATTCCTAGGGGGGGCTGCGTCATGGCTTGTCGTATGCAAGTCTAACAAGTATGAGGTAATAGTCCATGGCCAAATCAATTCAATAGACATCTTTATGGGAGGGTGAGGGAAGTAAATGATGACCTATAGGGTCTGAAAAAGAGTTAGAGATATCCAATGTTAAAACAAGTTGTTGCGTTTATATGAGATATATAGCTGGATTTTGAAAACAAGCTCAAACTTGGCTGCAAAATCCAAAGTGCAACTGCTGCCTTTGGCAGCAAATGCACTGACGGCGAGCTTTAAATAACTAGGGGGGGGGGCTGCGTCATGGCTTGTCGCATGCAAGTCTAACAAGTATGAGGTAATAGTCCATGGCCAAAACAATTCAATAGACTTCTTTATGGGAGGGTAAGGGAAGTAAATGATGACCTATAGGGTCTGAAAAACAGTTAAAGATATCCAATTTTAAAACAAGTTTTTGCATTTATGTGAGATATATAGCTGGAGTTTTGAAAACAAGCTCAAACTTGGCTGCAAAATCCAAAGTGGAACTGCTGCCTTTGGCAGCAGTTGCACTGACGACGAGCTTTAAATTCCTAGTGGGGGCTGCGTCATGGCTTGTCGCATGCAAGTCTAACAAGTATGAGGTAATAGTCCATGGCCAAAACAATTCAATAGACCTCTTTATGGGAGGCTTATTGAAGGAAATCTGCACGTGTTGGGTAAGGCAAAGCGGCTTCCATGGGATATGAAACATTACTTCTTCTGAAGTCACCTTAGTGATGTTTCAAAGATCAGTTGCAAATATAGCAGACATATTATTGGCTTTAATAGCCTTAATGGCTGATCATAGCAGCCTTTTTCTCACACATATACATTTTTTTTTATTTTTAGGTCCAAGTCCCACGTTGACAAAAAAATAAAACCTACCCAGCTATTCTAGTCTAATTTAAAGACAAATTAAGATACGTGGGAAGGACCCGGTTTTCATAAGATCAGCTACAAGCAGTTGCAAAAAGAGTTGAGACACTCACTGTTGGTAACCGTACAATGCGTGTCATTCAAGTCAGCGCATCTCCAACCCCCCTTCCCCCCCAAGCAAAGTTGTTTCCATTTCCACTTGGCACTCAGACTAAAGGGTATCAACATTGAAAAAGGGAGGGAGAAGGGAGGGGCGTTCAGCCTTTTCTTATGAACTAGAAGAGGGGTTTTAGGAAGAAGAGGTGGATTTTCCATTCAGTGTCTCAACCTTTTTGCAATTGCTTGTCTAGTTGTTTTACTTCCGTATTGCCGGGTTGTCTATTTGTTTTTTGTGGCGAGACCTTGCATATACGACAGTTGTATTGTAAGCTTTGAAGAGAACTTTGTTTAGTTCGGGTAGGTTTGCGTAGTGAAGAATGGTGTTCGAAAATGTGTTGTTTTTGAGGTGTGCTGAAAGTGCTATAATTGGCAATCATTTAGGACGAAATTGGGTGTTCACCTCTTGCACGCTTCAGGTAGTCATTAACACATTTTCTGACGGCAACAAGCACAGTTTTGGGTTGGTTTGATGTCAAATTTGGTGTTGAAAGTGTCAATACTTTGTAAGAAGTCTTAGTTGAAATCAGAGCGCACACAATAAGAGTGCGTACATTGTACCGATCACGTTTTGTTTACGTAAATGGTACGCAGGGAAATGACTGTTGTGCTTCTTCTGCTGTGTGATAACTGGACGAACTTCTTTGCGGAAATTTAGTCTTTCACTGCAATTTACAATGGAATCCGTTTTTTATTTGAAAATATGTCCAGTGACAGTCTGTGGTTTTCAGTTAGCCGTGAGGTAGGATCGAATTTCATACGAACGCGTGTCTGTTCGGTCAATAGTAAGCTAATGTATTTCAGTGGGTTGAAATGCCTGAAAACTAAGTTTTAAAGGAGATTCGAAAATGTGCAAAATGTTTCGCGAGTTTTGTTTTAGAATAAGTTAACGGTTTTCTGTTACTCAATGGCCATGGCGTGAGGCACGGGTAATGCAATGGTTGCGTCATTGGTCAACGGTCTACGGTCTACAGTAGAATTAATGAAATCTTATCTACTTCTTAATGTTTTTCGAGTGTAGACCGTTGGAATTATGTAGACCGTTGCGAAAACTTCTTTTAAGTGCCTGTTGCTTTTGTAATCATGAAAAGTCTATCTCAGGTTGTTTTTCTCGCCATTTGCATGTGTTGCATGTCAAAAAGGAAAGAGGTTGCTTTTTTTTGGACGAAAATGTATTTGTGCGTGTTACGATGTTCGCGTTGACATGGTGAGGTATTAATAAGTTAATAAAAGAATGACAAGCTTATCATTCCGTAACCTGTTTATTTCTTTGTTTTGAACCGTCCTTTACTTTTGTTGTTAAGATTTATATACAAGGAATAACAGCTTTTCAGCATTTCGTTCGCTGACCATTATCGTGAATTTTAAGCATTTGAGCGCTTGTTCATTGAAGAGATTATATTATCAATAACAGTGTCGCCGCTCATGGCGTAAAGTGTACATTACACTATTTCAGCAAATTGTTGATAAGTCTCGTAGGTATTCTGTATCGCTTGTCGCTGAAACTCTTGTTCTACTAAATTGAACACCTTCTCAATCGGATTTATAATATGGCAACTGCGAACCGGTGTTGCAAATAATTTGTACCTGCACTATTCAACACATTACGAGCTTTGAAATAGTTCAGTACTGGACAATTATCTTGGATAAATAATTTGGAATGACTCTTTGCACCTCACCTAAACATTTTGGGAAACTTTCAACGGATGAAATCAGCAAAATCATTGCGAAAACAAACTTTGTCCGCGCTTACTCGACGAAACAGCGTATGTAACGTTATAAATAGAAATGGGTAATTTGCACTACTTTTCAAGTTTATTTTTATCAATTAGAACACAACTAGAACGCCGTAACGTCTATTCCAGTTCAAGCTCCATTTTTCTGCTTTCCATTGATACCTTTGCTGAACCTATTGACTGTTCCGTTTAGTCGCAATGATAAATTACACGCAACAACCATCGAGACAAGCAGTTGCAAAAAGAGTTGAGACACTCACTGTTGATAACCGTACAATGCGTGTCATTCAAGTCAGCGCATCTCCAACCCCCCTTCCCCCCCAAGCAAAGTTGTTTCCATTTCCACTTGGCACTCAGACTAAAGGGTATCAACATTGAAAAAGGGGAGGGAGAAGGGAGGGGCGTTCAGCCTTTTCTTATGAACTAGAAGAGGGGTTTTAGGAAGAAGAGGTGGATTTTCCATTCAGTGTCTCAACCTTTTTGCAATTGCTTGTAGATGATTTGAGGAAATGCCAGCACTTTGGTTGGACAAATAACCAGGGTTAC
>OX421448.1:50720095-50735095 GCA_949126865.1 Montipora capitata | reverse complement strand
AGTCAAACTGAATTGCAGGCCTTGGCCTAGACTGATTTGGATTTGCAATCTCCAAATGGTAATGCTGTACAATGTCCAGAATATTTTGGTCTGTTGTGATACTCGACCAAGCTGGTAAAAAATGCCTTAGCCTACCAGCAAATTTTTCTGTGCTTAGACTGACCCGATTAGGATTCGAGTTCAGTTGCTCTTTTTCTTTCCCTCCTGCTTCCTTCTGAAATGGAGGGGGCTCTGGTAGTTTTTTGACTGCTTGTTGTTGTAGTTGCGGCCACCATCATATCTTCTCTTTGCCTGCCAGTGAGCGCGTTGTTGACTCGGCTTCTTGCGAAGCGTGTGGAGCTGGTGTCTTTGGTCAGTTTGGAACTTAGTCTGTTGGTGTCTGATATATCTTTGACAGCCTTTGGGAGGTCATCCCCAAACAGTAAACTTGTTACCGGATTTGACGGGCTACAGAGATGCCTATAACTGGCATTGAGCTGAGGTCTCATCAACTCTCTCCGTCGATAATTCAGCCCCTGGTTAACATTTGCCAACAGTAGCACCCCGTCCATGAGGGAACCTACAGTGTCATCAACATTCTGAGGTCCTGAGTTCCCCATCAGCTTATTGACCTCTGTCACAATTATTATTATTCCTTTGACAAGACTTTTCTGTACCTATTGGAATTTCAAGTCAGTTGACCTAGCGGACTCATCCAAATTATTCCATACACCTTGACTGACCTTTGTCTCTGATAAGGTGGTACAATTCTCGGGAGTTTCGTGTTGTTTTTTCAGATCCGTTATTTTGTCTTCATTAGCTTTCTCCCTCATGATTTTATCCACGAGGGATGCAAGATCCCCGTCGATGCCGGGGCCAACATGCTCGGTAAACTGTAATGTTTTGGTCTACTTGGAAATTAGAGGATTTCTGTTGTTTCCCGGTGCAGCCAGTCGGCTTTTCTTAGCGAGAGGCTCGCCGTCGATATGTGATTCGTCGTCGTCCTTAGACCCGTTCGAATCACCATCATCATTGCCATCGTCCGGTTCTTCGTCGACAGAGTGCGAGACAATCAAGTCGACCAGGCCGGTGAAACCGGCGTTCATTGAATCCCTTATGCCTTCAAATGAACTATTGAGGGCTTCAGCCAGAGCGGAGCCAAGGGCTGCCGCGTTTAAAGTAATATTAGAGCTTCCTTCGCTCGTGTTGTCCTTCGGTGCAGGGGGCTTTTTCCCGCCTTTTTGTGAAGGTGAAGTTCCAGCCGATTTTTGCACCTCATTCGTGGCTTTCGTGCCCTGTTCCTCCTTAGAGGGTTTTTCCTTACCCCTAACCGCTGACGTGGGGGTTGAAGATGGACTGCATTCCTGCATGGTGAAAAATTTTGTAGCGTTTTTGTCCATAGAGCAAAAACGTGCTTCGACCAAGATGACGTAAGCTTTGCACTGAGTTGGCGCATGCGCTGCGATCTCATGTGATCTCACAGCACGACAACGAGGTAGAATTTGATTTGATTAATATAACTGCAGTAAAAGATACAGGCATCAATAAACTCCTCGTGAAAGAGTGTAAGGTTATGTATTTAATGTCCTTCGTAAACACTACATTCAAGAAAATTTATATGCTTTGATGAATATAAGTCTCTGTAGCTAAAACGCTTATAGTAAATTTCCATCAGGTTTGACGGTCGCTCGTTCAAGTTACAATACAATTTCTGTAAAAGATCAGGCAAGTTTCGTTAAAACAAAAATGATGCCATTTCTCGCTATTCCATTCTCTTTGCCCTTCCTTTATCAGTCACGTTAGATTTTGACTGTTATTTTTTCTCCCGCGTTGGGATAAAATTCAGGACATGACAAGAAATTTTAATAACATTGTTAGAAAATATACCCTTTGTAGCGCTTTTGCGTTGTAGGTTTCAATTCATTTTTACGGTATGGGAACACTTAAGAACTTAACAACTCCTTTGATAAAAATAGAGAGAAAAGATCACGCGGAAAATTGCAGTGCGGTATTATAGCGGGACAATGGTCACCTCATCAAGCATGTTTGATGATCATGCACCAGTTTCCATGAGTTTTCTATCGCTCACTGATTGAGCAATCTAACAACCTAATCGAAAGGTATGCGGGGAGCGTCGGGATTTTTCCCGAGAATTTCCTCGTCGCCACAATCGAAAACATCCATCTCTTCAGTTAATCAACGTGACGTTCTGTGAAGGATTGGTATATAAGTTAGCCTGCAGATGAGCAGGCGTTTTTTGGAAGGTGGACGCTTGTTCAAGGTCCAACGTTCGTAATGGGCCGCACACAGCTGGTAGAGGACAGGCCTCTGTTCGTCTCGCTATCCGAGATGTCGGCCGATAATTCTTATCAAAACAAAAATACGCCTGCTTTGCAGGCTAAATATTAGTTGTTTCCCTTGTTAATCCTCGATTCCTGGGGAAACGTGAATCTATCGAGTGCGTTCATTAACGGCAGCTCCTACGGAATTTTTACTTTGAAAAGTGAATGGGATGCCAGTATCTTCTTTCCTCTCGCGCGGTCTCCCCTATTTTGTGAGTTAAACTCTTCAATACTGCTGCGTGTTTATCTACTTTGCTTCTTTTGCTGTATAATTGTTGTTAGTATATACCAGAACAGTGGGTAGCATTGAACGCGTGCACAAATTGGCTACTCCATTACTTTTCACCTCCGAGCAATTCACGCGGTATTTGCGACCGAAAATGTTGCAATCTTTGCAGAAATAAATGACTCAAAATCATCTTTTTGTGCTATATTATCTCATTGTTTTAGTATATACTAAAACAACTATTCACCTCGGTGTCGGTGGCTGGTGGTGGATAATTTACCCTGCCGCTTCCCGGCTCGGTAAATACCCACCACTAGCCACCTCCACCTCTGTCAATAGATGCTAGTAATTATTACATATACTAGTTCGTAGAGTACAACAGAGATTATAGAGTGCATTAGGGAGGTTGCTACGGGAACACAGCCACGGAGTAAATTTTTTAAGCGTATAATAACTAAAAAACTGGTGTGCACGTGCTCGTACATTTCGTGATTTATTGTAATTCGTGATGTTTTAAAAGTTCCCAGATTGCACGAGCCGTAATTTTGAGAACTTTGAAAACATCACTCGTGCCCACAAATCACGAAATACACTTGTGCGTTCATCAACAGTTCGTAAAGTCACGTGACATGACGTAACATCTGAAATGGGTCTATACTCATCGCCGGTTGTCAGAGACTTGCCAAGTCTCTTTTTCATGTAAATAGGAACTATTCTTCCAGCGCTTCAATTAAATATGCAAGTCTTTGGCCTCGCTTTCGGGTCTTTCCTCCGCGGAAGCGTTGCTAAAATTCATAACACCCCTCTGTACCATGATTCCAAAGACAGCAAGTGGCGATCGCTCAACGAATAATTCTGAACGTCGGTCCACTTTAAGTGACGGGTTGTTGTGAAGTGTGAGACACAAGTGCCATCGATTACGAATTTTTCTTGATTGCCGATCTTGAAAAGATTTCATACGAAAGGTGTTCATTACGTCTGGAAATAAAAAGAGAAAGAGGGATCTTGGAATAGGACAACAAAATTTTGATTTCAATAATAACTTTAAAAACCTAAAACATAGGACTTCATCTTTTAAAAAACGTGAAAATAGAATCGACATATCCTTGGGCACGGCCCAGATCTCATTATGAATACCTGCTCGGTGATAGGCTCGATTTCAATTAAAGTAATCTACGATATGATTGAAAGTTTTAAGTTCACGTTAGCAAAGGTCGCGTGCGTAATGCACTGGAACTATGTCACAACAGCACAGTTTTTGTCGCGAAAGTCCTTCACCTGGCCTAAGGATGGACATACAAAATGGTAGATTTTAGAAAGCGTACTGGGAGTTTTTTAGTTTTGTTCCATTAAACTCTAATTTTGAGACATACCAATTTCCGAGGACAAGCTTAATTGTTCCTTCAATCACTCTTTTATAACATTGGTTATCTGTCCCTTTGCTCATTTTGCGCAAGGCCAATTTCGGCTACACATGATCTAGTTCTTTTACCATCCAAAAATTTAACTATCATAACATACTTGCGCTTTCCTCGTCAAACTTAGCATGGTTCATTTCACCCATGCTTTCGTAGGGACTATGATTTTGCTTATCAATCGTTGTCTTGATCAGAAGCTGGCAAAATGTTACCAGAACTGGATTAGCATGGGTGTGTTCCAAAAGCAAATATCCAACGTACGCGTTAAAGCTGCGTTAAATGTTAAAACTTCTAACATCGTTAGCTATTGGAATTGTTGGTATTGATCAAGTGCACACAGGAGGTAATGATTTCGGAATACAATTCAGCAACCTCTCTTAGATATTGCAAATGAGTTATAGAACCTCATCAAACGCACACAGGAGCCAATGCTCACCTTCCTCTCGTAGTTGCTATAGCCCTTATGCGTGATGACGTCTGACAAGCCGGTTTCACCACCAAGCCTCAAATTCGAAAATCAAACTTGTAAACTTTAGCTGAACTAAATCCCAAAGGAACAAGATGATGTGAATAATTCTGTGCAAACGAGGCTTGGTGGTGAATTTTTGAGCATATGAGGTCATCGTGCATAAGGACTATTGCAAATGAGGTACAGAACCTGATCAAGGGGACACAAGAGATAATTATTTGGGATTGCATTTCATCAGTCTACCTCACTCAAGTTAGCCAATCAAAATGAAACGTCTCAAATTGCGTGAGAGGTACCTAACTTGCTTTTGGACTTTTTCGTGGAAAAACAGCAATCCAAAGATTACCAGGTCTTCCCAAAAATCACTTCAAACCAACGGTACTTATGATAAACTAGTTGCTCTGCACCGGGGAATTGAGAACAACTTTAAAACGAAAGTCCTCAGCAGGATTCGAACCCATGACCTCCGTGACGCCTGTCGGATGCTCCTCCACCCATTCAGCTACAAGAGCTCCTAGGGAACGCACCCATGTCCATGTTTTCAACCAACCTCTAGGGAAACCAGTAACAATAGTGAAATGTACGACTTCTGGTAGACGAACAAAAGAAGATAATGAGAGATCTTTTGTTTTCGTCCACAAACATGGCGGCGATGACGTCACGTGAAAACCTTTTATTTTGACATCCAACACGAAATGGCCCTTTAAGTCTAAAAGGTTAGCGTTATTTTTAGCTTAGGGTAAACGCAGCTGTAAATCCTTACTTTTAGAGCAGCATTTGAAGGACACTGTGACATTAATTGTTTGTAATCCGAGACACGAGCAATGTTGAAGTTTGGGTGAACAGCAAGAGGACACTCCTTGAGGCTTCTTTAAATCCGCGTGCATTACGAACATTTCTGGACATATTTGCCTCTGATTTTTCAGTTATCAAATTTGCCAGTTGTCAAGCAAGTAGTTTATCAGGACATCGACATCCTTCCCACTGGCACATTACAGTGTTAACATCAATAGTTGCACTCTTGGTAATTACTTGTTCGCTCCTAGATATAAGCTCCTAGCGCAACTAATCTACTGATCAACAACGAAGATTGCTCGTCAAACCTGGGTCCTGAAGCTCAAAGTCACGTGGTAACACGCTTTTCTGCGTGCGCCCTAGGAACATGATACCAGTAACAGCACCAATGATGACACGTTTGAGGCAGTAAAACAATCCAAGAAAGATGTTGAAGAAGAACAAGAAAAATGTACAGACATGGAAAAGTCGCCTGTTGAGAAAGAAAAAAAAACGTTTCGTGTTTCAATCGAATCGTGAATAAAAATAAAAAAACTTGATTTGATTAAACATGGTTGATAAAGGTAAATTATTGTATCTCTCAGATAGTACGCGCGCTGCGATTGGTTAAATTAGCGGGCCGTATTCTACAGTACGGCCCGCTAAAATGAATTTGAAATTTCGATAAGGCATTCTCTAGCAACAGGTATCACGTCATTTCAAGGCAATCTTTGTGGCAGTTGAACCTTCCGCTTGACTTCACCTAGTGTCCTTTCCGCGCGCCTGATTACCTCAAAGATATACAATGACTGTCATGGAAGGATGAAAATTATCTTCTTCCAACTCGTGTCTCTCTTTTGAAAAGTTACTTGATATCTGTCACGAGTCCATAATCCATAACCCAGAAGTGTCGATCTTTCTCATTTGGCCTTGGTTACTTTTAGAATATGGGTCCCGCCAAATTATGGCCAATCACATTGGCACTGATGCCCACAACACCTCTGATTAGTCCGCATTAAGTAACCGCAAGAGGGATTACGCATGCTTAATGCAAAATTATGGATAGTGCAAGGAACACAATACCGTCAAGTTATTTTTTTCTTAAAAACTCTAGCAGTAGCCGTCCTATAAATAGATAAAACCGAGCAAAAAGAAAGAAGAAGAAGCAAGAAGTGCAAGAGGTGAGTTTATATCAAACAAGTGTCTTCCATTTTTGGCAAAACGCACATTTTAGTCTGACGTTTCCCGTTTGCCGTAAACGAAGTGTTAAATGTCTCTAACGTCTTTCTATTATTCCCGGAAATGCATGTATTTGGAAATTTAACCTCTTTGCCGAGTTTTTGACGAGCTACCAAAATATTTTTTTTCTTCCGGATCAAAACGCCACTTTACCACATGGCTTTTCTTGGGAGACAAAAATCACGTCATGAATTAGGCGAATGCTTTTCCAGTCCTTTTCACTTTTCTGCTGAACTGCATATCCAGATTCAGAATTCGAAAAAATGTTTCCTTCGCTTTCAAAAAATTAATGTCACCAAGCATTGGACAAATTTCATAAATACACATGGTAGTGGAAATGCGTAGATTTTTCTGGTGGACACAGTAGAATATTTAACTTAACCTGCAACGGCGTCGAAAGTCTTGTGACGCGAATGGCGGTTAAGTGGATCTTTAAACAAAATATACCCTTACATAGACATGCGGGGAAAAATGAATATCTGGATTCTTAAAAGCGACGAGTAATGGACTTCGACAACAATGTATCGCCCGTCGAGCCGAAATCAAAGTGAGGTGCGTTTCTAATATTTTGTTATGTAGAACAAAGACAGAAAACGAATCGAACACCTTAAGTGGATGTGTGATCTCTGTTGTCTGGCTTTTGTATAAGTTCATTTGTACTCAACTCTGCACAGTCTTCAGGTAAAAAAATAATTGGAAATGTGATAGCCAAGAATTACTTGAAAGAAAGCTTGTTGTCTATTTTGTGCTTCATAATTCAAGGAAAAGGTTCTTCATGGAAACGGTTTGATCCTGAAATTTATTTTGTTGAAATATTGCGTATCTTCTCTTCACGCACGAAATGAAATAGGAAGGGGTTTTTGCCTCTAATAGCAAATATGTTGTTTGTTTCAAATAAAAATTCGCTGGAAAAGGTGGCCTTATGAATTCATCATGTTTTATAATATGCGAGCTTAATTGGATATTTTTTATGGCAATAGTAAAGAATTTTTGTGTCAAAATGAGGTTAGCGTCTTTCTGGTGTGTTAACTTATTTAAATCTACCATGTGCGCCTCGTGAGTTATTATTTGCCGTCTGCCGTAGCCTTCATTTCCACTCTCAAAATTACCTTCAGAACCTATTTTTTGCGTAGAATAAGCGTTTAGAATTATGTTCTTGTCTTTTGTTTTAGGCCTAGGATCCATTGTTTCTGTTATTTGTTCTTTTGTTAAGGGTTAGGGTGGTCTCCAATCAGGTCAGACCTTGTAAGAGCTGCGAGGTGACCCGTCTGTGATGATACTTAACGATTCGGAAACATTTTGTGAAAAAATGTTTTTTAACGGATCACACGCGCAACTTTATCGCCCAATTATGCATAACATCCTATTGAAAAAAGTAGTAAAATATTCGCGGACCTGTCGATTTCTCTGAAATTTGAAACGGTGATTGCTAACGAATTGAGAAAGATTTTTCACAATAACTAAAAATTTCTGTGTTAAGCATGAGAATTCAACGAAGAGCTAAATGCGGCAAAATTTGTTGCGTGCGTTGCTATTTTTGTTTTGATTGTTGTGCAAATTTTGACAGAGAATATTAAATTATGAAAAAATATCTATGGATAGCTCGTTAGAAAATCTCTATTTTTAGTAGTTATTTGACCAAAAAAGATGCAACGCTTGACGAGAAATAATATTTTTGTTAACATTTGAAAGAAGAAAAATTTCGCGGGAATCGGGACGCGGTGAAAATGAGTTAACAAATTTGCAACGTGCGCTGAAATGTGATACGTGAGGAGACAGGAATTTTTTCTCTCTGACAAATGATTTTGTCATTGTAGTGTACATGAAGTTTATTTGGGAAGCCAACAATATTCCTTTAACTACCTGGTTAATCCAATTTATTGCTACGACTTGCTAGTGCGAAGATTGTGTACATGAAAGTCACGCTTTTTGCGAATTTTGAGTGTCATGAAATTACATCATTTGCGTGACAATATATCCCTTTACTCTAACCACCAAAAACATTCAGTTAGTAACAAACTTCATAATTATTTAACCATTTCTTCTGCTTTTGTGCCTGTCAGCATTGTGATTTGCGATAATTCGCAAGTCTGTTTTTTGTATATGGCGGCTCAACCTCGCGATTGTGTAAATAGTTCACCCTGAAGTCAAAATAGATACGTTTCTCAGGAAACCGACAGAGAAGGCTTCCTGACCCGACGGATGAAATGTTAAGATTGAGTTAAATATTACAACAAAGTTAAAAAAAAAAAACAAAGACGGACCTTTCTTGGCTAAAAAGTACGTTGTTTTACTCTGAAAACGACAAACGATTAAGTTCTTTCCCGCACAGGCAGCCCAAGCTCGGCGTACGATTTATAGACTTTGTATGGGAAAATATACTTTGAGCTTATAAATGCTGAAGTAAGCTGTAAATAGCTTACTTTAGCATTTATAAGCTCAAAGTATATTATCCCATACAAAGTCTATAAATCGTACACCGAGCTTGGGCTGCCCGTGTTTTCCGTAGTTCATTCAGTTGACACAAGGTGATCACGTGCACCTTTATGGTTGCCTAGTATGTGATCAATTTCTTCCTTTTGACAAAACATCGTGACCTTTCCGTTTATTCATAAAAGTCGGAGGCTGCAGAAATTTTCGTGTTTTTAAGATCGATTGTCATTAATCTTTCGATGAGAATTCGATTCAGAGTTATATATAAAAACTATTTTATTTTTTTTCTTCATCTGTCTTTTTGGTGGCATCAGATTAGACTGACAAGAAGGGGAATTATGAAGCGGAAACAACACCTTCAGTCCTTTCTTAGTGTGTGCAATAAAGGTTTGCTTAGTGCAACTGCATGACATGCTGGAAATCGTCCGTCAGAGGAATTTGCAGTTAGTTATTTGCAGACTATTTATTTAAAGAAGAAACGAGTGAATTTTACTCAAGACCGTGTTTTGTTATCGTTAAACTGAATTTATTACCAAAGCTTAAAAAACTAAAAGACCTCAAAATGGGAGAGGACATTACAAAATAATTAAACGTGTGAACGTGTGAGCGAAAGGGCCTCTGCTGGCGCGACATGTGGGTGACTCCTCAAATGGTCTTAATGACGCCCCACTTGAAAAAAAAGAACTGGAACGCTGCAGTTCAATACCACCCAATTCAGTGCCTTCCTTTTTTGTGTAACACGTACCACAGGCAACCCAGTGTACGCTTTCAGGAGCGTCTAGTTATTATTTCAAATACATCTTGACTAGCGTGAACTTTTCGGATAGAGGGCATGCGCGCGTGTGTGTGTGTGTGTGAGGGGGGGGGGGGGGGGGTGAGGGGGGGGGGGGAAGGGGGGAAGGGTAGGGGAATTTCTTCGTCCCCCTTGTTCTGGAATTTCTGGATCCACCCCTGAGTAAGCTCCTTTCTATTCGTCTTCTTAGTTTTGTCCTACCTGTTATCAAGTGCCATTGTAGATCCCTTGTCGATCAGAAATACATACTTCGACAGCAATAGCTGGAACCAATAGAAAATCAATGAGAGAGCGAAGGCAGGCCTGAAACAGAGTTTAATAATATTGTTAGCAATTCAATAATATGGCTTTCATAATTATGTATGTTCCTTCATCGTGTTCTTGCACAGCATTAGATATACAAAGGGATCTCCGTTTTTGCTTTTGGGTTTTTTTTTACGAACTATCCCTTAAAACCTTTAAACACGAAGACGCACTATAAAAGGGGTCAACTCAAACTAGCTTTGAAGAACAGGCAGACATGAACTCAGAAATGGCCTGTTGGGTGCAACATTGAGTTAAATTCCGGGCAAACGGCTTCATTATTTCTTTCAACATCCGTTCGATTTTGTAGCATAGTAGCACTTT
Organism: Montipora capitata; assembly: GCA_949126865.1. Lineage (NCBI taxonomy): Eukaryota > Metazoa > Cnidaria > Anthozoa > Scleractinia > Acroporidae > Montipora > Montipora capitata. The sequence goes on along the minus strand of OX421448.1, from coordinate 50,724,795 downwards.
CAATGATATTTACCAGGGTTAGGGAAGTGACGGAGGATTTTAAAAAGTACAACAGATAACGTCTTATCACATATAACGGACACTTTGCCCGGTCGTTACGGGCTTTTTTTTTTTTAATTGAACAAATTATCACAGAGCTCTGTATGCATCGATCCACGGTTCCCTGACAAATTATCCACGTGTGCCTTCTTCGCGTTTAACAATAGGCCATTTCCGAGTTCACGTCTGCCTCCTCTTCAAAGCGAGTCTAAGTGCGAAGTTTTTGTGATGGTAATTAGTTCTACTTTACATATGAATGAAAACCAATTTACGTAAGAAAATCTTCGCACTTAGACTCGTTTTGACGAGGAGGCAGACATGAACTCGGAAATGGTCTATTGCTTGTGTTAGCTTTGTGGTAGCTTAGCATTGTGGGGCTCACACTGCTGGAGTAGCTTTAGCAAAAAGCGACTCAGAGCATTGCTAAGACGATTCTAAGGGCGCTTTCCATTTGACAGGAACTGACCGGCCAGACTGGGTTTTTGGCAGGAATAACTCTACAACGCCTCAAATTAACACACTTCGAACACGACATATGCTCCTCCGGACGAATATTTAACAATTAGACCCGAAGCCCGCAAGGGCTACGGGTCAATAGTCCATGAGGCGAAGCCGAATGGGCTATTGACCCGTAGCCTTTGAGGGCGAAGGGTCTAATTGTTTTAGTATCACCCAACTAGTCGGACAGAAAAGGCAATAGCAAAGTTAGCAAATGCAAGTTGAAGAAATGTTTATTTGAGAATAAAACGAAAGAAAGCGTCACGCTTTTCGCTACTCGAGGACTATTACTAATAGTCCTCTAGTAGCGTAGCCAATCAAAATGCAGGATTTGCATTAGTCCACTAGTTGGGTGACACTAATTAGGATTATCATGCAAGTGTTCCTTCAAATTGTTGCATTTTCTTTGCGAAGTGACGGGTCTGGCCGGCCAGCTCTGATAAAAGGAATGCGCCCTAAGAGTTTGAACTATTTGCACTTGTTCATGTTTCATTTCTCTTTTTATTTCTATTTTTTTTACAACCTTCTAGGATTAGTGCAAACTAAATATAGAAGTAATTAAGTAAAGTACGATCGTCCGGGTGAGTGTAGTTCTGAGAAGGACTGTTTGAGATGACATTGCCTGACGTTTCGACAACCTGAGCGGAAGTCATCTTCAGAGTCCAGTGATTTGTGTAACGTCAGTAAATACTATAAGAACTCCGGTCGCAGATGTCATTGGTCAACTTATTCGTGATGTTATTGGTCGACTGTCAGTTGAGCCCAGAGGTAATAGGCGAGGAAGACTAAACAGTGATTGTTTAGTCCTCCTCAGGGCTACATTCACCCGGACGATCGTACTTTACTTAATTATGTTTTGACTCCTGGGTTGAAACCATTTACGATTTTAAACATAGAAGTACTAAGTCCTCCCCAGCACAGAGTGCTAGTCCGTCGCAGGGTTTACCCCAAGGAGAATGTGGCCAGTATCCATTTATCCACCTGGATAAAGGCAGAAAGTTGACTAAGGAAACTACACGGTGACTGAGCTAGTCCTCGAACCAGCTACCCTGGAGTCAGGGGTCCGAAGAGCCGACCTCTATACCATACTGCCCCATGCAGTTGTCTATGCAAACTTTCATCAACAAACGGCCTTACTGAACTTACCAATAATTTAAAATCGTTGTCCAAAGGTAGGAGTCAAAACGTCCCTCGACCATTGGCAAAATCAATTCTAGCCCGACCACAATTCCAAGAACACTCAAGGTGATCACGACTATGGTTGTCCCTTTAGAGCAAAAAGCAAAGTTCAGAAAACTAAAAGCAATATAATTTACATTCAAATAAGGCCTAAAGCATTGTTCTTAGCTAGTAAGAAACGCTGATCCGCGCCATTAGAAATCGAGATTAGAATTGAAACATACAAAGTGTCTTTATACTCTCATTTTACGAAGGAAGAGAAGCATGGATGGCGCAGTGGTGAGAGCACAGGCCTCCCACCAAAGTGGCCCGGGTTCGATTCCCAGACTCGGCATCACATATGGGTTGAGTTTGTTGGTTCTCTACTCTGCTCCGAGAGGTTTTTCTCCCGGTCTGACTCCGGTTTTCCCCTCTCCTCAAAAACCAATAATTTGATTTGATTTCATTTATGCACGACCCCACAAGCTATTCAACCTTAAGCAAAAGAGGAAAGATAGTCTGCCTAACCTCATATACTTTAAATCTCAGGACCCTCTTAACTCTAAACAAACATTATATCTCCTTCTCAGGATTTCATTTTAAATGGGCCAGAAAACAAAGTGTAGATTATTAAAGAGATTTAGCGGCCGCAAACGACAAACATCGGACTAAAATTTGTGTTTTGGTTCAATCGAAGAAACTGGATTGGTATTTGCTTATTTCTAACAGGTTAGCTTCAGCTAATTAAAATCTCTTTATTGAAAAAAAATCTTAGAAGCCAGTGGTCCAAAGATTCGCAGATCTATTCTTGAGATAGTCTCGTAACGTGCGTGCCTTCCTGTCTTCAAAGAACTTCTGGAGTGCAGAGCACGTATAGTTTAGGTTATTAGCTTTGCCAGCCAGTTGGTGTAGACCAGACCACAACACCGGAAACGTCTGTCATACTCTTGTGGAATAGTGTATGTGTAGACGCTTTAACGACCCACATGGTTTATTGACAACGCCTTCGGTGTATCTTCCTTTTCCGAGAGGACTTAATAATCTAAGCATCTGCAGAGGTAAAAGGCAAAACTGTCTCCCCACTAATTTAAAAACTCAGAAAGTGGGTCTAGCCAGAGTAAAACCCGTGATCTCCCATTAATGAGTCCGAATTTCTTGTGACAACCGCAGACCGGCAGTTTGTGACGTCAAGCTTGGAACAGAATCTCCCCTCTTCAGCTCGGTCATATAAATTTTATTTGACAGTCACAAAAAAAACATTTGGGGTCCGGTTAAAGTGAAAAGCGAAACGAATTTACCCTGATTTTCTAGTAAAAGGCCTTATTACCGAGAAGCACACATTGTGTTTTCTACTGATGTGTTCAGTGCTAAAATAGCGTAAACCATTCTCTTCAAATACGGAAAAGGGCACCCATGCATTACCTTTCCGGGTATTAACTAAACTTGCAGGTATGGCTGGTTCTGTAATACTCACCCCAGCAGAGATAAGCTACTTGAAACCCTGAATACTTCAGTGTTGCAACCTAAAGTTATAACGACAAAAACGTACAAGAATGCACGTGCATGAGTCAGTAGGGACATGTATAAGTATTTTGTAATTTATGCCGGTACTGTGTGATCGAGTTCAGTAATGTAACGCGATGGTCAGGATCTTTTCTTCATTAAAAGCGTTCCTTTTTAAAAGGCTCTGTTCGGCTACCGACTAATTGATGCTATTGAAGGCTTGTTAAAACATTTACATTAATTATAAATCTTTTATTTATGGTGTTTGTAATAATGATTGTAATTAGCCAGGTACAGTAAACAAGTTGTTGCTAAACAGGTTGTTGTTGTTGTTGGCCTTACTCAGTCCCAGGCTGCAGCCGCGATTGTTACTATAGATACGGACATGATGCGGCATTGACAGACCGATTTGTGCGCAGCTTTTTACTCAACAATGTTAAAAGAGAGGAGCAAACGGCTTCAACTTCATTCAACATTCGCGGAAACAAATGAAATGTTGGATGCAAAGAAAAGTGACGCAAAAGGCTCACTACCTTAAAATCTCAGCGAGTGAATGCAGCTAATTACATATGCAAAACGCGAGTTTAGAGGTCTGAAAGCCTTAAACTCCCGTGCTACATATTAATTCTGTGGCGTACACATGCATTGCATTCTTAAAATAGTGAGCCTTTGACGTCATTTTTTCCTCGATCCCGCTCTCTCAAGAAATTACAGTTAGTAATGGCGGACCATTAAGTAAAAATAAACAGGTTCCTTTTTTAAATGAAGGCTTAAAACTTTGATCGCTTAGTTTAGTTAACATAGTTTTGAAATCCAAAGAAAAATAAGAATTTATTTTTTGATCACAGGGGCACCGAGAGATTTGAATTGGGGAAAACATTGACTTAACCGAAATCGGTCTATTGCCGCCACATTGGTGTCAATAACATGAGTTCTTATGTTAGTTTCTTTGGTTTATTCCACTAATATGGGAGCGATGACAAAACAAGAGTTTTGGTCAATGCACGTGGTTGAACGACAAGGATAACATTGCATGTAAGATCATGCAAATTTGGAGAAAAAGTGATGAGGCTAATCTTTTCCCAACCAGTACTGCCCGTCACCTTGTTTTAAACAAGGCGACGCACTCTTTGCTCGTTTTGATATTCATTTCCTGTCGTTTTGAAATTGGCCTTTCAACTAAAGACACTGAGCTTAGTCGCGCAATTATCACGGCAAGCTTTTTGCAAAGTTCGCATTTACATTTGAGGCAACAGAATCTAAAATGATTTAGGTTTCCCTAGAAGAGGTCCTCAGGGAGGGAGGGGGGAAGGGAGTGCGGGGTACGCTTTACTACACCCATCAAACAGTGCTACTTACCGTAATGGAAGGAGGATTCCTACGGAAAACGTCAATCGGCAAAAATTGTTTTTCACCTCGCTGAAGACGAATCAAATGCCCCCTGCAGAGGAACAAAGAATGAAATAGATCATGAAAAGATTTAAGTGGGTCCAAACCAGTTT
>OX421448.1:50697595-50700095 GCA_949126865.1 Montipora capitata | reverse complement strand
AGAAGACATTTACCGGTGTTTACACCAAGTGGGACTCTTTTACTCCGCGTAAATACAAAATAAACCTAGTCCGCACTTTGGCTTTAATATCGCTGCATTGGAATTTGTTCGTCACCCCGATTGTTACAGTTTGCCCTAGATGACCTCAAGAGGATTTTGTTACTTAATCGCTACCCTATGGGAACTGTTAAATATCATATGAATGATGTCATTGAGAAACATTAAAAAAAGCCAAACAGTTAAGAAAAAAGAAGTTCTTATCGTTCTACCTTTCTTAGGTCATCACAGCAAACACCTCACAAAACAGCTGAGGTCTTGTATAAACAAATTTTATGGTATTTTCAACGTCACAATAGTTTTTCAGAACACCCGAAGAATCAAGTCTTTTTTCCCTTACAAAGATAAACTAGCTCCTTCCTTCAGGTCAAAAGTAGTGTACAGAGCAAACTGCTGGGATTGCAATGATTTCTACATAGGGAAAACGAAACGCCGATTACAGAAAAACAGAACATTTTAAAGCCCTAACTACAAATTGTCACGAATCTGCAATTGCTGATCATGTTTTCTTAACCAACCATAGAATTAAGTGGGATCATTTTGAAATATTAGCAACTGGTCGATCAGACATACATTGTAAAATTAAAGAGTCTCTGCTGATCCGTGATCTAACGCCAGTAATAAAGACAGCCGACACGATAATAGTGAACAACAAACACTTTACTAAGTACAACAAGGTCGCAACTCGATGGCGAACTCAAAACCAGAAAAGCCACGAGGGGACGCGCGTGATACACATGCGCGGCTGACAATAACCGCTGGCGCAACTTCTTCTTCTTCTTCTTCTTCTTCTTGAAGGAAAGAAAACTAACGTGGGAAAGTATAACAGGAAATGAATGTAAATGAAATGTAACGAAAAGTTGGTAACAGATCGCAACCGTTCTTAATAATACTTGGTCAAACGCGCCAATTCTGAAATAACTGTGAGCTAACAACACTAGTTGAGAATGTACTCCTGTAAGTATGCTGGGGGCCGGCGTGCCCGTTGGGGTCTTGGTTCACATGAACTTGAAACAGGAACACGATCAGTTTCAAGGGGAGTCGAGTCTTCCTGCTGTTCGGCTTGGTCCGGGGTGGAGTCTGGAGGATCTGGGTCGGGCGGACGTAACAGGTCTGGTGGGGCAGAGGGCTCTTGACAAGGCTGGGGCTGCTCAGGAATCTCCGCACATTCGTCTTCGTCAAGTGTAGGGACGACAGACTGGTACGATGGTGCTGGGAGGGTATGTGGTACAGTGTAGCACTCGGCTAGCTTCACCTTGTAAGATGTAGCCCTGAATTGTGAGCCAGAGAACTTCTTAATGAAACACCATTCGCCGTCGATGCTAACAATGATATAGCGATCACGGGCGCGAGACTTATCTCGGTCAGACTTCACATACACCAGGTCTCTAACTGCAAGGGGGGAACGGGAGCTTGTGGGTGGTAGCCACCTTTGGCCGCTTCGCTGAAAGGATGGTTGGTTTGGCGAGCTTGGTGCTTGGCTACAATGTGGTGTAGGTCATTGACGGGTATCTGCTCGTTGGTGAACTGGTTGCGCTGTGTCCAAAGCTCGCGTGAGGACAGGCCTTGGCTGCGGAGTCGCGAGTTCAGGCGGGCAGTAGCAATAGCAAGGCCGAGTTCGGTAACAGGGCCTCCGCCGGGCTCCTGACGTAACAGCTCTTCTTCTAGTTCCAGCACACCTCGTTCGGCAACAGGATTTTTGTTGAAGTTTTTGCTTCGACTGAGATGCCAAGATGCTGTAAAGCATGTGTGGTTTTCAGTGAGACAAATCCCGGTGCAGGGTCGACCCGAATGACAGCTTGAGGTCCATCGAGGGGGTGTAGACCCACTACTAATCGGGCGAGGGCATCACGAAGTGTGCTGCTCCTTTCGTCGGGTACAAGGCATGATGCAGTGTAGGAGGTGGTACATTCTCTCAAAAGGAGGATGAATTGACGACTGCGTCTAATGATATCGGCGGCAAATGACACGCCTACGACTTCACGTGGATCTTCCGATGATTGGCTGGCAAGGGAGGGAGGGAACTTCTTGAGTGAGGCACAAGTGTGGCAAGAGTCTAATACTCGAGTGATAGCAGCACTCATATCCAGGGCGAAGAAGTGACGCTGCATCACCATTTGGAGTTAGTTCTTAGAAGGGTGGTCAAGCTTGATGTGAATAGCAGTAAGTAGGCCGTCAAGTACGGAACGAGGTACCACGATCAACTCAATAGGGCGGGAGAGTGGTTGTTGACGCTGGACGACGAGTAGGCCGTCCTTGAAAATGGAAGTGACTTTAAGATAGCGCTTTACGTCTCTGATGTTGGTCAGTTTCTTGGAAGGGAGGGTGCCCTGTTTCAAGTGAGCATAGACAAGCAGTAGATCGGGGCACTCATGTTGAACACTGAACCATGCGGGTCTGCAGTGAAGGGTAGGCGCTTGATGTTCTCCAGCACTTCTTGAGT
>OX421448.1:50679969-50687395 GCA_949126865.1 Montipora capitata | reverse complement strand
AATTGGTGATCAAAAGCAAATTATCATTCAGCTCTACACTGGTGCAGGGAAAATTGCCAATGAAGGCATGCTATACTGTAAAGTCTCACTTAACAAGGCCACAAACTCTAACTGCAGTTAAAGTCTCAAAACAGCAACCCCCCCAGCCCTGTGCTTTTGACACACCACTCAGAGCTAGAACTGTCCCTGGGCTGTTTGGCAAAGCAGGCCTTGACGGCAAGCCCCCTCCATTTTGAGAGGCCACAATGGCTTGAACACGGGCTACGCCCGTGCTCAAGCGAAAACTTCAGCAGCTACCTTTTAGCGAATTCGCTCAGATATCAAGGGCTAAACGCCTGAAATTCAGTCAAAACTCGGCTGATGACACTCTATTTACTCAGCCTGGCTCACAGAATGCCATTCTGGAGAGAAACGCGCAGATAATAATAAATTTCTAACTGGATTTGTCAAAAGGTGGCTGCACAAATTGTGAAAACAAGCCAATTTTGCTGCCGTCACAAACTTAAATAAAAGCTACTCTCCCCACCCCTGTGCTTTGGTCATACAACTGCCAATCACCTACCCACACCACAGTGTGGGTTCACTCTAATTGGTGATCAAAAGCAAATTATCATTCAGCTCTACACTGGTGCAGGGAAAATTGCCAATGAAGGCATGCTATACTGTAAAGTCTCACTTAACAAGGCCACAAACTCTAACTGCAGTTAAAGTCTCAAAACAGCAACCCCCCCAGCCCTGTGCTTTTGACACACCACTCAGAGCTAGAACTGTCCCTGGGCTGTTTGGCAAAGCAGGCCTTGACGGCAAGCCCCCTCCATTTTGAGAGGCCACAATGGCTTGAACACGGGCTACGCCCGTGCTCAAGCGAAAACTTCAGCAGCTACCTTTTAGCGAATTCGCTCAGATATCAAGGGCTAAACGCCTGAAATTCAGTCAAAACTCGGCTGATGACACTCTATTTACTCAGCCTGGCTCACAGAATGCCATTCTGGAGAGAAACGCGCAGATAATAATAAATTTCTAACTGGATTTGTCAAAAGGTGGCTGCACAAATTGTGAAAACAAGCCAATTTTGCTGCCGTCACAAACTTAAATAAAAGCTACTCTCCCCACGCCTGTGCTTTGGTCATACAACTGCCAATCACCTACCCACACCACAGTGTGGGTTCACTCTAATTGGTGATCAAAAGCAAATTATCATTCAGCTCTACACTGGTGCAGGGAAAATTGCCAATGAAGGCATGCTATACTGTAAAGTCTCCCTTAACAAGGCCACAAACTCTAACTGCAGTTAAAGTCTCAAAACAGCAACCCCCCCAGCCCTGTGCTTTTGACACACCACTCAGAGCTAGAACTGTCCCTGGGCTGTTTGGCAAAGCAGGCCTTGACGGCAAGCCCCCTCCATTTTGAGAGGCCACAATGGCTTGAACACGGGCTACGCCCGTGCTCAAGCGAAAACTTCAGCAGCTACCTTTTAGCGAATTCGCTCAGATATCAAGGGCTAAACGCCTGAAATTCAGTCAAAACTCGGCTGATGACACTCTATTTACTCAGCCTGGCTCACAGAATGCCATTCTGGAGAGAAACGCGCAGATAATAATAAATTTCTAACTGGATTTGTCAAAAGGTGGCTGCACAAATTGTGAAAACAAGCCAATTTTGCTGCCGTCACAAACTTAAATAAAAGCTACTCTCCCCACCCCTGTGCTTTGGTCATACAACTGCCAATCACCTACCCACACCACAGTGTGGGTTCACTCTAATTGGTGATCAAAAGCAAATTATCATTCAGCTCTACACTGGTGCAGGGAAAATTGCCAATGAAGGCATGCTATACTGTAAAGTCTCCCTTAACAAGGCCACAAACTCTAACTGCAGTTAAAGTCTCAAAACAGCAACCCCCCCCAGCCCTGTGCTTTTGACACACCACTCAGAGCTAGAACTGTCCCTGGGCTGTTTGGCAAAGCAGGCCTTGACGGCAAGCCCCCTCCATTTTGAGAGGCCACAATGGCTTGAACACGGGCTACGCCCGTGCTCAAGCGAAAACTTCAGCAGCTACCTTTTAGCGAATTCGCTCAGATATCAAGGGCTAAACGCCTGAAATTCAGTCAAAACTCGGCTGATGACACTCTATTTACTCAGCCTGGCTCACAGAATGCCATTCTGGAGAGAAACGCGCAGATAATAATAAATTTCTAACTGGATTTGTCAAAAGGTGGCTGCACAAATTGTGAAAACAAGCCAATTTTGCTGCCGTCACAAACTTAAATAAAAGCTACTCTCCCCACGCCTGTGCTTTGGTCATACAACTGCCAATCACCTACCCACACCACAGTGTGGGTTCACTCTAATTGGTGATCAAAAGCAAATTATCATTCAGCTCTACACTGGTGCAGGGAAAATTGCCAATTAAGGCATGCTATACTGTAAAGTCTCACTTAACAAGGCCACAAACTCTAACTGCAGTTAAAGTCTCAAGACAGCAACCCCCCCAGCCCTGTGCTTTTGACACACCACTCAGAGCTAGAACTGTCCCTGGGCTGTTTGGCAAAGCAGGCCTTGACGGCAAGCCCCCTCCATTTTGAGAGGCCACAATGGCTTGAACACGGGCTACGCCCGTGCTCAAGCGAAAACTTCAGCAGCTACCTTTTAGCGAATTCGCTCAGATATCAAGGGCTAAACGCCTGAAATTCAGTCAAAACTCGGCTGATGACACTCTATTTACTCAGCCTGGCTCACAGAATGCCATTCTGGAGAGAAACGCGCAGATAATAATAAATTTCTAACTGGATTTGTCAAAAGGTGGCTGCACAAATTGTGAAAACAAGCCAATTTTGCTGCCGTCACAAACTTAAATAAAAGCTACTCTCCCCACCCCTGTGCTTTGGTCATACAACTGCCAATCACCTACTTACACCACAGTGTGGGTTCACTCTAATTGGTGATCAAAAGCAAATTATCATTCAGCTCTACACTGGTGCAGGGAAAATTGCCAATGAAGGCATGCTATACTGTAAAGTCTCACTTAAAAAGGCCACAAACTCTAACTGCAGTTAAAGTCTCAAAACAGCAACCCCCCCAGCCCTGTGCTATTGACACACCACTCAGAGCTAGAACTGTCCCTGGGCTGTTTGGCAAAGCAGGCCTTGACGGCAAGCCCCCTCCATTTTGAGAGGCCACAATGGCTTGAACACGGGCTACGCCCGTGCTCAAGCGAAAACTTCAGCAGCTACCTTTTAGCGAATTCGCTCAGATATCAAGGGCTAAACGCCTGAAATTCAGTCAAAACTCGGCTGATGACACTCTATTTACTCAGCCTGGCTCACAGAATGCCATTCTGGAGAGAAACGCGCAGATAATAATAAATTTCTAACTGGATTTGTCAAAAGGTGGCTGCACAAATTGTGAAAACAAGCCAATTTTGCTGCCGTCACAAACTTAAATAAAAGCTACTCTCCCCACCCCTGTGCTTTGGTCATACAACTGCCAATCACCTACCCACACCACAGTGTGGCTTCACTCTAATTGGTGATCAAAAGCAAATTATCATTCAGCTCTACACTGGTGCAGGGAAAATTGCCAATGAAGGCACGCTATACTGTAAAATCTCCCTTAACGAGGCCACAAACTCTAACTGCAGTTAAAGTCTCAAAACAGCAACCCCCCCAGCCCTGTGCTTTTGACACACAACTCAGAGCTAGAACTGTCCCTGGGCTGTTTGGCAAAGCAGGCCTTGACGGCAAGCCCCCTCCATTTTGAGAGGCCACAATGGCTTGAACACGGGCTGCGCCCGTGCTCAAGCGAAAACTTCAGCAGCTACCTTTTAGCGAATTCGCTCAGATATCAAGGGCCAAACGCCTGAAATTCAGTCAAAAATCGGCTGATGACACTCGATGTACTCAGCCTGGCTCACAGAATGCCATTCTGGAGAGAAACGCGCAGATAATAATAAATTTCTAACTGGATTTGTCAAAAGGTGGCTGCACAAATTGTGAAAACAAGCCAATTTTGCTGCCGTCACAAACTTAAATAAAAGCTACTCTCCCCACCCCTGTGCTTTGGTCATACAACTGCCAATCACCTACCCACACCACAGTGTGGGTTCACTCTAATTGGTGATCAAAAGCAAATTATCATTCAGCTCTACACTGGTGCAGGGAAAATTGCCAATGAAGGCACGCTATACTGTAAAATCTCCCTTAACGAGGCCACAAACTCTAACTGCAGTTAAAGTCTCAAAACAGCAACCCCCCCAGCCCTGTGCTTTTGACACACAACTCAGAGCTAGAACTGTCCCTGGGCTGTTTGGCAAAGCAGGCCTTGACGGCAAGCCCCCTCCATTTTGAGAGGCCACAATGGCTTGAACACGGGCTGCGCCGTGCTCAAGCGAAAACTTCAGCAGCTACCTTTTAGCGAATTCGCTCAGATATCAAGGGCCAAACGCCTGAAATTCAGTCAAAAATCGGCTGATGACACTCGATGTACTCAGCCTGGCTCACAGAATGCCATTCTGGAGAGAAACGCGCAGATAATAATAAATTTCTAACTGGATTTGTCAAAAGGTGGCTGCACAAATTGTGAAAACAAGCCAATTTTGCTGCCGTCACAAACTTAAATAAAAGCTACTCTCCCCACCCCTGTGCTTTGGTCATACAACTGCCAATCACCTACCCACACCACAGTGTGGCTTCACTCTAATTGGTGATCAAAAGCAGATTATCATTCAGCTCTACACTGGTGCAGGGAAAATTGCCAATGAAGGCACGCTATACTGTAAAATCTACCTTAACGAGGCCACAAACTCTAACTGCAGTTAAAGTCTCAAAACAGCAACCCCCCCAGCCCTGTGCTTTTGACACACAACTCAGAGCTAGAACTGTCCCTGGGCTGTTTGGCAAAGCAGGCCTTGACGGCAAGCCCCCTCCATTTTGAGAGGCCACAATGGCTTGAACACGGGCTGCGCCCGTGCTCAAGCGAAAACTTCAGCAGCTACCTTTTAGCGAATTCGCTCAGATATCAAGGGCCAAACGCCTGAAATTCAGTCAAAAATCGGCTGATGACACTCGATGTACTCAGCCTGGCTCACAGAATGCCATTCTGGAGAGAAACGCGCAGATAATAATAAATTTCTAACTGGATTTGTCAAAAGGTGGCTGCACAAATTGTGAAAACAAGCCAATTTTGCTGCCGTCACAAACTTAAATAAAAGCTACTCTCCCCACCCCTGTGCTTTGGTCATACAACTGCCAATCACCTACCCACACCACAGTGTGGCTTCACTCTAATTGGTGATCAAAAGCAGATTATCATTCAGCTCTACACTGGTGCAGGGAAAATTGCCAATGAAGGCACGCTATACTGTAAAATCTCCCTTAACGAGGCCACAAACTCTAACTGCAGTTAAAGTCTCAAAACAGCAACCCCCCCAGCCCTGTGCTTTTGACACACAACTCAGAGCTAGAACTGTCCCTGGGCTGTTTGGCAAAGCAGGCCTTGACGGCAAGCCCCCTCCATTTTGAGAGGCCACAATGGCTTGAACACGGGCTGCGCCCGTGCTCAAGCGAAAACTTCAGCAGCTACCTTTTAGCGAATTCGCTCAGATATCAAGGGCCAAACGCCTGAAATTCAGTCAAAAATCGGCTGATGACACTCGATGTACTCAGCCTGGCTCACAGAATGCCATTCTGGAGAGAAACGCGCAGATAATAATAAATTTCTAACTGGATTTGTCAAAAGGTGGCTGCACAAATTGTGAAAACAAGCCAATTTTGCTGCCGTCACAAACTTAAATAAAAGCTACTCTCCCCACCCCTGTGCTTTGGTCATACAACTGCCAATCACCTACCCACACCACAGTGTGGGTTCACTCTAATTGGTGATCAAAAGCAGATTATCATTCAGCTCTACACTGGTGCAGGGAAAATTGCCAATGAAGGCACGCTATACTGTAAAATCTCCCTTAACGAGGCCACAAACTCTAACTGCAGTTAAAGTCTCAAAACAGCAACCCCCCCAGCCCTGTGCTTTTGACACACAACTCAGAGCTAGAACTGTCCCTGGGCTGTTTGGCAAAGCAGGCCTTGACGGCAAGCCCCCTCCATTTTGAGAGGCCACAATGGCTTGAACACGGGCTGCGCCCGTGCTCAAGCGAAAACTTCAGCAGCTACCTTTTAGCGAATTCGCTCAGATATCAAGGGCCAAACGCCTGAAATTCAGTCAAAAATCGGCTGATGACACTCGATGTACTCAGCCTGGCTCACAGAATGCCATTCTGGAGAGAAACGCGCAGATAATAATAAATTTCTAACTGGATTTGTCAAAAGGTGGCTGCACAAATTGTGAAAACAAGCCAATTTTGCTGCCGTCACAAACTTAAATAAAAGCTACTCTCCCCACCCCTGTGCTTTGGTCATACAACTGCCAATCACCTACCCACACCACAGTGTGGCTTCACTCTAATTGGTGATCAAAAGCAGATTATCATTCAGCTCTACACTGGTGCAGGGAAAATTGCCAATGAAGGCACGCTATACTGTAAAATCTCCCTTAACGAGGCCACAAACTCTAACTGCAGTTAAAGTCTCAAAACAGCAACCCCCCCAGCCCTGTGCTTTTGACACACAACTCAGAGCTAGAACTGTCCCTGGGCTGTTTGGCAAAGCAGGCCTTGACGGCAAGCCCCCTCCATTTTGAGAGGCCACAATGGCTTGAACACGGGCTGCGCCGTGCTCAAGCGAAAACTTCAGCAGCTACCTTTTAGCGAATTCGCTCAGATATCAAGGGCCAAACGCCTGAAATTCAGTCAAAAATCGGCTGATGACACTCGATGTACTCAGCCTGGCTCACAGAATGCCATTCTGGAGAGAAACGCGCAGATAATAATAAATTTCTAACTGGATTTGTCAAAAGGTGGCTCAAGAATAGGCCCATGTCTCTCACAGCAGAGGCCGTCCAAGGGGGCTTCTGATGTCGCTTTGTCAATCGTTTTCCAGCCCATGCACGTGTCGTCTATTTGGCTAAAAACAAATGTCGCTATCGTTTTTTCGCTGCAATACAATTGTCGCTGTCGCTTTTTCGCTAGAATACAAATGTTGGCTAAACGTTGCGCCCTGTAATTTTGTTTAATTTAAAGAGTAAAAACTTCCTTCTTTTTATAGAAAATCAACCACTACTGAGATCACCATTACCGAGAAAGCCCGGCAGAGATAGACTTTTCAACGTTTTGGTGATCTTAGCGACCTTAACGGGCTTAGCCACAGGAGCCTCATTATGGCACCAACATGTGTTTTTCTGGAAGAGGAACAGTTAAGGACGCGTCACTTTCAAGATTAATTAGTTTGTAGAACAGTTTCTGCCGCGACTTTTGGCGCTTTGGCGCTCATTCTCTTCTCGGTCTCTGACCCCACACGAAAAGTTGGAAGTTATT
>OX421448.1:50667469-50672469 GCA_949126865.1 Montipora capitata | reverse complement strand
CGATCATATATAATACTTAAAGGTGGGTACACACGAGGGGTCGTGTTGCAGGGTCATGTTGCAGCAACATGCTGCAGCGACAAAAAAACTTGTGTAGTGCACACTGAGGCGACATGTACAAGGGAAGTGTCACGGGACGTGTAGCAGGGACAAAATCACAACTTGTGCACACACATGTTGAACTTCATGGGACACGTCGCGGGGAAAAAATAACCCCCAAGTTGGTGTTGCACAGTTATAAAAGTATCAGTTCACACGAGGGGACATGTCGCTGCAACATATCACTGAATGATGTACGCACAACATTTTCATCCGGATTTTCGTGTATCTGCAAATGTTGTAATTTTGTCCCTGCTACATGTCCCGCTACGCGACCCTAATGCATGTCGCCTCAGTGTGTACTACACACCTTTTTGTCGCTGCAACATTTCGCTGCAACATTTCACTGCACCATGTCCCTGCAACATGACCCCTCACGTCCGTCATTTCACGTTGCAGACTCGCAGGAAACAAACCTGCAAAATTGCAGACTTGACACATTGTTAGCAATCGTTTTCCCACCATGTCCCTGCAACATGACCCCTCTCATGTCGGTCATTTCACGTTACGGCAGACTCGCAGGAAACAAAGGCGCAATAGTGCAGACTTGACACATTGTTAGCAATCGTTTTCCGTATTAAATAATATTTTAGTAAAGTCTGGGTTTTCTCGGTGATATCGGCCCGTCGTTCATCTTGAAGTCACTATTACCGACTGAACAGTTTTTGTCGACTCTAACTATTAAATTTAAATAAGCCCTTTGTCTCTTTCTATTAAACGGTGATTCAAAATTCTGATGGTGCAAAAGCGATTGTGACGAAAACCATCGAAATTAATGTTTTGATCTTTGCGAGAAAATCAGCGACAACCGTGGATCTCAAGACAGTGCCTTGGTGAATATTCCACAGCTTTTTGTCATTCATTCAGTTATAGAAATCTTTGCTTAAATTATGGCTTAAAATCGAATACGACCGCTAGGCATATGTTTCTAAAATGCTACAGAGAGTGAGGTAGCCCAGAATTCTATTGTACAAGAATAAACTGATACGTTTCGATCGACAATTGGCGGAGTTAAAAAATTTCAGAAGAGCTAAAACCCCATACAATAATTGTAATACGAACAAAAACAATCTTTAATATTCATAGGAACTGAAACACAATGTTGGGTGTGTACGAATATAAAATTTGTAGTTTGCAAGATGAGAATCTTGTTCATCTTTTTGGCCGGTTGTACTTCTGTCTTTTCATATCACCCCGTTAAGCGTGCCGGCTCATGTTATCAAAAAAGTGCTGGCAAAAATGGCTAAAAAGTGCTCAAAAAGTGCTCAAAATCTCAAAATAGTGCTCAAAAAGTGCTAAAAGTTGTGAACAGTTAGCTCTAAGCTTTCCTTTTACCACGGCAAAGTGTTGGTTTGGGAACTCTTTGAGACGATCCCATGTACTCACATTGGTCGTTTTGACGCTTCATCTTTGCTTGTTCTTCCCTTTGTTGATCGGAACTTTTTGCTTTCGTGCTATCGAAGCACTTTCTGGAGCACTTAGGGATGCTCCAGCATTTACTGTTATTGTAATTGGATCAATCACTTCTTCGTCTTCAGTGCTATTGTTTTCCGACTGATTTAGTGCTTCCATTCGTGCTCTTTAAAAGCTAAAGCCGGTTACGAATTGTAAATAAATTCAACAGTGCTAGTGTAAAGCCTAGACATCAGATGATTTAGAAATTTGAGATGACACACACATGATACATCAGCCAATCAGAAACTTCTGTTCCAGTTCTGTTCTCACACTCAGCAAGGATAAGTCCACGTGCCTTTCCATGACAAAGGTCTTTTATTCTTGACAACATCATTATTAGCTATTCAAATTTATGCCCTGGAACACGATTCTCGTTACGAACGACACACAGTTTTTGCTTTAAAATGTTTTAGAAGACATATGTTGCTCGAAATTTGCTCAAAATGTGAAATATTGCGCAAATGTTGCCCAAAGTGCGAAAAAGTGCTTAAGGGTGTTAAAAATGCAAAATAGTGCTCCTTAATGCACCTTTTCATTGTTTTGAACAGGTTATTATTTTTAATAACGCATCTAAATGCTCAGTGGAATGGAACAACAGGTCATTATTGAGGTCACTGAGGTGGAGCAGTAGGTCATTATTCCGTAAATAATAACCTCATGTTCCAGTTGAGTGAAGCACTAACCTTTTATTCAACTAGACCCTCCGTGAGGGTACACTGGGTTGCCTGTGGTACGTGCAGCGTTCCAGGCAATTTTTTTCAAGTTGGGGTTTGTAGCCGATATAATGCGCGCTCTAATTGGCTAATTGTGACTGGCCCACGGGCCGATTACGGGCTTGCAAAAGCAAAGCAAAAGGTAATTAAAAAACCATATAATAAACTACTTACTAACCGAGCTAGCTCGAGCCGTACTGGGAAATATTGGCCCTGGGTCGTTTTTGTACAGACCTCGCTGCGCTCGGTCCGTACTGCCAAGACCTCGGGCCAATATTTCCCAGTACGGCCCTCGCGCTCGGTTAGTAAGAAGTTATTAAGGGGTCACCCAGAAGTCATACCAGCAGAGGCCCTTTGGCTCACAGGTCCTCACACGTTCGTACGACGAAACAGATCCTTTTCTTAGGTTAAAAACCTGGCTACCGGCATAACTCTTTTTCCTACTTTCTCAACCGCGAGAAAACCGCGGTAAATCAGCTATACATACATACATAAGTTTATTGTAACTCCCAATTTGGGCTTTTCGGTTACAATGTAAAAAAAAAAAGATTTTCTCAAAAAATATTTAAAGTTAGGGGGAAAAAATACATTTTAAAGCTAAGAAAATAAGCTTTCCAACAGCATATAACTTATTTACAGACAACTGAAACATTTTATAAAAGCGAAAGTTGAACGAAAAAATTTAAGAAAAATAACAGTAAAATTTGTTTTCCAGGCAAAATTTGGTCATTTTAGCGTTGATTGCGAATTTTTGGATGCAAAACTAAAATTTTCTGCAATTTATCTGCTTTCTTGGACATAAATTCGACCGAAAACTGATGAGGCAGGAATATTTTTAGATTTTTAGGAACAATAGATAACGTGGATTCAATGCGTAATGTGATAATGCGATAAAAGTGTCAAATTTGCGACCCATTGCTAACGGCAACGGAAGCGATCGCATTACGAATAATTAACCTCTGTTGCCAAAAACCACCCAAATAACCGGTCAGTGTAAAACGCAGACTGCAGACTGCAGACCAGGGATAAAATGCAGACTGAGGGTAAAATGCAGACTACAGACTGCAGACTGTGGCTTAATAAAATAATAATGAAAAAAGAGTTATAAGAGTGTTAGTAGCCGTTTGTACTTTCACACTGAAACCCCAGCACAGCTCCCATCGCTTTGGTTGCCCCACCGCATGTTTTAAATCCGGATTTTCATCGAACTCTGTAAGAATTGAAGTTGTTTGAATCCTTGTTGTTGTTGGAAAAAGGATAGTTTCGTTAAGTGAGTTGCTTTTAGGCAAAGAAGTCACCACCCCGTAATTCAACTGTCCATTTTGCTGCACTGAACAAAGTAATCGAGTAATTACCCAATAACTCAATTTATTTTGACACGCATGGCTATAATACCAATTAACAAAGACAGAGATAACGTGGATTTTGCAACCATTTAACGTTTCAATTCAGTCGGCTTAAGCCAGTATGACTGAGGTGTAAAAATTTCTTATTAGGATCCTTTCATTCGCTTTCGTGTACGTTATGTTTATCCTTTAGTTCACAAGTTCGTTTGTTTTTCATCTGGAAGATGTAATTTTCAATTATAACTTCTCCCTAGGGGTTATCACGCATAGCTTAACCAATGAAATCCCCGCGTCCTAATTGCTTGGAATACATGAAATTCTTTGTGCATTTCGTTGCGCCGAAAAAGGACAACCGAGATTATTCAGGTATTCGAAGTAATAATTGTTGGTTTTTCGATCGATTTCCCTCGATGTACCGGTGTGACAAATAATTTGGAACATTGCAATGCATCTGGAAGCGCAAAAACAAAGCACAGATGATTTCAACGCGTACGATCGCATCCCCAAAAGGTGCAGCGACCTGCAGTCATGATAGTGTGAGTTGTTGACAGATGTAAAACAGGATTGTCTTTCAAACAATCTTTATTTTATCCTTATGACTCGTATTTTTATTATTAATATTTATTTTACCCTCAGTCTGCATTTACCCCCGGTCTGCAGTCTACAGTCTGCAGTCTGCGTTTTACACTGACCGCCCGGAAAATTCATCCCAGAGGATAAAACTATTCACTGGACATGTAATAAAGGTAAATATGTTCGAGCGAAAGCGAAAACAAGCGAATATTTTGACGGAAAACACAATAATGTGAGATCAAAGGAACATGTGGTGAAGACACGCAATTGCGGCATCGCTTAGACAATAATCTTACCTTTGCAGCGATTTTAACGCTTGAAATTCCATTCAATCCACCTTGGTCTAGTCTTTGAATTCACTGTTATCGCTGCCCTGCGAATCTTCAGTGTTCTACATAACAGCACACTTGGCGGCTCGACGGGCGACAGATTGTTGTCGACGTTGTCGCCTGTCTTGTTCAGTATCCAATTGATTTGCCATTATTGAGCTTCATAAGGGTATATTTTGTTCAAAGATCCACTAAAACGCCATTCGCGCTACACGACTTTCGACGCCATTGCCGGTTAAGTTAATCGTTATAATGTGTCCACCAGAGAAATCTACGCATTTCCCACTACCCTCTCGATCCTAAGAAAATACGCGCAGCAGGGCTCTATGCACAAAGACACCACTTAGCAGGGGAGTGACAGGGAAGACTTTTACCGACACGGAAAAAAATAAAATAAATAAAACGGAGAAATCTACCCATTTTCCGACTGGGATTGCCATACGGCAAACCAGCAATTAAAGCTATAAATGATTTACAGTAAAAAT
>OX421448.1:50647469-50652469 GCA_949126865.1 Montipora capitata | reverse complement strand
AGTGTGACCTGTGTGGTTCTCCTTATGTTATAAACCCAACACGCCGTGGTAACCGTCCTAAGCTGTCAACTCACCATCCAAGTCCTAGACATAAGGTTGACCCAGCAACCGGGAAGACTCTCACGCTCTGCAATGCTTGTGGTTTGTGTTTTTGCACAGTGTTATTACATGTACATGTGATTGTATCTTTAAAAGAGGGAAAGGAACAAGGATTTTTTGTCCTAGCATCCTGTTCCTTTTGCAGTGTAAAGAATTATGGAAGGCTTTGACAGGGTATAGTCAGTTAAATTATCATGACACTATTAAGAGTACTAATTTAAAAGATTGGTTCTAATTTTTTCCTTCATGTGTTCTGTTGGAGTTTGGCATGCAGCTAATTGCATTGTTGTGTTCGCATATTCCACCTGTCCAAAGAAATACCATAAAATTCTGATTATAAGCCCCCCCTTCTTGCTTATACATGTACTGTAAGCCCCCCTGGTTATAGGCTCATCTACTTGGAAACAAGAAAATTTATCCGGTTATAAGCCCGCCCGGATAATTTAAGCCCCCCTCTACTGATTTACTTGTTTCTTGCAGAACACTGTACTACTGTACTTCAAACACAAATTAAATTAGGAAAGATTGCGGAACAATAATTAAACTGAGAGAATTAGTATAAGTAATCACATGGGGCCGAGTAAAATTAAAGATTAATATCATGCGTGTTTTCAGAAGTTGCGCAGCAACAAGGGCAATTTCAGCAACTTCAGAAACCACAAGTGATATTAATCCTTAATTTTGTGAGGACCCCTAGCGATTACTTGTTAATAACATAGAGGGCAAAATTTTCTTAACATTGTTGATGCACCTTAAAAAACAATCAGCCAAGCGGAGTAAAAACAGTCTCGTTCGCTTGCAAGCAAAGCAAACAAACAGACAAACAAATCAACTACTTCTTTACGTCCAAAACGAGTACAGATGATTGCTATTTATATCAGTCTACTCAAGAGAAAAATTCAAGTTTCATTTCTGAACAAAAGCAACAACCATTTTTATACCAATGTTAAGCTTTAAGTTATTAAATTCATCTGTGCTTTTGAGTTTTCTACCACTTGAAAATACACTTGCATCCATAAAAAAAGAAAACGGTTTGTCCATTGAAAGATCTTCTTCCACCAAGTTTGAGTGACTCGTTCATCAAATGGCAAAATGTTCTGTGACCTCTTTTGCAAAATGCCTTGGTAAAAACGTGAGAGCCCTTGATGTGTTGAATCATCGTTTGTCAACCTCACAATCCCTGCTACAGCTTTACACTGGACGCCATGGAAGTCGATCCAAGTTTTAAGCTTTTCATGAGAAAAATATTTTGCTCGTCCTCTTAATTTTATCAGTCAAAATTTCACCTTCCGGAGTATCTAGTTCTTGATCCTTTATGGCATTTTACACAAACTTTGAAGAAGACAAAGTTGTTTTTGCTAAAAATGAAGAAATAAACTGAACGTGGAAGTGGTGCGTTCAGCCAATCAGGAGGGAGTATTTTTGGCGCTCAACCAATTGTGAGCGAGTAATTGAGTAATTTTGCTCTCTTTACAAGCAAAATTAAGAAGAAAATGCCCTCTTTATTGACCAATCAGCATTCAGCAAATTTGCCCTCTACTGTATGTTATTAAGTGCAGGATTCCTCGCCTCCATGAACTAGGTATTAAATTTTTTTTAACAATGACAGTGAAGATGAACTCTGAGCTTCTGTTTTGTTGTGTTCCAGTTACATTCACATTGTTAAGTTTTGATTTTGTTCCTAAAATTGAAATGCGTTCGATTTATAATGAGGCTTGAAAGTGGTGAAAGTTATTTAAAAACTTGTTTCCATCAACGATGCTGTGGCTCATTTTGAAAGGTTTTTTTTTTTCACTTATAACCCAAAAACCTGTTACGATGTTGTACATCTATAAGCCCAGGGCTTATTAACGGGAATTTTACGGTAGGCCAAATGAATTAATTTTTGCTTACAACTTTAGACAGCTACACCCTACATTTTTGCAAAGTTTTAGCTCACCAAGGACCTGGAGCAGGGTTAATTCCCAGAAATAGCATTTTTACTTTTTTACTAGACACACCAAGAAGCAATAACCATAGAGAAAAAACAATAAATGCTAATTAACAGTTATTGTTGCTTTTTAACAGACACATGGCTACATTTTTATCAGACTGAGTTTAAACTACATGTTTTTTTTCTTTGTTCAGGTTTATCATTTGATCGACCTAAGAAGCCCAGAAAGGAACGCACAGAACCTGACCCTGATGAAAAGAGTAAATACCAGGAAGAGGCAAATCAGTTTGCCATGTCTTTAGTGGAGGGACTTGGTGATCCTGATGGTAAAAAAGGGGCCATTTTCACTAAATATAGTATCAAAATTTATTCAATAATACCACACTGTTACTTTGTTGAAGATATTGAACTGGTCGTTGTTGCTTGGCACTACACTATAAATTATATACATGCATTGTTTTAGCCAAGCCTAAAAGCGGAGCTCTTGTGTTATTCTTTCAAAAGTTTAAAACCTAGCTTGAGCCTGCAATCCAATCAAAAACATTAGTACCTGGTCAACTGTCAGTTGTAGCCTTTGACCTGTGATAGTTATGGTCACATGATACTGGTCAGCGGTTACCTTATTTTGGTAGGTGTCCAGTGCTGGAAATAACAGTCGGTCATCGGACATTGTCCGACCAAATTTTGAAAATGTCTGGCCAATTTCACATTATGATTGGACACGATGACCGAACATCTCACCAGCACATCCTGAGTTATCTTCTTCAAGGTGTTGTCCGTCAATAAATTATGTCCAGTCCAATTTGTCAAATGGCTGACCAAAATGAAGATTTGAAAGGACATAAGTCCTGTGAATAAAGAAAATTTTTTTTCCAGCACTGGTGTCAGTTAACCATGACATGGATGTCCAATATCAAAGATATTCCTGAAAAAAATGTGGGTTGCACCACAGAGTTTCACACAAGTTGTTGCTGGATTATTTTGATGGATTAATTCAAAGTAAGCAGGTGGTCATTAGGGTACATTGTACTTATGAGGCCTACAAAGTATTGTACACATATTCATAAAAAAACACGTCTTAACTTTAAAATACATGTAGAAAAACATATTACCTTGCCTCTTAATTTCCCAATAAGAAAAGGGACGTTTTAAAAGTACAAGGTATACATGTATTATGTATGTGCAAAAACATTATCTTAACAAATCTCCTTATCATAATTTTTTTTTTTTTCCTTCATGTCAGTGAGCTCTGACATTCTAATGTCATTATTTTGGTTTTATTTTTGCCTTTTTTCAGCTGCAAGACTTTCCTGTCCACATTTTAAATTTCGAGCTTGTGGCTGTTTGCAGGGTTACATCATTGGAGATGGTGGGTACAATGTATAATTTCTTAGTGGGTGATTTTTGTTGTTCCGAGGCAGCAAGTATGAGCTCATGGTGAATGACTGAGAATTTTTTTGTCATTTCTCTTTTCATCACTCTGACTTTAACCCTTTGACGCCTAAACAAGATTAGCCTAAACCACCCATTCGATTTTACTCGTCAATAGGGAAAGCTCATGGGTTAATTACTCACTTAATTACTCAATTAATAGGCCAGTTTCGTATTCTAACGGTTGGACTGGATCTAGCATGAAATGGAGGCTAATGTGGGCAAATTAATTTGCATTTGAAAAGATTTGCCCGCATTAGCCTCCATTCGATCCAGTCCAGCTGTGAGAATTCTAAAATGATCTATTATTACAGGCTGTACATAATTTCAAAATGACAAGATCAGCCTAACAATTTAATCGACTTTATACTTGTAATATGTTGATAATTTAATCAACTTATACCTTAATACAATGCATTACAAGGCAAAAAATAAAGTTTGCATTTTCCAGTCCAGGGCCCAGCTTTAATCCAAACATTTCTCATTAGTCCGGATCTGTCAGAAACTTGCACAAAATTAATTTATCTCAGATCTGGAGCTTGAGGTTGAAGTGTATATTTGACAGAGTTTTCTTTATTTACTTAATCAAACAATTAGAAAAATTCCATGCCAATTTTCCTTCCGTTTCCTTTTTCCTTTTAAAAATTGGGGTACAAAACCGCAGTAGTAAGTAGACTGGGGATACAATGTAGGATAACTGTGACTTTAAAACAAGAACAAAAAATTGTCCAGGGTCTCAATTTTCCTTTTTATTTGGTTGGAATAATGAAATTAGGCAAAAGAAAAAAATACTCTATCCCTAAAATTTCCTGCATTCTTTTTTGGACATCACAGTTCTACTACATGTATCCCCAGTCTTCTTACTAGCATGGTTTTTCCCCACCAGAAGTGCAAATTCCGATTTTTAAAAGACTGAAGGACATGGAAGGGAAATTGGTATGGAATTTTTCTAATTGTTTGTATATCAGAAAACCATGATGATGAACATTTTGCTGGAGTAAATCAATTTAAGAAATTAATGTCAACATGTACATCGGTATACACTTTAACTAGAGCTAAGCAACCTTGATTTGTACTTATTTTTTTATTGCCGTGGCATTACTGACATTCAAGAATGATACTGTGAAATAGAAAATGTTTCGTCTGACCAACGTGGTCAAAGCATGATCAATTTGTGCAGTCACCATCTCGAAAGTTGAGTTTGTGTTGTTTATACAATAATGTGGAAGATCCAGGAACCAACTGAAGGAGATTACCGGTACATGTACGTGTACATGCACAAGATGGATTTTACTAAAATTAATGTAAAAAAAATTTTGCTACATGATAAACTAAAACTATATATTAATGAAAACCTTGATAAATGCAAAGATTGGTGTTTGTTTGCAGTGTTGGGACGTAATTGCATGTGGTATGATTTTGCTCTTTAAAGGGACTAACATGCAAGAATCGCGTGAACGTGCCAGTGATATGCTACAGCTCCTAAAGAAAGCAAAGGAGCTTAGCTCTAAGAAGTGTTATGATGTGGAGGAAATAC